>JALMQS010000099.1:107461061-107757679 GCA_024734495.1 Forficula auricularia | reverse complement strand
CAAAAATTGGCTGTCAAAGATTTTGTTTCAAAATAATAATATTTACAGAGCGGCGATAATAATTTTTGTCCAGAGCAGTGAAAATGCTGGATCGGGGACTGACACTCAATATGTAATAGTAAGTAGCCAATTTATTCCAGACCGAGTACTCAGACAAGTTTATAAAAATAGTGAACAGAGTCATCACACTTCAGGATTGGCATATTTTAAACACACAATTAAATCATGGTTTAAATAAATGTCTATGAGGCGAATGCGGGTCAGTGGTTAGAGTTTCGGGTCGCTGAACCGAAGTACGCTGGTTCGAGACCGAGTCTCGGTAGCCATTTGCAGTCGCCTCCTCTTGGAAAGCAATGACAACCTACCAAGAGTATAATTGCCTAGTAACCTCTCCAAACTAGCCGTTCAGAACCGGTGTTAAAAAGTAGGTCCCGTATATCTGTGTAAAAACAGCTAAACACACTCAGCACAGGTATATGTGGAGAGGAGCCAAAACGTCAGGGAGACCTGATATGGCATTTAAAGAAGAAGCTAATATTTAGATATTGTTATATGTAATTTCATGTCCTTATATGCAAATGTAAGCACATTTATAAGAAATATATTCAATAAATATTTAAACGTGATTGTAGAAAACATTTTTTATATAATTCTTTTTAGTATATTTGATAAAAGTTTCGATTTGGAAAAGTTTTATTTTATTTATATATTAAGTATATTGTTTTTATTTATCGATTTTTCTACCTGTATTTCGGCCGAGCAAAGTTTACTGACTAATATTGCTATCACTAAAATTTTTTTCAATTATATAAAAATTAATCCATCAACAAAAAAATCTATTATCTTTATATTTTTCCACTACGGATCAAGGATTTTTCATTTAAGAAGAGAAAAAAATAGGTAATTGATTAACGAATTAAACACTAATCATAGAGATTGTGAAAAAGGAGATCTTTATCGTTTAAAAACTCCTTAAAAGTTTCTGCAAAACCTTGAATTTCTCTCGAATCCCGAGAATAATAGTGTGTAGGCTGAGGCTGCTTAGATTAATGAATGATAAATGGCCGCTTGGGCTCAATTCATGGAGTGGCTGGCAACAATTTTTCACCGAGGCAACCTGGCACTTGATGCTGTGAAATTATATACGATTATGGCACTAAATGGTGGCCAAGCTGGTGATTGATTTCCAGTGGATGGGCGCAATAGGCCACGCTCTCTGATATGATGGTCAACGCCGGCGACCGCTTAAAGCTCACTAATCAATTACCATGGGACTATTCCTATTTTATAGAATACAACATGACCCCACCCTGAAGAATAAAATCATTAGATCTTGGAGAAAAATTATATTTAGGTGCAATCTGTTATCTGTAGGTACCTACTTAATTTAGAATCAAGATGTTATCACAGTATATAAAAGTAGTTTTTACTTTATCCAATGCGAAGCTTGAGTTGTTTATCATAAAAGAATTTAGTCTTTTTGATTTTAAGTCGATTCTTCCACGTTTTTAGTAGAGGTTGCCATTAATAGTCAAAAAATCAAAAATGGAATGTAATAAGGTTATTTCTCTAATAATAGATAAGATTCGATCGTTATTTTTGATTCCTCCATGTCTGCAGCAATGGATACCAATATATTACAAAATTCGTTTCTCGTTTGTTAAGTAAATTCTCAGTTTTCGATCCAGTTTTAGACACGAAATAGAAAAGACATTTTCTATATGGGTCATTCTTTTACAAACCGTACAGATTTGAACAAAAATTGACCAACCAATTTTTGATTTGGCTGAAAATTTTTTCGCGGGTTCTTTACCGAAAAAAAGGAATACGCGCCGCAGAATTTTTTTATTTTTATTTTCTGGAAAATAGAGTGGGTCGAAAATTTGAGATTTTCGTGATTTTTGCTTTGGAGATTCATTTTCAAAAATTTATAACTCCTAGAGAAAACTTTTTTTTTAATTTAAAGGTAAAAGAGTGAATTTCAAGAAAAAAATGTTTCTAAAAATTTTTTTGAAATATTTTACATATTGTTATAAACAATTTGAAATGTTTAAATCGATTTTGAACCATCTTCCCCACCTCATAGCACGTTTCAAGTATAACCATCGCATTCTACGTCAATTTTCCTATCAAAAATAATTTTTTATTCATGGAGAAATAATTATTACTAATTTGAAAGTTTATATTGGGAAAATAAGGACAAGTTTTTTATGTGTGACTTTTTTATTTATCCACCAATGTTTCGTCGACTTTGCCGACTTCTTCAGGGCTTCAAATAGTCATGTCACACATTCGTCTAAATTTTCTTATTACCTTCGTTACCATTGAAGGCCATCAGAATACAATTTTCAAAAGATATTTGGCACATTCACAAAAAACACAATTTTTCTCTTTATAATAACAACCTTATCAATACAAAACAGAACAGAAATCACTTCCTATAAAAATAGTATTCAGTACCTCATTTTCTTGGCTCATATTGTTGTTCTCAGCTCCTATATAGGAACTTAGTGATTTATTAATCATATAGAATCAATCGAAGGGGACAATAAAAGAGTGTGTCTTCTGCTGGAAAAATAAATAACGAGACTATAGTTTCGAGGGCTTGGCCAAAAAATAAAAATCTTGGTCATTTATCAAATTCAACCAAATTTTGTATAAAATAAATAAATAAATAAATCTTTATTCCTCGACCTGCTTAGAGGCACAAGTCCTCGGTGGCTAGGTCCTCCAAACATCAATACAATCTAGCTACAATACATTAATGAACATCAATACAAATTAATTACAACAATGGGGGGGGGGGTCGGGTAGGCTAGGCGGTAGCATGTCAGCCAGCTAACCAAGAGGACCCGAGTTCGAATCCGGCTCGAGGCATCCGGCTAAAATCTGACCCCCGAGGTAGAGACAAATTTAAAAATAAAAATAAATAGTATCGTAAATGGCTTATGGCTACCATGGCCGAAAAGCCAAAAAAAAAAAAAAAATTACAACAATTTAACAAATAATAAACAAGTAAAAAAAAGAAAGAAAAAGAAAAAAAATAGAAATGTATGCTCATTAACAAATAACATGACCATAGATTTCCATCAAAAGACAAAAAGTAATTTAAAAATTCCGCGCAAAAACCCGATACCAGGAGCAAGCGACGCATTAGCCATTCCGGCATTTGCCATAAGTTGTTAAGGAAACCTGGTCAAAACCTTAACAAGGACCTTTCTCTACCTCACCTAATCTCTGCTTGTGAGAACTAAATAAAATTTTGCACAACTCTAGGACATTAGGACTTGACAAAATTTACAATTGATTTAATCATAGGGGGCAGAGGACTATAATCCCAAGTAGTAACAGACAGACTGTTCCACAAATCAATGCCAGATCCTACAAATGAATGTAAACCGATATTTTTCAAGAATCTTGGCTTACGAATCTTATTTCTATGATCAGCTCTATCTAAATAACTTGGTTCCTGAAATCTATTCGTTATTTCCTCCCAACTCCTAAAACCCTTATAGGCTTTGAAAATCACTTTCAATTTAGCCCATTCTCTTCTCTCCAATAAGCTAGACCATCCTAATTCATTAATCATTGAAGTGACACTACTAAACCTATCAAATTTACCAGAACAAATCTAGCCGCCCTCCTTTGTACCATATCAATTTTTCTCTCTAATCGTTGTGGATGTTTGTCCCAAACCACAGAACAATACTCTAAATTAGGTCTTACATAAGTTAAATAAACTTTTGACTTAACTTCTCTAGATGTTCCCTTCAAAATTCTACCAAACATCCCCAATTTCCTATAAGCCTTATTGACTATATAACTAATATGCATATCCCACTTTAAATTTGCCTGAATATGTATGCCTAAATATTTATAAAATTTAGATTCATTGATAATATTTCCACCAATGTAATAATTTTGAGGACTAACCAGATTTCTAGTACTAAATCTAACCAAATTTGACTTGGAATGGTTTAGTTCCATTGAATTGGATCTACACCATCCTTCAATTTGATCCAGGTCATTCTGTAAAGTAAGGCTATCACAATCATTATCAATTACTCTATATACGACACAATCATCCGCGAAAAGCCTAATAGATGATTGCACGATAGAAGGCAAATCATTTACATATATAAGAAAAAGAAGAGGACCCAGAACACTACCTTGAATCACCCCAGACGTGACATCTACTCTATCAGACAGACCATTACCCACTTTTACAATTTGAGTTCTATCCCTAAGAAACACCGAAAAAATTTAATTAACTAAACAGACAACCCTGACGGGTTTAATTTTTCTAAAATAATTTTATGACTGACTTTATCGAAAGCCTTGGCAAAGTCCAAAAATACTGCATCTACACACTGACTTTTATCTAAAGCTTCCTGTAATTCCTGAATAAAAGAAACTAATTGAAAATCACAGGAATAATTTTTTCTAAAACCATGTTGCCTATGATAGAACCATCCTTGCCCTTCCAAATACGACCGGATATGAGAGTCTACCAACCTCTCTAAAATTTTGCCCACCAGACTTGTTAAACTCACTGGCCTATAATTACAAGCTAAGCTCTTATCTCCCCATATAATCAGTGGGACCACAGGAGTCTAAAAATGTAAAAACTAACCCCCAAAAAGGGAGGGAGATGTAGGGTCAAAAAATGAAAATATAGGCCCTTGTACCAAACTCAACCAAATTTTGTATACATAATCAGTTGGTCCACAGTAATCTAAAAATGCAAAAACTAACCGCCCAAAATGGGGGGGGGGGGTAGAATCAAAAAATGAAAATATAGGCTCTTGTACCAAACTCAACCAAATTTTTTATACATAATCAGTGGGCCCCCAGGAGTATAAAAATGCAAAAACTAACCGCCCTCCCCTACATGATTATAAATAATTTTATTAGATATTAAATATAAGAGAGGGGCCAGGTTGTATGGTAAAGTCAAGTGGATGGCCACATCAGAACACGTTAGCTTATTTTTCTTTAAATTTTTGAGGAATTACAGCTACCTCTGGGACTAAATAAACCTCACGAATTCCCCCAAAAAGGGAAATTTCTACATAAGAATAATTATTCTAAATTACTTTTTTGACATTTTGATTGTTATTGGTAACCAATGCTGAAGACATAAATGAATCGACTTAATATAAAAAATATCATTGATTCTCATCTATTACAGGAGTAATAACCATTCGACGTAGCATTTTTACAGATTATTTTTCTTTTTTAAAGAAGAGTTCACCACTTTATTTTATTATGAAACTTTAAATGACTTAATCTTATGTTTCGTTTTCATGCACACAAGCAATAAACATTGCTGTTGATTACTTAAAAAAAAACAACAACAAAAAAAACTTTACAAGCAAGCGAGACGTAAAAAATGCGAATCCATGCCCTGTGTTTATCTCACTTCAAACGCAATGATTATACTAATCAATAATGAAATGAATTTCCAATCGCCATCAATATCCTCTAAATTAAAAAAAAAAATGACAGCGAGAAAACTCAAATTTAAAAAAAAAAAAAGAAAAAAGTTGATTTAGAATTACTAGATTCTTGTTTTTGAGACAAAAAATGAAGTGGAAGTAAAAAAGAGTACCTTTGATATATTAGTGTATATAATTAAAGTCTAGTAAGTAATAAATAAAGGGGATGCTTAATGGCTCATAGAGATAGAGTAGGTAATTTTAATGATAGGTAGGTACTTGAAATACGAAAATATTGTCTAGCTCTATCTTAAGTTTTGTGTTCCACACACGCAATTCTCTATTTGCCCAAGGAAAACTAGAATCCGATTAAAGTCCTGCCAGAGGAAAATAAATAGAAGAACTAAATTATTCAATCAGTTGCATGTTTATCGCGATCGAATGAATTAATAAATAATAGAATTTTATTATATGTTTTTACTTTCATTTACTTATACAGATCGAGCCATATGTCAATTCCAGGTTTAAATTTTAGATACCTATATAATGTTTTAGTTAGAAAGCTGAAATTTTTAGATAAATTAGAAAAAAATAAAGATTTTAATTTGAAATTTGGGTGGTGGGGGGGGGGGGGGGGATAGTATTTACTTCAAAGCTCACCACTGAGTGCTCTGTAATATTAATAGGAATAATTTAATTAAAAATTGAATTTAAAGTACTTATCTAGGATATTATTAGATACAAGCTGAGCCAGGCGGCCTCTGCAGCTTGGTCCTTTGAGGTTGGCCCTGGCGGGCAGCGTCTCGAGACGGCCAAAAATATGTTTAAAATATTTTGTTTAACTGTATTTTAATTAAATATATTTAATTTAATCCAACTCTAATTTAAAGATATTTAAATTTCTATCTATTTTGGGGTTTCGTTGTCGCCAATAGCAAAAATTTTTCCTTCTAAGAGTGATGCCAAAAACCCCTAGTAAGACCAAAATTTAGGAAAACATCCCAAAACTGATATTATGTAAAATGACTTGAACTTTTTCTCCTAGGTGTGATGTCAAATGTCAAAACATAATAAAAAGGCCGACGTTTCGATACGTTCAGTGGCTTAGGCGTGGGTCTATTTCATACATATGCACCAAGGATTTTATATATAGATAATTAGATTATAAAAAGAACATTGTTGTAAATATGGACATGGGTAGGGAGTATTTATTGCTCCAAGCTTAAATAATTGTAAAAAAAAAAAAAAAAAAAAAAACGATTTAAAATAGACCCATGTCTAAACCACTGAACATATCGAAAGCATATTCACACCATATGTTTGTTTGGTGCTTCAAGGTGGTTTATCTATATTTTGGGCCAATTCGGACCCTAAATCTAGACACACAGCAGTGTGTTCGGAAAAACGGGCGACGTACCGGCCATGTGTATATTTACACGAACCATTTCAAGCTAGTTTCGACCCCACATAACTCAAAAACTATTAGACTTAGACACTTGAAATTTTCCATGCCTAATAAGACCCACTAGAACACCTAGAATCCCAACTTTCATGAATAATTCTAATATAGTTTTTGCGTTATTAAGCTCTGAAAAGTGCCATTTTTAACACTGACTCACTCACTGACTGACATAGCAAAAACCTAAAGTACTTCCGCTGATCCTAGAATGCTGAAATTTGGCATACTGGTAGAGTTTGGGCTACAATTTAGAATCGAAAAAGCGAAACTTTCCCTTTTTCAGGACCTAAAATGAAGGGGTGAAATTGATTATAGGCTTTATTAACATATAGTGAAAATACAATCAAGCTAGAATTCTGAAATTTGGCATACTGGTAGAGATTGGGCTACAATTGAGAATCGAAAAAGCGAAACTTTCCCTTTTTCAGGACCTAAAATGAAGGGGTGAAATTGATTATAGCTAAACATATAGTGAAAATACAAACAAGCTAGAATTCTGAAATTTGGCATACTGATAAAGCTTGGAACATTAATAAAGGAGGAAATAGAAAAACCGAAACTTTCCCTTCTTCGGGGTCCGAAATGAAGGGGTGAAATTTATGAAAAACCGACCTGGTTTTTAACAGATACTTTACAAGAAATATTTAATTATTATTAATATAAATGTTTAAATGTAATTATTTAGATAAATTAAAGGATAAAACTTTTCAAAAATTGATTGATATCTGACCAAAGACATAAATGTGAAAAAGGGGCCAAGTTCGGTACCAACGGCTTCGCCGACAAAAGGGTTGAGATCTGAACGGGTACCAAGTTCCATAGCAGTTGTTTAAATCATATCTATTGGGATGAACAACGATCTTCAATTGATTTAAAAGAACATTTCTTACGTTCTTTGATATTAAATTTATAACTTGGCAAGTTTTATACCCAACTAAATTGTTTGAAGTATAAAATAAGAACAACTAGATAAATTTTAAGCTTGTATCAAATATCATCACGTTAAACTTAATTTATTGACTATTATAACTTGCAGAGTTATAAATTTAATATCAAAGAACGTAACAAATTTTCTTTTAAATCAATTGAAGATCGTTGTTCATCCGTATAGCTATGATTTAAGCAACTGCTATGGAACTTGGTACCCGTTTAGATTTCAAATCTTTTGTCGGCGAAGCCGTTGGTACGGAACTTGGCCCCTTTTTCACATTTATGTTTTTGGTCAGATACTATTTACAAATATATCTAGCTCGACCACAGGGCCACCTATTGGGGCCAAAAATTACATAAACCAACCGGAGCAACAAACGAACATATAAAGTGAATATGGTTTCGATACGTTCAGTATTTTAGGTGTGAGTCTATTTCATACATTGTATTGATGTTTGGAGGACCTAGCCACCGAGGACTTGTGCCTCTAAGCAGGTCGAGGAATAAAGATTTATTTATTTATTTATTATACATACGCACCAAGGATTATATATATACTATATATAGATAGATAATAGGTTTGTTTTTAGATTTTTCAAAAGGATGAGGGTAATCAATTCATATATATTTGGGTCCTTGAAAAAAACAAATTTGGAGCACACTCTAGGTCAGGGGTGGACAATCTATGGCGCATACGCCAAACGTGGTGCATTAGAAGATTACAAGTGGCACACTTCATCAGTTAATTTTTTACTCCTCTTGCAAAGCAGATCCTACTCTTGCTCCTATTTGCCAACACCGACTTTTATGTAAGTAGGTAAAAAAGGTACTTGAGTTGTATGTCGTATCTAAGTTCTTATGTGGAAAAATTGGCGCATGGTTTGTAAAAGGTTGGCCACCACTGGTCTAGAGATCATCAAGATAAATCACTGAGGCTATTACCAGGACGAAAATTTAAAAAAAAGTTAGATAAATTTAGAAGAGATTTCGAGTTTGTTTTTTAACACTTACAAAATATTTATTTTGTTAAGCATTATTATATTATATTTTGTTAAGGAATTTGATAACAGTCACTACCAGATGGTAAAAAAACCCACTAAAATGTGCTTCTCATCAAAAGTTAATCAAGCACGAGAAATTTATTTATTTATTTAATTTTTTGAATTTATAATCTCTTTTTTTTGAAGTCGGTTAATAATGAAATTTGATTTCTGTTCTCCGAAAATAGTTTTTAAATAAAAATATTTAATGTTATGTGAAAAGAAAATCGACCCTTGATATATGATAATTTTTCTCAGTTCAATGATTATTAGTATTTCTTAAGATATGGGACATTTGCCTAACCTTTACCTATTCAAACAATTTATATAATAATATACATTATAATAAATTAGACAATATTTCAACAAGAATCACGTTTTTACCACTCTTTATGTTGTTTATGATACAAAAAGATCATCTTTAAAAATATCTATTACTATGTAATAATAACTATGTAAATATAATTAGGAATTAAAACGTGATTCTCAATCTTCACTGACCAATACTATATATAAACATAAACCATAAGTAATTGCCCATAAATCGAGTATATCTGAGAGGGTCAGTCTTTTGGTTTTTGTGCGAGTTGAGTATAATATAGGTATGTGACATTGACTATAGCACCAAGGAGAACCCTAGGTTTATTTAAACAAAATATATTTGCATAGTATATAATAAATATAAATTATTTAATATATTGGTATTTTCTTTTGGAGAAACGGACTGGTAGAATTTCAATAGAGAATTATTGATGTAAGGCAGCCCAAGTATAATGAAAAATAAACTGCAACGGATCGTTGCTAAACTTTATCCAAAGTCATTTGAAATATTAGTATGTTTATTCCTTTATTATTAATCAGATATCACTTGCTATTTGCAGTCTATGTTTAATTTTTTTGTGGTCCCCAAGGTACTTAATTAAGGATATTAAATTTTATCAAATTTGGTCAAGTCATTTTCAAGATATTTAGAAAAAACTAAAAAAGTACCGAAATAAAGTACTAATGTTTGTGGGCCGATATGTACCAAAAACTAATCAGCGCTTCATTTTGTTAAAATAATGGTAGGTTTTCAATTTCATTTCAATCGGTGCAACGGTATGGAAAAAATCGTGGACGAAAAAAACGATAACATCCATCCATCTGCACGCACTTCATGGAAAAATGGCACTTTTTGGCCTCTCAACGCGAGCCCATAATTTTTGGCAAAACCGTCACTTGCTAAAATTCAATCTAATTGAATACTACAATTTATGTCCTTAATTAAGTCCATGGGTTTCGTAGTCTTTATCTGAGAACCCTTTGAAGTCGCGCTTGCTTCGCATTGGATAAAGTAAAAATATCATCCTCTTGAAAAACAACGTTTCGGAGGATTACCTTCTTCTTCATGGTCTACAAATTAATAATAGATTCTGTTTTATTTGTATATTAAAATTTATTTAAGTAAACCATGTGATTTATAAATATTAATTAATAACTAATCACACTGCACTCTGTATTTGGGTATATAGTATGATTTGGAGGGGACCAGCCTCTATATAATAAGTTAAAAATCCATTTGTTTGTAATTAAAAAAATCTCTTGACGATTCTGGCAAGAAAGAACAATATTCGAATACTGTTGAAGGAGAGAAGGTGGAAGTTTCCTGTTTGTTTCCTTGGTTGAGCATTTTTTAAGTGAATTGTTTTTATCATAATCGAACTATGGATATATTGATATAAAATAAAAATAAATAATCTTTTAAAAAACAATGTTCAAACGTTTAATAAAACTAGTCCAGTCAAATTGTGCTCAAATGCAACTTTTTTTTTTTTTTTTAATTTTGCAATTTCGTTGACTTGAACGTTTACTTGTACCACTTTTTTGTTAAAACTCTTAAATTTATAGATATCCAGCATTTTCCATGACAGAAAATGTACTATTTTTTCAAAACATTGCAGTTTTTCCTTCATAAAATGAAAACCATTGATCCTAGAAACTTGATTCCTATCTACTTTTCTAGAAAATTTTATTGACTTGAACGTTTACTAGTTTTTTGATAAAAGTCTTAGATTTATAGATATCTCGCATTTTCAATGACACTTCTGAGGATTCGGATCATATCCTGTCATGGAAAATGCTAGATATCTATAAATCTAAGAGTTTAATCATAAAAGTGGTCCAAGTAAACCTTCAGTCAATAAAATTTGCTAGAGAATGAGATAGGAATCAAGTTTCTAGAATGAGTGGTTTTCATTTTATGAAGGAAAAGTTGCGATTTTTTGCAAAAAATTGCAGTTTTTCAAAACTTCAACCTCTTTGCGGCACGGATTACCATTTATCCAATTAAGATAAAACTTTATTTAAATTTTAGAAAATTTAATCTAGTTTAAAAATGTAGAGAGTGGTCTTTGTCGAAAACGTGGTCCTTCATGGTCAAAATGGGAAAATATCGAAAAAAGTGGGAGTTTTTGGGTGATCGGGGGGGCTGCCGAGGCCGAAAACGGAAATTTTCACCTTTTTTTGCATTTTCTAGAATGTTGCATCACGAAATTTTGATGGGAGACCTCAGATTTAGATTCAGCGCCACAAAAAACATATATATGCAAAAAATCAGAACTAATCCTAAACTTTCCTGATATTTAACTGGACTAAACCCAAACGACAAATAATTGATTCAAAATATTTTTACTTTGGTTCATAAAAATGTATAACGAAATTTTTGTAAAAACAATGTGAAATATAATTAATATGCTAGTACATCTGTTGTTCACGAAAGACTTAAAAATTAAATTTTATTTAATTGAACTGAACTTGACAAAGCATCGAACTCACCGGCTGTCCGTCAGGTTTTCGGTCCTTGTTAAGTTCATTTCAATTAGAAAAAATTTAATTTATCTCAATAGAATTTTTATTTATTTTAATTTAATATTTATTTTTATTTAATTCTCTTTTGCTCTAAAACGCATGTGCGGATATTGAAAATTTTAATTTATGAACACTAAGAAATAAATTTTAAATTTAAAAATCATCTTATAGTAAAATAGTCTTGGGAATAATTTAACTAAATCTCAAAAGAGATTCTATACATTGTCTAGTGAAAGTATTCATAAATTCCTTTCTGTATAGTTTGTCTGAATGATTTAGTCAATGTAGGTATATATTAACTAGTGAGTGCATGGGCCCCACAAGAAATTCCGGACCCGGGACCCAAAATCTGAACCGGCCCTTTATTATGGAATAACTATTTGTTTTATTGTTTTATTCGGGACCCTGGGACCTACAGGTGCACTGGACCCCTCTTTGTGGGAGCCATGGAGTGTATACATTGACTAAGTTTAAACTTTGACTGTAGCATATATTAGGGTGGTCCTTATTCTGGGTATTTTCGCATTTTTATGCAGACAAGGGCTCACATGGTTCGAAAAAATAAAAAAAATATCTCTAAGTTTCAAGTCTCTATATCAATTATAACCAGCGATGTATGTTTCTCATCTAAATAACATGGGGTTTTTGCCATTGAAATATCAATTTTTTATTTCGGCCAAAGTAATGGTACAAAAACCTTGAAACTCTGTAGACTTTACCTTATAATAGTAGCTATCCCTCAGAGTTTTTACAGATTTTTAGCTATTATAATTTTGTAGTGTATAACACTAAGAAATAGCAGTATTTTAACTAGCTGTAACTTAAAATTATAATAGCTAAAAATCTGTAATAATTCTTATAGATAGCTAGTATTATAAGGATAAAGTTTACAGAGTTTGAAATTTTTCGAACAATTACTTTGGCTGGAATAAATTTTAATGCCAAAAACCTCATTTTATTTAGATGGGAAACTTACATAGCTGGGGGTACAGGTTATAATTGAGATAGAGACTTGAAACTTGGGGGATATTTTTTCTTATTTATTTCGAACCATATGAGCCCTTGTCAGCGTAAAAATTCGAAAATACCCAAAATAAGGACCACTCTAATATATACTAGTATGTATATGTTTATTTGAATCAAGCAGAAGACGACCTCATTGATTTCTCTTTATGAATCAACAACTCTGCTACTCTCGGAAAAACAATTAGATTTTTTAGTTGGTAAATTTCTTTAAACGCCTTCTAGGAAACATTCAATCGAGGGAAGTAGCTGTTTTTTCTTATCAATAAATTTAATTTTAATCAATATGTTCTGGCTTTCAGGAAAATTATGATTCGAGAAAAAAAACAGCGGGCGTTAAAATGGGGAGTTAAGGAGTACGTGCCAATTGCTTCACTCTGAAAGGTGAGTGCCCGGCTGAGGGTCATTTTCAATCCCTATCGATTGAAAAGGAGCTGACCACAACAGCAACAGCAGGAGGAGGTCATAGGGCATCAATGAAATTTATATGGCCCCGGTATATAAATACACACACACACACAGAGGAATTGCCTAGAGAAAAGAAAATTGAAATTTTATTAGAAACACTCTTGAATGCGAGCGACGTGAAAAAATCTCTCACGGCGAAACAATAAAACATTAGCAAGAAAAGAGAGAAGGAAAATAAAAAATAAAAAAATATAGTGGTGGAGAGGCGGTTAAAGATTTATTTTATGATACATTTCATAATAGCCTTAAATGGATTAGTTTATTATCACTTTATACTTAATACTATGATTTTGTTAATACATGGGTTGGTTGTTGCAGGGAAAACAATTCCAAGGGAAATTAATTTGTTCCCAATCACCTTTCAAATTCTTCAAATTGTATGTTGTTTTAAGTACGATCTATAAAATAATTGACGGTTGTGCCCGAGTTCAATTGAAAAACGCGGAAATAGACATCAGAACAAATTGGAATTCACGAAACTCAAAAGACAGTTTAAAATTAGTTACACGTTGTACTACAAAACAAAAATTTCATAAATGTACCTTAGGCCGTAGGCGCCACTAATTTTATATTGGGAAAAAATTTACTGAACTTTAAAAAATATTTTTGATCGCTACACTTTACTATTAATTGAAATATAACACTCTTTAAAATTATCGAATGATCTTTTCGTTATTATTTTGAACATTATAAATAAATTAATTTGAACAATGAGTGTTTTATAATTTTAAGATTCAGGGAGGTAATCGCTCTGGTCATTTAATCCCCATAGGTGTGGCACCGCGAATAATGGAGGCCCCTGCCATTGTCTAAACTATATTGGCAGATCAGTTAAGGGTTTGACTGGCATTAAAGGGAGTCGGATAATCGCTCCGGCCATTTAATAGCCATAGGTGTGACACCTCGAATAATGGAAGGCCCTGCCATTTAGACAACTATAGTGACAGATCAGTTAAGGGTTTGAATATCTTGCAAAAAGGAGTAAGCCATTTCCCTATTTTTACTTTTTCATATGCTAAGCAGATAAAGTATTGGATCGGTCTCGAGACAAGCGCGACTTCAAAGGGTCCTTGGGTAAAGACTACGGAACCCATGGCCTCAGTTGAAGTTTTTCCACACCGTTTAATGGATTGAAATGAAATTGAAAACCTAACATAACTTTATCAAAATGAACCGCTGATTAGTTTTTAGTACATATCGGCCCACAAACAATAGAACATTATTCCAGTACATTTTAGTTTTTTCTAAATATCTTGAAAATGACTTAAGCAATTTTGTTGAAATTTAATATTCTAATTAAGTACCCCAAGGACCTCAAAAAAGGTTATATAAAGTTTTAGTGAAATTATATTTTAAAGTACTTTACCCTAGAGTAAGATAGTACTTTTATAAAATCCTTTAAATATTATTCATTTAATCGGTATAATATATGATAGCTCATAGTCAATGGTTGCCTGCCTGCGCCTTTAAGGCCTTCGGTCCGTCGTGCACCCCACGATCTTGCACATATGGATGGCGCTGATGAAGTGTATGAAATCTGGAAAAATCTTTAAATTTGTTAACGTTATAATGTTCTATACATTTTAAATTAAAGCAAAATGAAATAAAGATACAAGAGATTCAAATAGAGATTGCAATTTTAGGAATGCTCTACTACCAAAGCATCCTTGGACCACATCCCACTTGTATATATACCAGCTGCGAAGCCTGCCTTCGGCGGACAACTTACTGGTCAAGGGTCTACGGCTCCTGTACTCCGCAGTAGGTTTTAAAATAATAATTTAAATTTAATAATTTTAATATTTTTTTTTTTTTAATTAATAAATTTTATTTGTCATGAACTAATAATGGATTTTAAAATTCAAAAATCACGTCGACGTTGTCACGCAAGCCAATTATACTAAGTATAGATATGTCAATTTTACTTAAAGAGATCTTTAAGGGAAACTTCACCATCCATGATGAAAACAAGCTGACGTGTTCTGATGTGGCCATCCACTTGACTTTACCATAGAACCTGGCCCCTCACTTATATTTAATATTTAATAAAATTATTTATAATCATGTAGGGGGGGTTAGTTTTTGTATTTTTAGACTTCTGGGTCCCACTGATTATGTATACAAAATTTGGTTGAGTTTGCTCAAAAGGCCTAGATTTTTAATTTTTAACCCCCCTCCACCCCTTTAATTTTGGGTCGATATGCACCAAAATCTAATCACAATGGATAAAAACTACGTGTGAAATTTGGCATCGATATTCACAGTGGTTTTTGAGCTAGCTCGTCCGCAAAAATTTGGTAACGCCCAGACTAACTAACAGACATAGGGATAAAATAATTATTATCTAAAAAAATATAATTTTTTCAATGTTCGTTTATTTGGGCTTTTTTGTAGAGCGAAATACCATGGTTTTGATAAATTTTTTTAATCAAAATAGTTTCAGCCGTTTTTGAGATATTTCGAAAAAAAGAAGGAAAAAACACTTTTTTCATGCACGATTACAATACTTGACCATACCCTGTATGGTAAATTAAAAATATATTTTATTTTGACTCCCCACAAAAATTAGATCCTCCCCAATATAATCATTTGATTCAAATTTTTATAGTAAAATTTTTAATTTCAAAGAAATGACTCGTAAATTTCGAGATTGTATCTAATTTAATTTACGACCTACAGTGCTCTGACAGACGTAAGGACAGATAGACTTTGTAGTTACACTAATATAGTATTTCATGTTACTTTTATTAATTGAACCCTATAAATTAATATTAAACCTACTAAAACAATTTTTTTCTTCTATAAATAAGGGATAATCATTAAATTTATATTACTCGTATTTCGTTGAAGGTAATTTAAAATAATTATTATTATTAAAATCTATTAAAGCTCAAGAGATTGTTCATTGAAACTTTTTTTATTATAAATATATAATTTAAATTAATTACAAACAAATTACATAAAATATATGAATATAATATTTTAAGAAAGTGCTTATCAATCAATCAATCAATTACACCTACAGAAACGATGCTTTTTGGATTTTATCCAGGGGCTTTTATTATTATATATATTAGTTTCTTTGAGACGAATCAATTTTCAATTTAAAAAACATTGATTTTAAAACATCAATATGTAAAATAAATAAATATATGTATGTTAAATATTATATTTCCTTTGTAGGCATGTAACCAATCGAAGCTAGGGGCTTGGGCTAATTATACTAGAGTAGAGTTGCTTTAATTCATTGGCTTATAATACCATTTTTCTTAATAAAGAGAGAATATAAACTTTACAATTAATGAAGAGAAATCATTGAGGTTTTCTCTGCTTGGTGTAAATAAACATACATATACATATATACAGGGACTCAACCAAGATTTTGTCTTCACACCCACACATATATATATATGTAAGAGTGTGGATTGGGTAAATTGAACGTTAGACGATTCTGAAAGTATAGTAGTGTTTTATTTATAAATGCAATAGATAATATACAAGATAAGTTATAAATGATAGTTACCTGAAAGTATAGTAGAATTGAATAAGAGTCCTTTCATCAATATACACACTCATTTAATGTCATAACATGTGGTCTATTAAGAGTGAACATAGTTGAGTCGAGGACACTATGCAATACTACCAACCTCAGATAATTTAATATAATTTATATAAGCGGGAGATACAATTTACACCTCCCTTCGTTCGGGAGTCTTTTTCCTAGGAAAAAGAGTAAGGAATTAGTTTTGATATATGGAATCGATTTGCTTCCTTCCCTCTTTTCTTGCTGTTAATTTCATAAATCGTATCAGAAATTTTCTCTTTTATTTCATATGGTCCTCTTCTGACTTCGTCTAATTTATTTCTATTTAATTTATTTCCATTGGAGACATAAACTAAATCACCCTTTTCTAATTTGTATGTTCTTCTCTTCTTATCAATTCTTAATTTGTTTCTTTGGTGACTGATTTCTGAATTTTTGAAAGCTTCTTTTCTGATTTCCTCAAGGTCTTGTTTTTCTTTTTGTATTTCTTTTGGAATTATTTCCGATGTTTCTCCTATTAATAATTCTGCTGGTGAAAATTTTGTTGAGCTATGAATTGACTTATTGTATTCCTCGATGCATATCTCAGCAATTTTTGTCCATGGTCTCTTGTTATTATTTTCATTTATTTTACATCTGATCCGATTAACTATTGTTTGATTCAGTCTTTCGTTCATTCCATTTGATTGGGGACTAT
The DNA here is from genome assembly GCA_024734495.1 of Forficula auricularia. Taxonomy (NCBI): domain Eukaryota; kingdom Metazoa; phylum Arthropoda; class Insecta; order Dermaptera; family Forficulidae; genus Forficula; species Forficula auricularia. The sequence continues at coordinate 107,740,233 of JALMQS010000099.1, read as the reverse complement.
CTACGGCCGTGAAGATTAAATTAATTTTCTTTTCTTTCATGTATTCTTTGAATTTTTTTGATTTTAATGAGCTATATTGATCTACCAATAGTGTTTCAATTTTGTTTTCCTTTGTTACTAAATTAATTAATTTTATAAAATCTTCTGGGACTTGACTTTTCGATGTCATTATCCACGCATATCTACTAAAATGGTCTATTAATAGATGCATGTATTTTTTTGTGGAATTATATCCTTTAAATCCTCCAATTGTGTCCATAGACATTATATGATATGGATATTTTGCTGGTCCCAATCTTGATAATTCACCCAAAGGTTTACAACTTCTGGATTTGTTTTTTATACATATTTCACATTTTTTGCAGTAATCCTTAATGATGCCATCCATCTTCTTAAAATAATAAAAAGGTCTTATCTTATTTGCTATTTGTTTGTAACCTGTATGTCCATAGGATTTATGTATTTTATCTATCAGATTTATACCAAATTCTTTAGAGATGTATATTCTTCTCTTATTTTTCATGATTTTAAATTTTATGTTTCCATTATTCATTGTTCCTTTTGTATTCTTAATTTCTTCTTTTATTCTATTTTGATCATTGATTATTTCATCTATTTCGATCATATTCACTATTTGAATACAATCTTCATTATTTTCGTTAGTTTCTAATATTGGGTTTCTTGAAAGAAAATCTGCTTCTACATTATCCTTACCTTCTCTATACACCACTTTAAAATTATATTGCGATAAATAAAGCATTAGATCACCTATTGCTTCATCCGTTCTTGCTTTTGTTTTTAAGTTTACCAGCGGCTTATGATCGGTAATGACAGTAAATGATTTTCCTATAAGTAGGTATTGCCAATATATGATTGCCTCTTTCATGGCTAAACATTCTATAAACATCACTTCTTTCTTCATTTGACCCGGTGTCAATTTTTTTGAGAAATAGCCCACTGGATGTAAGCTTCCATCTTCTTGGACTTGCTTCAGCACTGCTCCTACTCCTAATCTGCTTGCATCCACCTCTAATACTATATCCTTTTTATTGTCAAATATAGCCAGAACCGGTGGTGTTATTAGATATTGCTTTGTTTCCAGAAAACATTTTTCGCATTCTTCTGTCCATTTGAATTTGGAGTCTTTTTTTAATAGATTGTAAAGTGGGCTCAATCTTTGTGTACAATGGTCAATAAATTTTCTGTAAAAATTTATCTTTCCAATTAGTTTACGTACCATTCTTTTATTCTTGGGTCTTTCTAAATCTTTGATGGATTGTAAGTTGTCCTTAATAGGGTATATTTTTCCGTTTTCTATAATATGTCCAAGGTATTTTATTGAATGTTTTGCAAATTCGCATTTTTCCATTTTTATTTTATATCCTTGTTTTTTTATAACTTCAAATAATAGTTTTAGATGTTTCATATGTTCTTCAAACGTTTCTGAGAATATTAGGATGTCATCTATGTAATTTACACAAAATTTTTCCATATTGTTTCTTCTTATAGTATTTGCCAAAACTCTTTGGAAGATCGCACTACTGTTTTTATATCCAAATGGTAACACTCTCCATTGCCAATGTCCTTTCTGGGTCACAAATGCTGTCTTCTTTTGATCTTTTTCTCTTATAGGTATGGACCAAAATGCTGAGTTCATATCTATTGATGTGTACCATTTACATCTGTTTACTTCCATAATTATATCATCAATCTTTGGAAATGGTTGTGCATCTGGGATTACGATTCGGTTCAATTCAGAATAATCAACACATAACCTTGTTTTTTTCCTTCTTCTCTCTTGTAAGCTAGTGTAACTGGGGACGCATATGGGGAATCAGATTCTTCAATTAATTTATTCTTCAGTAACTCAGTGACTTGATATTCTATTTCTTCTTGGTCTCTTGGTGAACACTTATAAGGTTTTTTTGCTATGTACTTATCTTCTTTAAGTTTGACTTGTGCTTCAAAATCCTTAATCTTGCCGACATCGAATTTGTTTTTTGCAAAACATGATTGATATTCGTTGATCATGTTCTTTAGTTCTTCTTGTCTTTCTTTATTTAAATGATCGATATTTATTTCTTTGTTTTCCATAATATGTGTGTTTGTTTCCGTTTCTTCTTGAGATTCGATTATTTTTTTTTTTTGAATGTTATTATCATCTTTTATTTCTATTATTTTATCAATTTTTCTTTGTTTTATTTTCAGGTTTTCATCTTGAATTAATTTGAATTTTTTTATAGCATCAAGACCTAGTAACATATCATAATTAAATTTGTCATTTTTTATTACTATAAATTCTAGTTCATCTTCTATTTCTCCGATTTTTAGATTTAATGTAGCCCGGGTTTTATAAAAATCCATTCCACTTATAGACTTTAATAAGCTTTTGCTATTATATAATTTTGCTTTAATTGTTCTTATTAGCTTCTCGTTGATTAATGAGCACGTCGACCCATTATCGTAGATAGCTTTTATAAGTTTATTTTTGTCTATAATTACCTTTATTTTGATAAGTGGCTGTGGATTGGATTTTCCCGGGTTCAATCGTTTTTTTGTTCGTCCTCTGATATTTGTAAATATTCATTTTCCATTTCTTCCTCATTTAAATTTATGCTTTTCTTTATGGAAGCTGTGTTGTTCCAACATATTTGGGTTGAATGGAAGCGGTTTTTATATCCTAATTTTTCACATATTGCACATGGTTTTTTGTTCGGTATAGTTAATTTCTTGAAGTCTTCTTTTTTTGTAACTTCCAATCTTCTTCTTTCGAATGTCGAATTATTTATTTTCTTTATTTCTATCATAAGTTTTTCGATCGATGTTATTTCTTCAATATCTAATTTTTCTTGCATGTGGATGGGAAGGCCCATTACCATTAGATTGATTTTAGAAGTTGTAGTCATCTTATCTTCTATTTCTGTACATAGTTTTTCCTTAATCAATAGATAATCTATCAAAGATCCTTCTATGTATTTGTAATTATATGCTTTTCTAATAGTTGACCAACCTTTTTTTGAGAAGTGGTTTAGAAATGAGTTTTTCCATTCTATCCATGTTGAATTTTTTTTGTTCTTGCTATGTAATTCATACCAAATTTTTGCTGTGTCTTCCAAAAATTGTTCCAAAATTTCTATTTTGTGTTCTTCTTTCATGATTTTATGTCTGGAGCATTCCTTTTCATACTTTTCTATCCATTCACTTGCATTATTTTTCTTATTATTAAATTTTTCCAAGATGAAGTTCTTTTCAATTTTTTCATGAATATAGAATTTTTCTTCCAGTCTCGTTTCTAGTTCTTTAATTTTTTTTTGTAGGTTATCCTTCTCTTCTGATATTTCATTGTACTCCTCTAAAGGAATATTTTGGTAGCATACATTCTCTCCTTCATCGAAATAATTGTCTATTATATCCTTATTTAATTTAAGACTTACTTTTCTAAATCCATTTATTGGTTTAATTGCTTTAATAGCATTTATAACAATATTATTTGCCATTAATACTTGATGGTTTTGAATATCTCTGTTCTCTCTTGGAAGAATATACCACTGTTTTTTGTCCATTGATACTCCAGCCAATTCAAAAAATTTTTCTTCTTTTTTCACTATGTGTACGTGGAATTTTTGGGTGTCCATGTTTGCAAACGACTTATTCAATTTGTAAGAGTGTGGATTGGGTAAATTGAACGTTAGACGATTCTGAAAGTATAGTAGAGTTTTATTTATAAATGCAATAGATAATATACAAGATAAGTTATAAATGATAGTTACCTGAAAGTATAGTAGAATTGAATAAGAGTCCTTTCATCAATATACACACTCATTTAATGTCATAACATGTGGTCTATTAAGAGTGAACATAGTTGAGTCGAGGACACTATGCAATACTACCAACCTCAGATAATTTAATATAATTTATATAAGCGGGAGATACAATTTACATATATATATATATTTTCTTCACTTTCATTTTCATTCATCCTTTTTGAGAATGTACTTCATGAATAAGGTCCAGATCTATAATTATTTTAATATTTAAATAAAAATTTCGCAATTTTTGAAAATAAATACCAGGTGTATGCATATGAAATGAGCCTTTTACGATAGATGGTAGTATAGGTTATGTTTATTTTGAACGAACCATAACCTTATTATTTTTTCATTGCTTTGTCATCTCTAAACAACGTTCAGTGTTAAAAATTTGATTTGCACTACAACAACATAACAATTTTTAGTGTTAAAAATGTTGAATTTTGTGCCTACAGCATACGATATGAGGACAGCATTAATTTTTTGTTAATCTTTTAAAGAAAAACGCGGTGGAATCTCAACGAATGCTCGAAGAAGCTTATGGTAGTCATGGTCTATCATTAGTAACATGCAAAGTATGGTTTCAACGATGACGATGATAATGATGATGGGACCAGAAAGGTGTCGTCTATAATGAGCTATTGAAACTTGCTGAAACTGTAAATGCTAAATGCTACCAACAACAATTAATTGATGTGTACCGTGCATTGCAGGAAAAACGGCCAGAATATCAAAAAAGGCAAGAGAAAGTGATTTTCCTTCATGACAATGCTCCTTCACATAAAGCAAAAACGGTCCAGGATACGCTGGAAGCACTCAACTGGGAATTGCTACCCCCATGTGGCTTACTCACCAGACCTGGCTCCTTCCGACTACCACCTGTTTTCGTCGATGGGCCACGAATTTAAAGAGCAGCACTTAAAAACTTACGAAGAAGTCGAAAAATGAGTCAATGAATGGGTTTCTTCCAAAGACCAGCAGTTTTAATGGAATGGGATCCACCAATTAACAGAAAGGTGGTCAAAATGTGTAGAAAGTGATGGAGAGTACTTTGAATAAAATGTTTTTTTTCTTTCCTATTTAAAAAACAGTGTTTTATTTTCATAAAAAAGGCTCATTTCATATGAATACACCTGGTAATTATTTTGAATATTTCTACCAAGAAATAAATATTTTTCTGATTTTATCTAATTATAATAAAATAGTAGTACTCTTTTTAAAAATTTGAGGAAAAAGCATTATCAACAGTAAATATAAGCAAATCAATGTTTTATTATTGAATTTCAATTTAAATTAAAATATTTTTTTTTTTGTCAAGAATTGTAAATAAAAATTCGTTTTGTTTTTATAGCAAGTTATCCTTTGGGTGACTTTGAATTAATTAGCCTCCGCGATGGTCCGACGCTGAATCTTTATTTCAGTTAAGCCGTAATTTTTACATATTCCAATCGAATTGATTCGAGAAACAATTTTTGGCTTTCGTTATATGTTTCATGTTTGGAGGTGAATGTCTCAAGGGTCTGACTAGTTGCCCGGAAAGCAAATTAGTGTTTGGGTTCAACTCCCGAGAGGCCAGGGCCCTCCTACATGAAATATAAACATATCTATTAAAATCTTTGATTCGACCTAAATTCATTTTAGATCTTAAATTCAATTTCCTGACAGATCGATTTCTCGACCCAAAAATTTCATAATCCATTATTTTTAACTGACTTGAAAAAAAGGAAGCGGTGATGATTTGTTCGCCTATTTATTTTTATCCATGTAGACCGATTTCGATGATTTTTTTGCCTTGGGTTCAGTATAGTCGCCGATTGGTCCCGTATAAATTTAATTGGTATTGGATCTTTTTTGTTATGTATGTTTACGCATAACATCTTTGTTTATGGACCGATTTTGATGATTCTTTTTTTATTGGAAAGGGGATACCTTAGGGGTAATCCTATATTAATTTGGTCAAGTTCTGATGATATGATAAATGAGAAAATAACGAAAATCTCCAGTTCTTATGATCAAATAATCGAAATTATAATAAATAAAATGGTTTATAAAAAAAAACAATCTTTAAACGTTCATTTAAAACCCGCTAAAGTTTAGAGATAATTTCTCTATTAATGAATTGAATTTTATTTTCAATTTCTGATGCCTTGGCTCGAATCTTTCTCTTACGAGATGCATGCAAGGTATTATCATAAGTCGCTATTCTTAACATCACTAAAAAGAGAAAAATAAAAATAATTTTTAGAAAAAAAACCGACTTCAAAAAAACTAAATGCAACAAATAATAAATAATAAGAACTCAAAAATCAAATAAAATCCACTAAAAGTTATAAAATAATTATCTTATTTAGTTACAGCTAAACGATGAAATTGTTACATGAAATTACTTTTTGAATTCGGTGCCAAACAAACTATATAAGCGAGCTTACGCGATGTTGTCTTCATTGCCCGCCAAACGTACTAAGATCCGTCGATTCATAAAAACTTCAAAAAGTGATTTCATGTAACAATTTCAGCGTTTAGTTGTAACTAAATAAGATAATTATTTTATACCTTTTTAGTGCATATTATTTGATTTTTGAGTTCTTATTATTTTATTTGTTGCATTTAATTTTTGAAGTCGGTTCTTTTTCTAAAAATTGTTTTTTTATTGAAATCGTTAGAGTCGTTTTCGAAACAGATTCTATTCTATAGTATTCATCATTTGTCAATTTTCTTCTTCTTTAATTAATTGATTATTTTTGTAAAAACAACAAAATTCCTAAGCTATCTAAAATTGGCATTATATAATAATAATAATAATAAAAATAAAAATTAGTCGCCAACTCGTGGATGAGCAAAGGTCATTTTCGTGAGTCCCCTTAGACACCACTAACCTCTGATATCATATCGTATTCTAGTTGGTTTAGGTAAGCAACAGGCATTTCTTGTTGCAAGTGCTAATGAGCAGTAACAAATCAATGGAACCGATTAATTTCTTTATGAATCTCCTTCCCTTTGCCTCTCAGATTATTCCAACACTTGTGTCATTTATGTACATGTGTGTGAGTGTCTGTGTGAGAAATAAGCACATTTAACTTCAAGACACTCACTCATTGCAATGCATTGAAATCCCAGGTATTGCCCTTAAATGGCTCTAACCTCCTCTCATTCATTCATTGTTCTGAAGAAGGGTTCTCTTTATTGCTCCAGTTCTTCTTCCAATGAATCATTTTACTAAATTTATAAATAAATAAAATGATCAAAAATAAAGTCTATGTTTTTAATTCTGTTAATTTTAATTACTTTAGCAGGTAGGTATTTTATTTTATTTTCTCTAATCATGGGAAAGGTATTATTTTAAATGTTACCATTTAGGGAAATCTAGATAATTTATCGCATTTTCTAGTCTAGAGTCAGTTACGTTCAAAGAAACTTTTCTACTCTATATACATATAAAGGATCTCGTTTTTTTTTAATTTTAAATAATTTACAGTAGATGTTTTAAGAATTTTAAAGATAGATTTATACTTGACACGAATGTGCAACGAGCAAGTGTAGTGTGGAATAAATCAACTAAAGAGACATCAATGAGGTTGTCCTCTCCTTGATTCGAATAAACATATAGATATAGGTATATAGCGAGTATATTATATAAATAATATATTATAAGGGGGTTCGTGACTGTTTATCATTTTTATAAGAAAATTCTCCAATTTTTACCATCGAATCATTGATATTTATTCCTGAAATTAGAAGTTGATTGTCTGACACATTATCGAGAAATGAATTATTGAAAATTGTCCTTTTAACATGGAAGTGAATGGACAGATTTTCAAAGGGCTATAACTTCTATACAAATTAAACCATTTTCAACAAATTTATACAGGTCAATAATTCAACTTTTATGAATCGAATAATACATTTTTCAATAGATTTGACAGTCTAGTTAATTAGTTATTCATAAATGTAAATGTAAAAAGTTATTTGCAGCCAACAGAATATAACAAAAGCACTAGTGTAGAATTCCAACTCTATTTCTTGAAATCGTTTTTGTGTTAAATAAATGTTTTTATAATGAGAAATTTTTTTTTCTCAATATTCTTTTTATTAATATTATCAAAACAAAGATTTATATTCGAAATTAACCTCATTATTTATAATTTTTTTTATTAAAAAATTTAGTATTCAGACGTTGTCACTCTGCAGTCGAAGATCAATCAGAATAGATAAGCTGAACCGAACTCCCTTAAACAGAAGTTTTAATTTTCACTTTATCCAATGTGAAGCACGGGAGAAAGTAATTGGAATCGCTCTCGCGGCAAGCGCGACTTCAAAGGGTCCTCAGGTAAAGACTACGGAACCCATAGACTCAATTAAGGTCACAAATTGAAGTATTCAATGAGATTGAATTTTAGCACGTGACGGTTTTGCCAAAAATTACCTGAATAGGTTACCTCTCTATCGATGGGACCCGGGGTGGGCGGCCTCCACTTCCTCTCAGTTCACTAATGGAAGAGCGTACCTAGTCTTAAAAAACTTTCCTCTAATTTTTAATTAAATTATCGATTAGTATTGATGTTTTAATGCCCACACCCTGCACCTTGTTGCAATCTTTATCATTAATTATATATTCCTTTTTATATTCAAATCCAACTACTGGAAGGTTATTTTTATAAATGACATCCCATCAGATGATGAAAACCCTAATGTAATGGTCCATTAGTATAGTTATTTTTCCTTTGAATTTTTTAAAATATTCCGATGGCCATGGATATTTAATTGAGTTAGTAATTGATCTTGCTTTCCTTTAATCTAAATCCCATATAACATTCATTTCTAAACACATTACTGATTCCATTTATTTATTATTATTGCAATAACGATCACAATGAAATATTTCCTAGTAATGCCAATAATAAATTTATATACTTTGAGACTATATAGGTAGATATCGCAATGTTTAATAATAAGAGTAGCATCTAAATATTGCACTACAACTTTTCCATGTGTATTTCAGAAAACCCCAATTGTATTTCAGAATTCTTAATTGAATATTTGAAAACCACAATTGTATTTAAGAAAATTTCAATTGAATAATAGAAAATCTCACTTGTATTTCAGAAAACCCTAATTGTATTTCAGAAATATCAATTTAAATTTCAGAAAACTCAATTGTATAATAGATACCTAATCATAATTTTATTTTAGAATTCTCAATTTCAATTTCAGAAAATTTAATTTGTATTTCAGAAATGTCAATTCCATTTCAGAAAATCACACTTGTATTTCAGAACTTGTCAATTGTTTAGTACTTAAGATGTTTATATATATATATTTTTTCTGAAATAAAATTGTCATTTTCTGTAAATGAATTGAGATTTCTGAGATATAATTTTAATTTTTTGTTATTCAATTGAGAATTCTCAAATGCAATTCGGATTTTCTGAAATTAACTTGATATTTTCTTAAGGACGTTTCCTAATAAATTGACTTTCTTGCCATTCTTTTAAAGCTTTGAATACACATATTTATAAGTGTCCTTTATACGTATAATTTTTTTTCGATAGTCCTTGTGGCACTAAATTTGTAGATATTGACCATTGAAATTTGCATATTTAACACTCAAACCCTATCCTGATTGATGTTTTTTTTTTCATTTTAATTAATTTATTTATTTATTTATTTTACAAAATACATGGCATATCAACTACTAAGGTCATTAGTGCCACCGAGTTCCTGACTTCTTTTTTCTTTCTTCAATTCCATCTTCACTCTTCTATACATTAAGAAATGAAGTAAAAACAGAGAGCAAAACAAAAACCAAAGTCAAAGAAAACAACAACAAAAAATCAAAATCAACAATATAGCAAACAGAGAACAACAGAAAAACAAAACCTCCGACAAATCATATACCATATTCAAAACACACAAGAAATATCTACAAAAAATACATATAGGTAATAAGAAAATCAACCAAAACAGAATAATAATAAAAATAAATCGAAAACTATAATATATTAAATTTGTGAGAAAAACCCTGTTTCTTTTAAAAATAGAAATAAATTATTAAATTCTTTCGGATCTACCAAAATATTCTTTAAATTTCCTTGAATTTTAAATCTATCTCTCAGGGTATTGTATAAAGGACACTCTATCAAAAGATGGTGTACATTCATTCTCTTATTACAAGAAACGCAGTGAGGCGGGGATTGTTTGCTGAAAAGATATTGATGAGAGAAGATACAATGACCTATCTTTAGTCTATTTAATATAATTTGTTGTTTTCTTGGTAAAGCCATCAGATTATATATTTAGTTATTGTAGGTAACGTTTTCTTTAGATGATTATTTTCAATTTTGAGCCAGTCCTCTTTCCACTTATTAAAAATACATCCGTTTATATAATTTTTTAGGTCGAAATAATTAATAACCATGAAGTCTAAATTTTGTTTTAAAGCACCCATTTTTGCAAGGCTATCTACTATTTCGTTCCCCAAAATATTTTTATGAGAAGGAATCCAGAAGAAAATGATCTCCATATTTAAATCTTGTAATTTCTTTACTAGAATTGATTGATGTTAAAGCGACTGTTTCATTAAATAACAATCGTAATTTTCTTGAAATCATTTTGAAAAACTGAGAGTCATTAACTGAAGATATAACAAATATTTTTCAGTTAAAATAATTGTATCTAGCGGTATTCGTTTTGTCTGAAAAATGTTAAAAGTTAAGTATTTTGATGGTTTTCATTCTTTCTCTCCTGGCATGACAAGTGACAGATGGCGACTAGGCAACGTCGCACTGCCCTGGGACATGTGGGTAGCTCTGAAATATAAGTTAACTTCGGGTCAGTGTAAATTAAAAGTCAATCGTTATAACAAATAAAACATTTATTAATACTCAATAAAAATAAGTAGCAGTATATTAATTCATATGTATAAATATTTATTCATTTTAAAATATAATTTGTAGTGAAATTTTCATAAACTCTATTATTTTTAACATAAAATATAGCAATATATAATTTATTCTTAGGCGTTAATACTTTCTTATTATTTAGTTATTTATTTTTTTTCTTTAAACTTTTTATCTTTGGCGAATTTTTGATTTTTCAAAAATCTAAGACTTTCCTTAAAATGTCCTTTTTTCTAGTTAATCGAATGACTTTCCATCGAAAGGGCTGTATTTTTACCTGCCAGAAATCTCCAACATAAATAAATAAACTTTAAAATTTTTCAAAACATTAGAGTGATAAGCAATCAACAGGTGTCAGAAGAATGCAATGATGCCAGATCTGAGAAACGATGCAGTGAAATTATTTTTGCCTTACTGCGCATGTTAGAGTAGCGGAAAGATCGGAACTGCTTCTTAGGGGACGTCCTTAAATAAAAAAAAAAACAATGTATATACACATGACTGTACTTAGGTGTTTATTTGGTGTGAATAATACAAAGAATTGAAGACATCAAACACACAAAGAATAATTGCAAAATTACCTGCTTTTAAATTTTTTTCTCACTTTTTACTGCAAATCTCTATAGCAATCAGTGTATTTTTTTACAAATTTAGTGCCGGTTTTCTCACTACCAGATGTCTATAGTGTCGTGCTCGGAGCCAATACTTACAGCATGTGATTAAATGATAGTTCAAGGAGGCTTTGATAATTAAATATCTTTCTAATGTTCCTTTAAAGTAATAAATGCGTGGAACTGGTGGTTGTTTAATATCACAATGAAATATTTTCTCGTAATAACTATAATAAATTTAAATACCTATATAATCTTAATGTAGAATTTCATAATAAAAAGACTAGAATTAAAAAGAGTAGCATCTAAATATTGTGCTATAAAGATTAAACTGGGAAATATTACATTGAGAAATAATAAATATTGATAACGATAAATATTCTTATACTGTATTTTTTAATGTTAATATATTTGATGAAGTGATAAAAAATATTATTAATATGTATTTGATTCAAGTAATGGTATAATTCGTAGCTAGTAGAATTATTCAAGATGTATGGAGTAAATTTTTGTTGGATTTTTCGAAATTTGTTAAAAACTAGAAAAAATATTTTGATAAGGAAAAATTATTTAAAATAATGGTCCGAAACAAACAATTTTTTTTTTTTCTATGCCTTTGTTAAAAATGAAGAAAGTTTTTGAACACTACTGTGGAGAGAAGAAGGAAACATTTTATTTGTTTCATTCATTGACCCTTTGAAACCCTGAAGAAGGAGGGAAATATCCTCCGAAACGTCGGTTTGAAAGGAAAGGAGGAAGGATTCCAATAAATTACACCTTATTTTATATGTGTTAATTTTTCTTTCCTCACTACCACTGGGCTGCCTTCCATTACATTCAATTAAAATTTCTACCAGTCCGTCTCTCTCCAGAGAAAATTTCGTTTATAAAAAATCTTTATATAGTACATATAAGAAGATATTATTTTTTCAAAATGTCTACTATATGTATCTATGTACTTCTAGGGTGGCCACAAAAATCGAATTTTCGAATTTTTCCGGTGCGGACCTCTTATTAGTTGCCAATTGACTAAAAATGAGATTGGCAAAGTTTCGGATAAAGATTCGTCTATATGTCTATTTACTCGGATCTATAAATGTCTAGATCGTAGAGAAAAAATAATTTTCAAACATGATTTTAATTAATATGTTCTTATGTATGTGAGTTTTTTTACTATTAAAAAAAAAGATAGTAGTAAATCTGAATGAAATTTATTTGCTCAAATCATAACTATACGATAGTCTTTAGAGGGATTTCTTATCTATTGAAAGGTCATCTGCTTGGAAAACTTGTTTGCCGCTTAGCTTCGATTCCTGAGGAGGCGATCCTTCTGACATGTAACAAAATTTATACGATAAAATTAAAATTAGATTATTAGGTATATAGATTTCACAAATTCCCACCTTAGATTATCGGCCTTTAAAGATTTAAAAAATCTTAGCTCTTAATTTTTTTTTTTTTTAGTTTTTATTTCTCTCCCGATTATGGTTTGTCTGAATTCCTCTATTAACGATAAGACAAAACAATCAAAACATTAACAAATTCATTTATTATGAGGCCCCTAAAATTGTGAGTCCCGGGGGCTCTACCCCTCTTGTCCTCACTTCTGAACATGGATGTACCTAAAGTATAATATAAGAGAGGACATTAGTTTATTTTACTATATTTATATCTGAGGCTTTGGACTTAGTACAATTCAAAATCTTGAAATGTTCTCTTATATGTTACTTATGCACAATTTTTATATGAATAGTCATAATGTCAGGGATGAGAAAAAAACGAATTTCTTCAAAATATACCAAGAAAATTAAAAATTAACAAAAGTTTTTCTAGCAGAAATGAATATTCAAAATGATAATAATTGGTAAATTAAGTAAGTTGACAGCAATATGTGAAAAAGCTATTCATGTGAATATTTTTATTGAAATCCGTGTCATCAACCAAATTCCATATTTTTTGATTCAAAAAATTATTTATCTGGCAAATTTAAATCCTCTATAGCTATTTAAAATGTCTATAAAAAATAATTTGTATATAATTTTTTATATACTCGTACATAAAGGGAGACAGTTTTCTATGTTTACGAGTATGTAACAATATTGTCTTTCGTAAAGTATTTAATAACTTTTTAATAAATGTTTTTTTTTTCATGATTTTCTTTATAATAAGTAGAGACCGGATTCCTATGCAATTTTGTTTTGCAGCCACATACGACCCAGGAGATCAATTATCTATCCGAATCATGCATCTAGGATATTCTAGGTTAAATTTAATACTGCATATTTTTACATATTTGAGTAATATTGCATACAATTGCATATTTGAAGGATTTTGCATAAATTTGCATATTTGAAGGATTTTTTGTCAAATATTGCATATTTCGTGTCGAAAACAGATCTTTTAAAAGTAACTTTTCGGAGAAAGAATGAAAAAAAGAACAAATAAAACAGGACACTTGTAAACATAAATTATTCACAATTATTATACAAACAAATTTTAATTATTTTTGAGATGATTTGTTAATGAATTCTTTCTTTCTTTATTTTTTAACGGCATTCGGGTACTATAGCCCATTTTGGACATTGAGTGTTCGTGTGTGTAAATTAGTGTAGTAATCAGATTATAGACGGTCAAATATTTGCAATATTTTAATACATAGTTTATTATTTGTACGTCAATAAGAAAATCTTTTTAGATAAAAATCATCAATTGTGTATGTTAAATAAAACTATACTCCCCCCCCCACGTAGTTTTTCGTTCACATTTTTGAAACATTATTATATTTATTATGTTTATTTTATTCAAGTGTACCTATTATTTCATTGAGTTTAAAGATTTTTAAATAATGTTATATTAAATCTAACGAGAATTTTCTGCAATTTTTTACGCAATAAAAGTAGATATATGACACTTGGTGTCTATAGCTTACTTTATCGTTTTATTCCTTTCAATTATATAGTCTTTTTTCTTCAATTTTAATTTTTTAGTGCATAAAACAATTTATTTTGGCCATTTTTTACTGCATATATTTGCATATTTCAACGTATTCTGCATATTACTTGCATAATTCATCATTTTTAAATGCATATTTTCTGCCATATTTTGGCACTTTTTACTGTATAAAAATCCGGTCTCTAATAATAAGTAGTACCTGGAGGCACCGAGCGATGCCTCGGTAACTTCTTCCTTCAGTTAAAACCTTTATTTTAATATTATTTTTGTCCGCCTCCGTGGTGTAATGGTCAGAGTAACTGACTGGCAACCCGGAGGTCTCGGGTTCGATTCCGGCTATACCCAGACATTTTTTCTGTAAGTATAGGGTCTGGTAATAAAAATTAAGTGGGAGATAAATTTAACCGAATTTATCACGCGGAGAATTTACCACTGCTCGAAGCCCCTAAAACCTTAGTAAATTGGATATTGAATTGTATCTAAGTTTCTGAAATTGGCTCGTGATCCCGGCTTATTTTCCTTCTACTCTGTTCTTTTCACGATGGAGGGGCCAGCCCATACAGGCCTTTAGGGAATCCACCTTCTGGTGTATCTCCTTCTCACATCAATATCATTAAAAAAAAAAATTTAAAATTCTGGTCGATTTTTATTTGAGAGCCGTTTTCAAATTAAAAAAAATACAAAATATATATAGTATTCCCCCACTGTACTCCCCCACCCCCCGCTTGACCCCACCCCCGAAACCTCGCCCTACCCCCGGATCCCCCACCACTGCACCCCACCTCCTGCACCTGTTTTGATTCATTTTTATTAATCCAATTGTTAATAAATAAAACCTATCAAAATGTGTTGTTTTTTCAGAAAATTGAGACCTCCTTATGCGAAATATATTTTTAAATAAATTCTTGATTATTTTTTATTCTATTAAATAAATAAAGTTCTTTGTAAAAACAATTATAAAACGTTTATTAATATTTCTAACGTTTATGGAGAACAAAATATGTTAAAATCCACAATCACAATACTTCTTCAAGGCCTTTGAGAATAAAGGATTAACCCGACCCATTGTCTGCCTGGGTACAAAAGGAAAAGAGTAACTTTTTTTAAAACCCTAAGAATGGGATTTGTCTACATGAGAATAGTTAATTTGATTACGAAAAAACCCATCAAAAACAATTTTATCGAAGATGAGACCGTGACAGATCGAATTGTCACCCCAAAAACCCCCTAAACCGTGAATTTCATCAAAATCGGTAGAGTCGTTTTTCAAAATAGAACCAAGATACAAATATATATATAAATAAATAAATATACAATTTTTTTCTCGTTTAATAAGAGTAGATATAGATGATAGAACTCTATAGGATTGAAATGAATTTCTGTATTAAATAAATTATTGTTAGAGATACTAGAATTTGTTTCCAATCGGGTCCTATTTCGCTAGTTAATGCTTCCTCCCCGGCTGCCTACCACGCAGGCTCGCCTGGATTTCAATCCAAGCCGCTTAAGGTCACCATAACAATATTATTAATTTATCAGCCCCTTCCTGAAAAAATTTGAAGGATATAAGTAATTCCTAAACACGTTCATCAAGTGACTCAATAGAAATTAAATAGCCCTGTATATTACAGCTTATTTTAGGAGACTGATGAATTAACCACTTGAATTGTATATTTTTTTATTACAAAAATTATTTTTGTGAAACATTGTAAGTCAAGTATTTTTTGTAAAAATGCATTATATTCTGTTGGCACATGATTGAAAATTATCTATCAATCATTTATATGTATAAAATTATTTTAGATTATTGCTATTAAAGGTTTTTTATTATATTATTATTATCTAATTTAATTCTAAAATATTATATTATAGTCAACTAAAATGTTCAAAAATAAAAACTGAGTAACTATCAAAGATTTTTTTATTAATACATAAGTAAATCTTAATAATGACTTCGAAATTTTTATCAAAATTATAATTATAAATTTTAAGTAATATTAATATATTTATTCTCTCGTTAGTCTTTTCTAAAAATCTTCTAAATGATTCTCATTTTCATTGTCATTAAAGATATCAAAGTCTAATGTATTTCCAAGTCCTTCAAAATAAAATCTGCAGATTCAACGCAGAAGAAAATGATAAATTCCTTACAGTCGGGTGAAACTAGTTTGAGTAATTCATTTAAATCAGAAATTTTAGCTTGAGATAAGGCTTTTTCGAGTGGCCATAAAGTCACTACTGAAATTTCAAAATTCAAATAAATTCCTTTTTTCCTTTTTTCATTTTGGCAATATTGATAGTATTTGGTTTATCAGATAGTTTTGATTTCATTTGAATTAAGTATCATAAGGTGTTTCTATATTCAATTTTATCTCAAATATTTATAGCCATGATATTTTTTTCTTCGTTATGTCTACTTTTCTATTTATTATTGATTTTAACAAAAGTTGTACCAATAAAAAGTCCTCTTGGATCATTTTTTTGATAACTTTATTTGTTCGGCTACAACTAGTCATAAATCTAATGTAGTCTCAATCTCTGTATAATTGGTTATAATGCACTGTCCTCATTATAAAAAACTTAATTTATTGTGATTTAATAGTGTAGGTATATGTAAAAGCATCACGACCATGTTAATACTTTTTCTATCATTTAGGTATTAGAGCTACAGCTTGAGCTGCTTCTTCGGTCTTTAGAAGCATTAGGCTTTGAACAATATTTCAAATTAAATTAAATTAAAAGATGAGATATTCAAATCGAACTGATAAAGATTAAAATATTCAATTTAATTCGATATTAGACGATAATCATTTAATACATTTCAATAAAGCGATCAGATTTCAAACCTGAAAATTTATGCTAGTTTAAATAAATTTAATTTTAAAGGGTTTAAATTAAAGTAATACATTGTTTTCATTCTAAAAATGTTTAAAATATTTGTACAATCACAGGATGAATTAAAAGTTTAAATAAAATATGTTTTTTCTGAAAATTATTGGAAAAAACTAAATTTTTCTAAGTGTTCCACTTTTTTGAACCACAGTGTGTAATCTTTTTAAAATCCATGCTTCTCTATTGATAAAGTAAAAAATTATAGTAAATATAGAATCTCAAAATTGAGTATGATGGCTACATCTCGATTATTCAATCCTTTAAATCTCATTAATTAGCTTTATCAAATTATCTTCTATTTAATAAAAAATTAAGCATTTTATTCTGAATAAAATGACACCTTAATTTTGAAAATCGGTTATCAATTAATCGAGTTATGATGCTATTTTTATTGTCCCTATTATAGGTTAGTCATAGTTAATTGGTTGAGATGAAATCGGCTATCATCAAATTTTAAATATTTGAATTTGAACTTCATTCATTTTCCGTTGCTGCCATCTTACATCGATTTATTCAACTTTGTCAAATTAATTATGAAAATTCAAACAATCGCTGATTGAATCCACCTTCCACCATCTTTTTTTCGTTTACTTAAGAATAACTAACCATAACTATAACCACCATAACTCGGTTAATAATTAACCGATTTGCAAAAATAAGGTGTCATTTTGTTTATAAATAAATTATTAAAATTTTATTAAATCTCAGATAATTTAAAAACATAAGAATTATTGATAAATAAAGAATTAAAAATTGACATAGCCGCCATTTTAAAAATTTAAACCTGTATTCACATTAATTTTTCCTTTATTAGCGACAAGTGAAGATATGCCTATTTAAAATTACTGAAAAAGATTTTGAGATATACATTTTGTTTAACTATTACATAAAAAAAAAAGGAGAGTTCGATATTTTGACCACAGCATGAATCAGACTAAAGGATCAAATCATCTGCTGTGTCTTTTACATCTTTCAATATAAGCTTTCTTATGCACGACGCCAGCTTTTGATGCAAGTCTGGACATGTCGTGACGCCCTAATCGTCGTGGCGCCCTAATCGTCTTGGACTTAAATCAGAGGGAAGCGCCCAATCGTCACAATGGCCCATTTTAATTAGTGAATTATTTCGAGTTATAATTCATCTTTTTACCGTTAATTAACAGTTTTCACAAATGTAACAGTTCAAGAAGTCTTTGAAACTTGGAAGATAAGTCATTAAAAGCATAATAAACACACTGTTAAAATTTGAAAACGATTTACTACACCAAACATGAAATAATTGCAATTAAAAATGAAATTTTTGTGCACATGGTAGCATCATGGGAAAGGGTGGGAAAATGATCGTTATTTTATTTTTTTCATTGAAGGACTTTCACCATCTTGATGAAAAATTAAAATTTGTTAGAATAATATATTCGAAGTAACTTAAAAAAAATTGAAATTATTTACCTCAGTGAACAAAAAATAACAACATATTTGGGCGATTATTTTTAGTGGAGGAGATATAAGATCAATAGCTTGCAAACTATCCATTCATAAAAAGGATATAGTAGCAGTAGGGTGAAAAGTACAGTCACGTTAAAAACATAACCTAACATTTTACCACCGTTCATATGTTTAGAGTGGTTACGAGGCTAAAACTTTTTGTGTAGATTATCGCGAAAGAACTACCTTATGGTACGTCTATTTTTATAGAGTTATTTTTAATTAAGTACTTAATTATTTTACTTAATTATAAAATAAAAATCTGTGAAATTTTAAAATTTAGTGTCTACAACTCAAAACTCATTTTTGACAAAAAAAGTCACTTATCCCCTTTGTGCTTAGCAAGGCTAATAATAATAATAACTCATCCATCAATTAAATCCATTTAGCTTTGATCTTTCATTTACATATGTACAAATAGCATATTCATATTATAAAGATGATAATGAGCAAGAGTTGGCGGGAGGACATGAGGAAACACATACATATTGATAAATGCCGACAGAAAACAAACACCATTTTCAACAACTTTTGTTAATGAATAATAATTTTAATTTTGAACGTTAAGAGAGACAGAGAGAGAGGATTTTGTTAGGTGAGCGAGAACGACAGGTTCCAACTTGCTGGACGCATTGGTATTCCATCCAGCCTCTAACCCACTGTCTGGCAAACTTTGTGCCGTGAGAGATTCCAGGTGTGCAGCAACTCACTGTAGCAAGATTACCGTACTCGGTTAGCTGGTCTCATCGTCTACTTTACTCTGTCTTTGTCATTTAGAACGCCTCTAACCGGAGAGTTTTGAAGAAGTTTATACTTCGATTTAATTTAAATTATTAAATATAAAAACCACTAAAAGAAACGTTAGAATTAATTTAAATTTAAATATTATATTATTGGGTGATCATATAATATATTATTATTATTGAGAAGTTTTTTAAAATTTCCCCCATAGAGGTGAAAAAAGTGAATTGTGAATTGCCCAAATAATTCTTAAAATAAATTGGGTATTGATATAGATATAGGTCGATATATATTATATATATAAATATACTATCTTTTTTCATTTCATAAATCACATCATCTATAGCTTTGCTTCTGATAAAATTTGCCGTAGAGTTAATAGTATAGGTGTTATTTTATCATTTCCATTATTTAACCCCCCAAAACCCCCTTTTGGGGTCAAAAAAATCAAAGTATTCTATAGCTCAGATTTCAAGTTAGAAGAGATCCGATCCAAATACAAAATTTAATAATAATATCTCCCCCGTTTTAATGCCCACTGGATACAAAAGAGCGCGGACAGACATAAAACCGACAGACAATAATTTTGTTGAACGTGTTTTCTTTGATAACTTTACTTGAAACGCTTGAATCCAAAATTTGAGGCAATTTGGGCAATGCATAGAAAAAACCTTAATTATATATAAATATCGAATTACCTAATTTATTAAGTGATTTTTACTTTACCATACAGGTCATGTATTGTAATCGTGAGTGAATGAAAAAAGTATTTTTTTTGCTTCTTTTTTTTTAAATATCTCAAAAACTACTGAAACTATTTTGATAAAAAAATTGGGCAAAACCATGACATTTAGGTCTACAAAAAAACTTCAATAAGGGAACATCGAAAAAATTATATTTTTCGAGATAATAACTGTTTTGTCAAAATGTATGTTAGTCTGCGTTACCTAATTTTTAGCTCAAAAATTAGTGTGAATATCAGAAGCAAATTTCACACATAGTTTTGGTTCATTGAGATTAAGAGCTGATTAGATTTTGGTGCATATCGATCCAAAATTAAGGGGAGAGGGGGGGGGAGGGTCAAAAAATAAAAATCTAGGCCATTTGAGCAAACTCAACCAAATTTTATATACATAATCAGTGGGCCCCTAGAATACAAAAAATACAAAAATCAAACTCAATCAAACTCAATCAAACTTATTAATGACTTAGCAAACATACCTGAATTTTGTAATGTATTATTATTTGCGTATGATATAAAGCTATTTTTAGAGATTTCCACTGAACAAGATTGCCTAAGAATGCAATCTGACTTGAATAAAATAATAAATTGGTGTAATGCGAACCTGCTTTTCCTAAACTTTGATAAATGTTTTACTATTAGTTTTTCTAAACAACCTAACCACTTTAAATTCAATTATATACTCGAAAATGGCACTACCTGTATTAGAGTTAACTCTATTAAAGACCTTGGAGTTATTTTCGATTCCAAACTCACCTTTAAAGAGCACATCACATATGTGGTGGGTAGAGCTAATCAGAGTTGGGGTTTTATATCTCGTAGCACTAAGTCATTCAAAAGTCCTGATGTGATTAAATACCTATATTCAACTCTAACTAAATCTATACTTATGTATGCATCTGCTATTTGGAGACAGAATTGGAAACACTGGGACACTGATAGGATTGAGAGAGTTCAGCACAAAGTTCTAAGAAAATTAACATCCCTTACTGATAATCCAATGTCAAGATTTAATCATGACTACACTCTTGCTGCTGAGTCATTCTGCCTAGCTTCCGTAAATTCATGTATGATCGCCTCTGATTGCATATTTATATATAAAATTATGTCGGGCCAGGTAAAATGTACAGAGCTTACTGCTCTCTTTCCTCTACATAGCCCCAATTATGCATTAAGAAGAAGAATGCCATTCTATCCAGAGATGCCTACTGGTAGACATCCTGAAAGAAATCCAGTGTTCAGATTTTGCCATTGTTACAATGAGTTGGCACCAAAATTGATTAATCCTCAGGAATTTTCTTTGGAAATCAATAAGGTAGCGGCTTTATTCAAGAAGCTCACACTAATTTATGAATAACTAATATAATGCTATTGTATAATTGTGTAATGTGTTGTTGTATTTAATCAATATTGTAATATATTCTTGTGTATGTAATATATAATTTTGTAAATTGAGGCTTCTAGCCGTTGAAAAATGAAATAGATAAATAAATAAATAAACTCTCCAAAATGGGGAGGGGGGGGGCAAAAAATTAAAATCTAGGCCCTTGTACCAAACTCAACCAGAAGTGTATGGTAAAGTCGAGTGGATGGCCGGAT
Organism: Forficula auricularia; assembly: GCA_024734495.1. NCBI lineage: Eukaryota > Metazoa > Arthropoda > Insecta > Dermaptera > Forficulidae > Forficula > Forficula auricularia. Next base: position 107,718,506 of record JALMQS010000099.1, on the reverse strand, counting down.
CCGAACGTGTCAATTTATTTTTTATAAAATATATATAATATATATATATATATATATATAATATATATATTGAAAAATATTAAATCTATTATTGGTAACACAAATTTAAAATATTTTAAAATAAAATATATTATTTTCTAAAAAATTTACCTATATATTTTTTGAATAATTTATTTGTATTTGATTTTTTATTAAACAATTAAATTAAATTTCTTTGAGCTGATTTCAATTTTGACCGGTAGGAGAAGCTTGAATGAAATAATTTCTCTTTGCATAGATATTAAGAAACTGGCCGGGCGCCGCTCTCTCCACCACTAATTACCAATTGTCTTAGTCTCCCCACCCGTTTTTTATTCCAAAGCTCGACGCTGACCATCCGAGCAGCTCGCCGCCATTGTCGAAAATTCAACCAACACAGAAAAGTGCAACTCCCGTGAAAATTTTCAATTTTCGGTGAGTACAAGTATTTATTACTGTTATTATTAATACTGAATTGATATAAAGTTTCTGTATGATTGTAGTTTTTTGTTTTCGACTCAAAGCTATTTCGAAAAATTTCTTCAATCAGCCCTTAATCAAACATAAATCATGACGCCAAGCTGATCAACTAGTCAGCAAATGTCAACAGTTTCTTAACGATGGTTAGTATTGAAAATGTTTTTTTATAAAAGTTTCATTGGATCTCTTTATTATCTCAAATGTTCTATCTATTAACTTTCCTTCAACAAATAAGATCATACCCGTCCAAAATGCAAGCTGAATAGAAATTCATCCATAAAGAGAAACAAGGAGGTTGTCCTCTGCTTGATATAGAGGATAACATCCTTGATTCCCTTTATGAATCAACAACTCTGCTACTCTCGGCAAAATAAAAACTTTTTTAATCAAAGAAATTCATTCCTTGTTAGGGACCATATTTTTGCCTGTATATGTTCGCTTAAAGAATTGAATTTTTGTAATAATATCCATTTTGTGATCATGTTTAAAATAAATAAACTGACACGTTCTGATGTGGCCAACCAATTGAATTTACCATACAACCTGGCCCCTCACTTATATTTAATATTTAATAAAATTATTTATAATCATGTAGGCGGGGGGGGGGGGTAGTTTTTTACATTTTTAGACTTCTGTGGGCCCACGGATTATGTATACAAAATTTGGTTGAGTTTGCTGAAATTTCCTAGATTTTTAATTTTTAACCCCCCTCCGCCCCCCTTAACTTTGGGTGGATATGCACCAAAATCTAATCAGCTCTTAATCTCAATGCATTAAAACTACGTGTGAAATTTGGTTTAAATAATCACACTAGTTTTTGAGCTAGTTCGTCCATAACAATTTGGTAACGCACAGACTAACAGAATAACAGACTTAGTAACTAAGAGACATTTTGACAAAACAATTATTATCTCGAAAAATATAATTTTTTTGATGTTTACTTATTAGGGTTTTTTGTAAACCGAAATGGTATGCTTTCGCTCAATTTTGAAAATGCTCCTAAAAATAGTAGGTATAAGAAATACATTTAGGTTGAGTTCATGATATTTCTTTAATTTAACACATAGGTATAGATTTACTTAGGTATATGTTTAAAATTTATTTTTTATAAGAAAATGTATTAATTTTTTCTTTCGACTTTTTATTTTACTTATATGATAAAAATTTCTACTTTGTGTGAATTCTTAGAATACCATTCCCAAATCATTATCAATTAATTGACCTATTTATGCGTGATAGAGAGCCACTGAGTTTGTTATAGAAGCGCTCTTTTCTTTATATTTATTTAGAATTTATTATTCCTATCAAACCAATATACTCGAACAAGCTGGAACATGTTTTCAGTTGAATAGATAAATAATAATATAAGTTCCCTTTCTTATATCGAATAAATGCTTCTTAACATTATATATATCATATAATAATTACACTTAAGTAAAATGAAATAATATAAAACAGTTTTTTCACTAAGGGTCCCTTTTTTAAAATATATTTATAAATTCTTTTAAAATACCTACACTGAAAAGATTTTCTTGCCGAACGCAAGTAGAGTTGTTGATTTATAAAAAAAAAATCAGAGTGTGTCCTCAATAAGCATACATATAGGTACAAATTTTATTAGTTAAAGACCATAATTTCCAACGTTTAGCCTTTTTTTTATAAATATTTTATACAAGTTCAAATTGCCGATAGTTTCAGTTTTTTAAAGAAAACCTCCGAATCCAGTGGCCAGCATTTTTAAGTAATCATTAATAAAAAAATAAATTTCTTCTTTGGAAAATTTTCTCTTTGAATCTATAACATTAAATATTTATATAGGTCGATTGAAGATCGAAAGAAAAGATGCACATTTCTAATGAGAAAAAATATGCAATCTAGGTTTCTACCGAAACTCTTCTTTCGATAATTATTAGCATGTAGATTGAGAGAGAAGATTTCCGAAAGAGTTTTTTTATTTATGATTATGATACACCAAAGCATCAAAAACTCAATGATTAATTTAAAATTGATTTTTTAAAGGCACGCACCAAATCATCTTGTGCTTCAAGTTCACTGGCTGTCTGCGAGTTAAGCCACTTAATTTAACGACGAGGTCAGTATTTTTTGATAACTAAAATACCTTTAGAAGTATTTTAGTAAAATCTAATAAAGATATGGTTCTAATTACCCTAAAGATCTTCTTACATATGTATACTCGTAATTTATTAGTTTTTCTAAATATCAACCAACTATTCATTAATAAGCCCTTTTAACTTTTAGAAATTAACTTTTTAACGTCTCAGAAGCATATATATATATATACGCTTTTTTTTATGAAATTCTTCATTATCAAATTCGACCAAATTTTTATATAAAGAGGTTTTGGAGATTAGGTATGAGGAAACAAATAAATTATTTTAAACTCAAATATCTTTTCGATTTTTCGATTTATTTAAAATGACTATAAGTACATGCAAAAAATTCATGGTAGCCCAAGTCACAAAAGAAATTCCATCTTGAAAAGCAAAGAAGAAATTTCATAAAAATGGAAGAGAAAATAACTGAAACGATTAGTTACTTTTCTACTTACAAGTGAAAAAATACAAATATAAATTTCTTCCTACAAATATTTGTAGATTTCAATTATTCAAAAGAAAAAATACATGAAAAATGTATAGTATAATATCATAAACAAATTAAACAATTATTTTCTTGCATTTTCATCACAATGCATTAGTAATTTCAAATTAAGCATCTCATCAAACTACATATGTTCATCAAGAGAAATAATTTTTTATATTTTTTTAATGAATTCATAAAGTTTTTATGTGTTTTTCCTCTTATTAATAATAATAACTGAAATATTCAAATATTTCTAAAAAATTATATATGTCACAAAGAGAAACAAAGAGGTTGTCCTCTGCTTGATGCAAATAAACATACACACATATATATCGAGATGATATATCTGTATATATATATATATTATTTATTTGTTTGAGACTATAGTTTCGAAGACTTGGTCTTCATCATCAGTCTTTTTTTAATTATAAATGTTGTTTTTCGTGGAGTCAATATCGTATGGATATTGAAAATGTGATGTTCTTTCACTAAAGGTCAGCTTGTAATTAAAAACATTCTTCTGGTGCACAGTAAAATATAACCATATGTTTCCCTTTCTCCTTGTTTGACAAAGAGATATGTTGACAATGGAAGGGGGTTTGTTTTTTTTCTTTTTATGTCTTGTTAGCAAACATCCTAAGCAAATTGCTATTTCAATTTGGCTATTCAAACAAAGTTTTGAATTTTTATTGAATGATTTCAAAATTTCTATCGATTCAATTGCGCTAATTAATTTTGGGTTTCTTTCTCCTTTTATTAATCTAATTCCTGTGCCTTCTGGGGAAAGAGTGATTGTTTGAATTTAAATGTTCCGCTAATGAGTTTTCCTTCTTTTTATCTTTAAAATCCCTAATATGTTCATTTAATCAAATTTTCAGATTCCTCTGTTTTCCATACGTAGATCGCTTCACAATCTTTGCATTTCAAACTATAAACCCCTTCTTTTTCTATATTTTGTAATTTGTCTTTTTTATATGAACCTAAATTTTTTCCTAGAGTAATTGGAGTTTTGAATACTGCGTTGAACCCTAATTTTTTCATTTTTGTTTTAATTTTTCCGTCTTCGACAATCTCGTGCGCCTAGCCACAAGGCAACCGCTCACTTCCCTAGGCTACTCGAGAGGAAGCAACGGACAACCTTCTGGGCCGTTCCAGCACATAAAGCCACCTCAAATCCTCAAACTCCACCAGGCTCCCATTCACAACCCCATTGTTCCATTTGAACAACGCGTCAAGCGACGACTTTTCGGGAAAAACATAAAACATGTACACACAAGAACCTGGAGCTCGATCTTTCGAAATCAGATCGAATTGGTCACTTCCATCGTCACTCGTTCTTGGATTGAACAAAAGGATCACATCAATTTTAGCTCTCTTTTGGATACACACATGAGGGACCCTGCACGAAGAATTAGCTAAGATTAGATTAGAGGAAACTTAAAGCTAAAATATCCCTAAGATGCCTAAAACGGACGAGACCACATTTGTTCTCACCAGGAAGGAGATGAGAGGGAAGAATGCAGATTCCAAACACATAAAGAGTCCATCATTGTTGGCATGGCATATCCCCCTTCCCTTCTATACTATAAATCTTTTAAAACTAAATCAAGTTTATTTGAAAATATTCAATCAAACATTTTAAATCTTAAAAGCTAAATTTTTCAAATATCAATGACTGTGAATCCATCGGAGGGTAAGGCGATGATCTGAAAACCCTTCAGCGAATATCGTAGAATCAAAATTCCCTACGACGCAAAATCTACGATTCTATAAATATTTACTATAAATATTTACTAGTATATATTTCCACCAAATCCTGGAGACATTCCCATTGATATCAGAGGGTGAAGAAATTGGAAAACTTAAAATCCCTAATCTAATCTTTTTATCTCATTTAATTGAAAACTTTTGAAAAATGAAAGTGATTTGAAAATTATTTAAAGTATTAAAAGAATTTATAATTTATTAAAATGAAAAATTTAATTTAAATTTATTAATGAATCTTTTTAAAATATTATAGTAAATCGTTAAAGTAGATACTTATTGAAAAAAAAAATATTAATAAAAGCATTAGAATTTAAAAAAATTATATAAAATTTATTTGCCAAAATGAAAATAAGTTATTTTTATTAAGCTAACTAGATAAAGGGGTAAGCTGTAAGAGAAAAACATCCTAATTCTTTGTCCCTAATATAATCTAACTAAATTGCAAAAATTAAAAAAAAATTCCAATGAAATTTACCCAATCTTTAGCTAAATACCATGCTAAAATTAAAGGGGCTAGATGGCCCTATAGATACAATGTTTTAATAAATAAATAAATAAATGAATAAAGTGGATACTCATATTGGGTGCGCTATTGGAGTTAAGAAGATGTAGTTGTAGATTGAGACGAACATAGCAGAAGATCGAAGAATATCAACAATGTGGAAGATCATGGAAAAGAAGAAAAAAAACAAGTTAAAAAATGTTGAAAATAAATAATTAATACAATGAAAATTTTAGATTAAAAATCTTACTATAAAAATAATTATAAATTCTCATAAGTTAAAAGAAGTATTTTTATTTATAAATGTCGTGGGTAATCAGAGGTGGGGCCACAAAAAATAAAATATACAAAAACATAAAATACAAGATATTTATATCTATTTAAAATCATCATCGGTGATTTGATAAATTAAAATAATAATTCATAATGATCCAAGTCACAAAATAAATTCGATCAAATTACAAAGAAGATACTTCATAAAATCAGAAGAGACATACGTAATACAAAAATCCTTAGTTGCTAAAACTTTGCCAGTTTCAAGAAAAATATACATATATAATTGAAAAGTTATTGTTTTGCCGAGACAAGAAGGGTTGTTGATTCACAAAGAGAAACAAAGATGTTGTCCTCTGCTTGATGCAAATAAACATACACACATATATATCGAGATGATATATCTGTATATATATATATATTATTTATTTGTTTGAGACTATAGTTTCGAAGACTTGGTCTTCATCATCAGTCTTTTTTAATTATAAATGTTGTTTTTCATGGAGTCAATATCGTATGGATATTGAAAATGTGATGTTCTTTCACTAAAGGTCAGCTTGTAATTAAAAACATTCTTCTGGTGCACAGTAAAATATAACCATATGTTTCCCTTTCTCCTTGTTTGACAAAGAGATATGTTGACAATGGAAGGGGGGTTTGTTTTTTTCTTTTTATGTCTTGTACCTATATAAGCCTATGTCCGTCATGTGCATTTAAGGCAAGTGGGTATAAGATAGGAAGGCTTTTTTCAGCTCGCCCTGGTTACGGTTCTATGCCCGTAATCCAGAAAATCAAAGCCAATGTCACTGAACAAACTTGGTCATTCTCCCACGGTCTGCTTTATTTCATATCAATCATATTAATTTATTATTAACCGAGTGATTGATTGATGTTTGATTTACAACGAGTTTTCGATACTTTCATTCACATTTGCTCAAAATTTATCATGTTTGAGTGAAATGTAAATGAAAATTTGCTACTAATTTGTTTTTTGAGATGTTTAAGGTACTCTTTCAATATCTATGGTCCAATTTACTTCATGGTCGCGAATGGATCCTAATCATGTAGAACTGCCATCTAGTATTCGAGGTGTTGTGCTACCACAGAATTCATCAAATATCCTGGATAGAACACGAACCAAATGAAAACATTTTCGTAAACTACATAAAAATATAGAACTCCCTGGCATCGTCTATCGTTGAAAACTTGAGTACTTTTGGCAAACTCTCATTCAAGGCTAGATTGGCCGAAAATATTTGCAATCAATTTATAACATCAGAGCCAATCCGGAGTTAATTCAGAATCTCCTCCGATAGTGATCGGCTTAAAGAGCTCATCAAGATGAACAAGACACCAGAAGAAGACAATCTTACGTAACATATAATGCAGTCGGAATTCGTATCGGCTTACATTTCATCAAACGATAATGAAGGTGAATTTATTTTTAAAAACAATATTATTTTAAATTAATCCATGGGCATGTCTTTCCTCAGAAAATTTTCTCGGAAGCAATGTTTAAAGATAGAAATTCATATTTAATTATTTATTTTTTTAGATTTCACCCCCTAGCTATTATATCAAAACAAAAACCCCATATATAATGTTTATAAATTTACAATTTATTTAAATGTTTTTACTCAATCTTAGGGTCAAGTGCCCCTTTTTATCACTCCCTCTGAAGACTCTCATTCCAAAGGATAAATTAATTTCTCTTTAAATATATTAACATACTCATTTTCCTTGAAGTCTTCCAATATGTGAATTAATTTATTTTAAGACTGTCTTATATATTTATCGTGTGACGTTTTGCTAATTTATTTAATGAAATTACCGAGCGCAACAACTAAACATCTACATGATTATATAGTATTTTTATTTAAATATATGAATATACTTGTTGAATGTTTGGTCGTCAACTTATTGAACTGGAGCTAATGATTTATAATTTTGTATGAAGATTAGTTTTAAATGCTTGCTAAGAAAGCTTTTTATTGAAAATTTAAATTTCATAGCCGTGAAACAAACTTCTAAAATTAAGTTTTCATCCACACTAGTGGGGTAGCCAGAAAATTTTCATGGGGAGGGGGGTCAATCCACAAAGCAAAATATTTAGTGGGAATTTTTTTTTAAAACATATAGGTACTTCAAGAAATTAAAAAACAACACTATTCTTGATTAAACATATGAAATATTTAATTTCGGTTAGTTTTCCATAAGAAACGGTTTGTCGTGGCCGTTACTCATCCCATGACCCCTGTCCTTGGGGTGGAGAGATTATGACCCACAAACCCCCCCCCCTCCATGGCTACGCCTCTGATCCACACCATTTCTTCAAAATTACTAGAGCTAAATACTTGAAATTTTTGATAATAATTACTTTTAAGACCTAAAAATCAATAAATCACAAAAATTATTCTTCAATAACTTATTTTTTTGATATAGGTAATACTACTCTGTAATGAGAATAAAAAATGGCAAATTAGTTTTCTGGTCTTGTAAACGTAAAAATGTTTCAAACAGTCGTCTGTATCTTGTGATCTGAAATGTAATGAAGTTTTTGTTAAAATTGAATTCATTTTAATTAAACTAAAGATTAAGCGATGCCTTTATTCAGTCTGAAATAATTGATAATATACACCACATCCATAGATTAGCCACCAGAGATTTTATTCTAAACTAGCCCCATTATTAATATGATAACACCTATTGAGAACCCTTGCTTTAAGGAATTAAATAATGTGATTCAAGAATCCATTCAAGGTTTTGTTTAGTTTCTTTATTAGAAATAAAATAACCTTTCTGACCTCTTGTATTGTAAAGTGTGAGGATTATAGATAGAATACGTTCCAAAGAATAAAAGAATGCACGTGTAGAAAGAAACAATTACTCTTAATTAAACTATATGCAAATTAGCAATATATGACACTACAAGAGAAAAATTTATATGTAAATTATTACTACGTGAAAAGAATAAATAAATTTATTTAGTTTTTTTTCTTTTTTATGTTAAAAATACGAAAGAATTTTAATCAGGGAGATTGAAATAATTTTTATTTTCTTGACTCATTGAGTCATGGAATTAATGAAATCAGTTTTGACCCCAATGTGACAACAACTTTGATCGAGTCTTTATTTTTTTATTTTTTACTTACACTTTATACAAGTAAATCAATTAAATGAGAGTCTTACTTGTATACCGAGGCTCCGTTCCTTATATCTTCCACACCATATAATATATCAAATTCGCTTTTTTGCTACGTTTTTTGGAAATATCTCAAAAACGGTTAAAACTATTTTGATAAAAGAAATTGAGAAAAACCACTGCATTTTGGTTTAACAAAAATTCTGAAAGAGTGAACATAGAAAAAATGATATTTTACGAGATATTAATTATTTTGTCAAAATATCTGTTAGTACTTTAGTATGTTAATTTTGTCTAAGCTCTAGCTCAAAAGCTAGTTTTAATATCGAAATGAAATTTCACATCTAGATTTTTTATAATGAGATTAAGATCTTTTGGTGTATATCAAATCAAAAACTAAGGGAAGGGCTTATTAAAAAATTAAAATTATAAAATTTTCAAAACTATAAAAGGGTCCAAAAAAAGAGTCACTATTTTTCGGGAACAAAATTAGGGGAGGGTCCTAGATTCTTTGATCGATTTGAACAAAATTTTGCCTACGGACCCCTATAAAATCTTATGAAAATGACTTAGTAAGTGAAATGGATACTGACCTAAAAGAGTTGCGGTAGGGTTCACAAATATTATTCAAAATAATAAAATTTCCAAACAGAAATCGAAGAAAGCTGATATACGAGTATAAATGGAGGGCTTCACTTAAATAGAGATATTACGAATTAATTGAAAAGTTTTTGATTTGCCGAGAGTAGCAGAGCTGTTGATTCACAAAGAGAAACAAAGAGGTTGTCCTCTGCTTGATGCAAATAAACATACACACATATATATCGAGATGATATATCTGTATATATATATATTATCTATTTGTTTGAGACAATAGCCTTTCTCGTTGTAAAACAAGGAGAAAGGGAAACATATTGTTATATTTGAATGTGAACCGAAAAGAATGTCTTTATTAGTTCCTAGCCGACCACCAGTGACGAAGGAACACCAAGTTTTCAATATCCATATGATATTGACTCCATGAAAAACATTTATAATTGATGAAAGACTGATGACGAAGAACAAGTCTTCGAAACTATAGTCTCAAACAAATAAATAATATATATACAGATATATCATCTCGATATATATGTGTGTATGTTTATTTGCATCAAACAGAGGACAACCTCTTTGTTTCTCTTTGTGATATTACGAATTACTAATGAAATCGAAATTAAGAGGGTGGGGGGGGGTATTCTTTCGTAAATTATTTTATTAAATATGAAACAGGTATGGTAAAGTTATGTGTAAGGCCACATCAGCTTATTTATTCTTTGTTTTATTAGCACACCCTTCCATATATGATGTTCGTTTGAATCTTCTTAGATGGATAAAGATAAATCCGACAGAACAGTATTTCAAAAGCAGACAAAAAACTTCAAACACTGGAAGTAAAGGTATACTTCCAGTTAATTGATTTGAATAAAAATCTTGCCATTAAATATTTTGAGCCTACAATTAATCCGAGTTTTAAATTTTGTTTTGTTTAATCATACTATTTTTGAATAATAATCATGATAGTAGCATTTACTCTATAAACTCAGTAGACCATAATCAAGATTTTTCATTGAACATATTCTATATATAAAGTCTATTGTATACCTCCATCTAGAATTCACAAAATGAAAATCGGATTGCTTTTATTGTAAATAAAAGTCTTCAAAAAGCCCAATTCTGAAGATGTCATTCCAAAATTTTATTTATTTTATTGAAGATTTGATAGAGAGGTAGTATAAGAATAATGAAAAAAATCACATTCTTAATAAAATAATTTATATGAACGTCATTTTTAATCTTTCCAAAACCGACGTTTCCGAAGATATTCTCTCTTTCTTCACGGTTTAAAAGGGTCAACGAAGAAAGTTGTAACTACCTCCTTCTTGTCTTCGTTGGACGAAAGTTTTTTATTTAAAGAATTTTAAAATAAATTGAAGTAAAAAGCGAAAACATTTTCAGGACTCGTTACTCTGTTCGGTTAAAATCTTAATTGGGAAAAACTCAATTTATAAATTAATTTTATATATGGTATAATTATTATTTAATAAGAAATTTATTAGGCTTGGGGGTACTGGATATGTTTATTTTTTAAAGGAGTATGAATGAAATTCAATTGCTTCTTTCCAGTAATTTTTAAATATTTGGATAAACCAGTTGTAAAAATATTACTGGAAATACGGAATTGAATTTCATTCATTCTCCTTTAAAAAATAATTATATAAAATAAACTGTTTGATTTAATAAATTAAAATTGAAAAACACTCTTGTTTGCTTATGCCTTTATCATGAGATTCAATGAAATGTCAATCAAATCAGTCAAAAAAATGATGAATTGTAAAGTGTAACTATTTTATTATAAATTTATTAAACCAATTATTTTACATTAATTAATGTATACATTGTATTTTTGCTTCGATTCCGGAGATTACTTCTCCACCATCGAGTGTCCTTATTCATCTTTAGTCCTTGTTTTTAATAAGAGTAAAAATCTAATTAGATAAAAAAACCTCTTTTCCGATAATTATTTCAATTCCATTATTCCCCAATCAAGTCGATTGGTCTCATTCCATCCTCCTCATCTGATCTCATCCAATTCACTATTTTATTATTTATTTTATTTTATTTTATTTTTTATTTTATTTTATTCAATCCCCCGGAGTTATCCTAGTTACAATAGACATTTTTATACAATAAATAAATTAACAAAAATAAAAAACTAATTTATAGTCTTAATTATTTTTATAGAGAAAAGTTTGCGGAATTTAAAAGAATGTAATGTATTTATTTTTATATAAAAGTAAAGATTTGAGCATCTTATTTTTGAAAATAGTTGGAATGTTTTTCATTTTTATTATATTTATATTATTTCATTTAAATTGAGTAGGTCCCTTGTTGTTTCTGATATTTATCAATGATATTGCACACTCCTTCAATAATGTAAACTTCTTACTTTTTGCGGACGACCTCAAGCTGTATCGCGAAGTTGTTAATAGTCAGGATGCAGATATACTTCAAGAAAATTTTACGGAGCTTATTGAATGGTGCAGTAGAAATGGCCTAAAGGTCAACTTTAATAAATGCTTCTCTATGGCTTACTTTAGAGGTACTAGAAAAATTAAGCATGTTTATGTTGATGGTGATAGTTCTGAAGTAAAAGACGTCTCCACTTTTAAAGATCTTGGTGTAACATTTGATCGCTCGCTTAATTTTATTGATCATATCACGAAAATATCTAATCACGCTATGAAGCTCCTTGGCTTCGTCATTCGCAATACAAAGCATTTCTCTAACATATTTACTTTAAAAAATTTATATTGTTCGATTGTTAGAAGTGGATTAGAGTATGCAAGTCCGGTGTGGTCACCTCATTGCAAGATTCATATCCAAAAACTGGAGCGGGTAGAACGGAAATTCTTAAGATATGTTGCCTTTAAACTACATGTTCCAACTATGGATTTGTCTTATGAGCGTCTATATCTCACTCTGCATTTTTTGCCTCTTAACTTAAGAAGAGAGCAATCTGATTTCCTCCTTCTTCATGATCTCATCAGTGGCAAAATAAATAGTTCTCAGCTTCTAGAGCTGGTCACTTTCAATGTCGGTATTCACAGGACACGAATCCACTGCTGTTTTTTACTCCTTGTCAGAGATTCTCATATCTTAAGTACTCGTGCACAAATCGCATCTTGGAAACAGGTAATAGCAATAGGGAAATAGACATATTTAACACCTCTAAAAATAAAATCAAAGATCATTTTTTTCCGAAAATTTATGACAGTCTGATGGGAGTGATTTGCATTGCTTTATTTTGGTTTATTATTATTAAACTATTGAATGGCACATCTTTGTTCTTTACTTAATTTTTACGAGATTTTGTTTTTGTTTTGAATGAATTTATGTGAACATCCCCAACAGCACCGTAAACATTGTAATACTGAATTATGTACCTATTTATGTATGTTTCTCTTTTATCTTGTGCTTTTCTTTTCATTATTGTTTTCTGTATGATTTTCATGTGATAGTTCTTTTATTGTTAATTATATTTATTGTTCGAGTATAGATTATTGTATTTTTTATTTATTATATATATGATTTTGATGTTTTGTTTTGTAATTCTTTGTAAAAAAAAAAAATTTTATTTTTTTATTTTTCTTGACAACACTCATTATACACGTATTTGACATTTTTGTAAGTGGACTACTAGTCCGTAAAATTATCTAAATAAATAAATAAATAAAGTAAAGAATTATTTTTATAGAGAAATGATTGCGGAATTTAACAGAAAAGAGTCACATTAATAGATAGATACATACAAGTTAAGCTAATGTAAAGCATTGTAATAATATAATACAATCTATTAGACATTTAATCGTAGTTTGAGCAATATCTTTTGACATCCCTCACAATACATGAAAAGAAGTCTAATTGTGAGGAGTTTGCCTCAAGCATCACTCTATTCAGCCCTGTATTTTTTGAATAATTAGTATTACAAATGGGAATAAAAAAGTTTCGATAATGCTACTGTAATATTGAGGTACTTTAAAATTAATATATTGGAGAATTTCACAACAATCAATCAGACCATTCAACAGTTTGCCAATATCAAGTCATTTTGTAGTCTACGGGATGACAAACTTTGGATATTTAGTTTGGTTCTTAAGAGTCTAGAAGAGGCATAGTTGATGAGAATTTATATGTAATAATTTAAAAAAATTTATTTTTCACTCTTTCAATTATGTCCGTGGATTAAATTATTAAAGTTGTTATAGGGAAATAAGGACTAATCTTTTATGCAGATAATTTATATTTTAATGCCAACGTTTCGTCAACTTTGTTGACTTCTTCAGGGCTCAAATAGTTAACTTCTCTGCATATTTGTCATTTTTATAAATATTTTTTCTTAGTAAACATATCAAGGCAAGTCATTAACATCAATTGACATAATGATAAGAGTAAATAAATATTATATTTAATATTGATTTACTATGAGTTAAGGATACTAGGTCACTTATTTCTCATTAAAAATCACAAAAAAAATAATGTGAAATAAGTGACCTAGTATCCTTAACTCATAGTAAATCAATATTAAATATAATATTTATTTAATCTTATCTTTATTAAAGATGTTTCACCTTGCACCAACACCACAATCTCTACTAATTATTAATTGACATAAAAATTATACAGGGAAGAGCCCTGAAGAAGTCAACAAAGTTGACGAAACGTTGGCAATAAAATATGAATTATCTGCATAAAAGATATTGTCCTTATTTACCTATAACAACTTTAATAAGTAAAGTATAACATTATACAAACATTGTTAAAGGAGCTAAGAAGTAGGAGGCTACAAGCTTCCTTTAATGACCATTTTAAGTGCAGAAGAAGGAGGTCAGATCCTCGAAACGTTGGTTTTAAAAAATTGAAAATGATGTTCCAATAAATTATTTTATTCAGTATTTCTTTTTTCTTTTTCGTTATCCTTAGGGTGCCCCTCCATCAAATCTTCAGTGAGATCAAGCAGCCCATCTCCAAGAAAATATATTTACTTATTATATATAAGTGAAAGTTAAATAATGCTAAATAAACAGTGATATTGCTTTGGTGGTCCACAGAATCCCTTTAGTCTTGGGCCGAAAGAAGCTGAGAAACACGGTAATATGTGACAGCCTTGTGAATGGGCGTATGTATTTAGATTTAATGAGCCAACCTCTGATTAACAGTCGGCTATTTAGACTCTAATTGTAAAGACCAATAATTTGACGCGTTTAATCTTAACAAGAGGTTAGTATTATTACAAGTTAATAGCAAAATAATCGAAGAAGTTAGACACGAATAATCCAAGGCGTAAGAACCGCCGATTAAATAATGAGCATCCATTTATTTATTATTATTAGTATTATTATCCTTTTTTTCATCTAAATCTATCTTAAAGATTTCAAATTGAAAATGACCCTTTATATTGTTTCATTAAAAAAACACTAGTTTTCCAAATACACATCTCTAATAACACACACACATACACAAACAAGGAGATATTTTGAAATGCAATTTCATAGCGATATTAAATAATTATGAATGTCCTGAATAATTGTATGATGAATGATATTATAAATGGACTCTTCATTATCCAATTATTATGCAATTTCTCGAATGATTATAGTCATGTCAAAGCTACCTTGGCGTTTCTAGTAAAACTATTAAAAGACGAGATTGAGATAATCATGTTTATATTCAAAAAACACTTTTCGTTACAAAATGAAGAATTATATGGTTAAAATAAGTTATTATAGTCTAAGTTTTTCACAATATTTCAGGAGTGGCTATCGGTTATTGAAAAACACTCAAAAAGATATTAGTTCTTAACAGTGGCGTAGGCAGAAAATTCTCTTGGGGTGTGGGGTCAATCCACAAAACAAAATATTTAGTGTGTATTTTTTTATTAAAATAAATAGGTAGGTATACTTCAAGAAATTAAAAAAGAACATAATTCTTGATTAAACAAATGAAATATATTTAATTACGGTTAGTTTGCCATAAGAAACGGTTTGTCATTGCCGTTACTCATCCCATGAGCCCTGCCCGGGGGGGGGGGGGGGGTGATCGGGAGGCTACGCCCCTGGTTCTTGATCACAAAATAAAACTAAAAATTTATTAGGATTATTGAACCTTTGCCATTTGTTTTTCTACAAAAATTCGTCAATGTTCTTTCAGTTTGTATTTGTAAAAATTTGTTGGTATGTTAAATATAAAAATTAGCTAATCCTATGACAATAAAAACAAATATAATTTAAAAACTAGAAAAATGTTCCTTTTCTTACACAAATTAGTTTTATAATATAAAGGTAAATATTAAATGAAAATCAAGTTTTATTAATTCATTCTGATTTCAAATTTTTGAGTTACGGTCATATAAGTTTTTTCAAAGTTTAAAAAGTCCGATCTGACAGCTGGCTGTAGCTCAGATTATTACCTTCTGCGTAGGTGAACAACAGTGATTTCTAAATAGGCTAAACATACCTCTCGGTTTGACCGGGACTGTCCCGGATTTGTCATTTGTACCGGTTTTTTGGAAAAAATATTAAATGCTGCCTCGAAAAAGTCAATTATGAACTAAATGTTAATGAATTTCTCGACGCGATTAAAAATACAAAGAAATAAACAAACAAGTAAACACTTTTTCAAGACTTGGTTCACTTGCCAGTTAGAGCCGCAACAAGTAAATTTGTTTTGTACATTTTTGTCTGAATTTTAATGAAGTCCAATTGAATATTCTCTCTCTATATAACGAGTAGGTATCGTTTTGGTCCGAGTGCAAAAGGCCATTCCTAAAATAATAGAAATTAAAAAAAATCATCTCTGAAGCGGCCCCTACACGATCATCTTGACTGCCAGTCTTGTCTAGGATTGACATTTCGATTGAGCGTGTAGGGGTAGGACTGATGGACTGATGAACGAGATTGACGGATTTCTAGATATTTTGAAATCATAGCTTCAATCATCTAAAAAGGAGGGGAGATTGACAGTCTGAATGAAGCGTGTAATGGTATCGTCATTCTTTTCATCAGTCTTCGAGGTTTGTCACTGTAGAATGAACCAAAAAAACTTCAATCTTACTGTCAGTCGGAATGATCGTGTAGGGTTCTGCATGATTGAAGTAGCGAATGATAGTCTGATTGATTCAATCTGACTGACAATTAGAATGATCGTATAGGGGCCGCTTAATAGTCTGAAACAGGTCTGTTCTTGTAAGTGAATGCCACTTTCAAGTCCAGACCTGTTTCAGGCATTCTTGCAATACCCCTTAGCACTAAAGAAAGATAAATATTTCTATTCGCGCACTTTGTAGTTAATTTCATTCTAATGAAAGAATCTCTCACCTTCACAATAAATAATAAAAAAGTGAAAACTTTTTCAAGACTCAGTACACTAGAGCTACCCTAGTAATTATTAATAACTTTAAATATAAATTGTTCATTAATGGCTATACTATAACATCCTCTTAAAATCTCAATAGAATAATTTAAAAAATAATATTTTCTGCCATTTAAACGAGATATTCCAAAATCTAATTCAGTACTATGTATTTTGATACATACCAACTTTTTAACTTTCCGTTCTTCGGCTATATTTGGTATCGGAATTCAGACACACAAAGAGAAAAAAATCATAGTCGAAAAATATTGAAAATGAAGTAAAGTAACTGGATCTTGAAATATTTAATTTCCCCCTTCAATTCTGATTTTTACAAATAATTATTTTTAATTTAATTCATTGGACACACGGTAGCACGTGAACAATGGCTCCCCTTTTTTAATTAAATCCAGGTGTTAATGTACAAATATTAATACTAATAAAAACTAATTAAAAGTAGAGTAACATATCTCGAATGATAAATCATTAAATTATTTCTATCATGTGTGCAGTAGTGAAATAAAGACCACCCACCCCGAAGGGCTCAGAAGGGCAGTGATTTGAAAAATGGTTTATAGTCTGTTACGGTCATTGGATTCTTATTAAAAGGCAGAGTTATCTTGAATATAGACAAGGATTATTAGTTCTGTTTCTAATTATTTACCATGTATGAAATAATAGATGAAGGTATGTTTTCTAAATATCAAACTCAATATCGTGCGCAGACCAAGTTCGAGCATTAGCTTGGCCGTACACGCTGTACGCTATTTACACGAACCATTTCGAGCAAATTTCGACCACCCTCCAGCTCGGAATCCATTTGAGATACAGAGCCGAAATTATACAAATGTAATTATGTAATCCATCTTGAGGAGAGCACCAAATTTCAATAATATAGCTTAAATAGATTCTGAGATATGGACCTGAGAAAATAGCTAATTTTGGCACTCACTCACTCACTGACTGACAGGTCATCAAAACCACACTCCCTGAGATGGAAATCGAACATCTTCCACAATGAATCAACATTTTCTATAAGAAAATCTTAAATTCCTCCTAATTATATTGCTCTTCCAGAACTGCGAGACAAAGAAGAGCATGGCAATTCCTTGGAGAGGCCTATGCCCGGAAGGGCCTAGTTTCATATAATTAATTGTAATTAAAGTTTTGTTTATAATTAAGTTAAATAAAAGGGTTATTATTATTATTATAATTATATTGCTATAAGCAAGCTATTACACTTTAGTTATTTCCAATCTTATATATTGAGAGCTCTTAGAAATGGATTATTCCAAAAATTCTCGAATCATCTTTATTTATTCCTTTTTTTATTATTACTATTTTAATTATTCCTCAGAGAGAACAATTTTTATTTGACTAAAACTCGTCTGGAGTTGTCTTAGACATTCTTGAACTGGAATATATATCTACCAGGCAGGGACTTTGAACCATCTATTCGCACCCTTTTAGGAAAAATAATTCATTTTAATTGCCCCTTGAAACTAAGCAACAATTTTATTTCATTTCGAGCACCAATATACTTTTCAAAACAAAAAATGTTTTTTATAGAAATATTTGAAATAACGGAAAATAATTTGAAAATTAAAAAAATTCTCCTGAAATTTTTAAGTATATATTTATGAAAATACTCTAAATGTTTGAAATTTTAGGGATGCGCCGCATCCAAAGCATCCGTGGACCGCACGTCATTGCTATATACAATTATACATATATATATAATTTATTTGTTTGAGACTAAAGTTTCGAAGGTTTGACCTTCATCATCAGTCTTTTTAATTAGAAATATTATCTGTCTCCTCTCATAGAGTCAATAACCTTATTAGATAGAGGAAATTCGTTTTGTTGCGTAAGTAAGTATCGTTTGTGTGGCTGAGATAAAATAAAGTTTGCTTGATCCTTGAGAAAAATTCAATTTTTTTCTAATATGTTTTTTTTGACAAAATAACATATTAACTTGGTAACCTTAATGCACGACATGGTGCATTATTTAAAATCTTGAAATATTTACTGTTTGCGATACTGAAAATCTGGAAGGCCTACCTATGATCCATGATGATGTGTCGATCTAGAACGTAAGGTCTTAGATAGTTTATTCTGAAGGCAAATAATTTATCAAAAAGTGATTAAATTTTGGGCTTTACAATTCCCAGTTTAAAATTCAGAAATATCGAAAAAATCGAATCGTTATGCATATTAGAGAATTCTTGAAGGTTGTAGCTAATAAGTAATAACCTTATATTTAGAACACAAGTTAGTATAAATAAAGTACACACATTTATAGCAAGTTTCATCTTTTTTACTCAAATCATTCACCGAAAAAAGTTGTCAAATCACTAACATTTGCGGATAGTTTTCACTTATTTAAATATTCATAGCTACAAAAGCTGGCCACAAATTATCTGATTCACGATTACCCTATTAGTAGGTATCATAAAAGGAGCGTGAAGTGGTATCTTTTTTCGAGATTTTCGCCTAGGTCCCAAAATCTTAAAATCTGAACTGTGTCGTTTCATTTCACAAACTGATCATAGTTTTCTTTTCTTTTTTGATGATTTATGAAAATAAAAAGAAATAAGAAAAAGAATGTTTTAAGATTTATATCGAAACGAATTTGATAAATTATTTTTTAAGTATTCATTCATCTCTATAGATAGGATATCCTAATGAATAGATTATTTATATCTTTTCTTCGGTGTCAAAGTTCATTTTAAAATTATGTTCATTTTCATCAATCAAATCGATAGGTGGACGGACTTCTTCCTCTAAGGCTCTAAGCCTACTTAAATACAGATTTGTTATATATCTATATACAATATAAAGGAGAGAAGGGATTTATATATGTAAAATAAAAGATAAATCCCAAGTCTTCAATCAATTTTATAAGTACCGTTAAAATTTAATAAAAAATAAAAGTTCTCTTCATTCGGCTTTGATGGGAAAATTTATTATTTTTACTTGTTATTAGTGAAATAAAGAAAAATTATTTGAATTTTCTTTTAAGTCAGAAGGGGCGTCGCCCCCACAACCCTGGAGCAATGGGGCAAGAGTATCATTTCGCCCCCATGGAAATTTTTAAAAAAAAGTTTGAAACTCAAAAAAAATTTCTAGAAATTCATAGATTTTCTTCTATTAAACTTATATTGGTTTTTTAATAAAATTAAACTCAATTAAAGTGTAGTTGTTTGTTTATCTTTGATGATTTCTATAGAATCGACTAAACAACATTTTTTTAACGACCCCACAATCTTTCTAACGAAATATTTATTCAGTTACAAAATTCTACTTATGTTATTCGGTTTAACCAATAGTTTCCGTCAATTTGTGTTTATACAATTTGTGTTTTAGTGGCTTAGTTTTTGAGCTATTAGTCTCAAAGTTAGAAATTTTCAAACCATTAGACCAAATATCTCCAAAAGTAAGTCACTAACCAATAAAATGTAAAAATATGAATTGCTTAAAATTTTTGGTAAAATGTAATGTAAGTAGTTCAAAAAATGGATAAGTTTTTCAATAATGCAAATAGTGTGGCGCAATGGAGAGGTGAAGGGCTATTGGGAGGATGGCTATGTAACTATTAAATAAAACTGATTTTGTAAAATACTTCAGACAATAAATAAATAATCGTATAAGGAAATACATAACCGATATGTACTAGAAATGGTTTTTCTTTGGGGGAGGGGGGGGAGTTTCGAGATCGAGTTCGCCCCCATGGCCAAAATGATCTTACGCCTATGCTTCAATTTACCTTTAATCCATAAATTTAGAAAAATCAATACTCTTCATTTTGATTACTATTTGGTATACAAAGAAGAAGATACATTATTTGTTTAACAAAATTAAATTTATTGAATAATAATTTTTATGCAAGATCGATCACTTTTTTTGAGATATAATGTTTTTCAAATATTTTTTCTCCCTTTAACTGAACAACAAACCATTGTTACTATGATTAATAATATTCTCGAAGTACTATTTTTTCCTAATACCTACCTGGTGAAAACATGGTGAATATATAGAACTAAGTTAATTTTTTTTTTAATTTCTTATAACCCGAAAGATCCCGAAGTTTTTTTTAACTTTCTTCAAATTTCGTACCTTTTTATGATACTTGGTCGATTCGAACGTTAAAGTTTGGGAAGGGTAGGTTCTCTAGTTAATTTCCACTTGAGTTTTCATAACTCTCAGAGTTACATACGGTATTTTCTTGTAAGTAAAAGACCAAGACTGGAAATTTCAACTGAGAGTTATGGAAGGCAGCCCAGGGGTAGTGATAAAGAAAAAATTAACACATATCAAAATAAGGTGTAATTTATTGGATTCTTTGCTCCTTTCCTTCACTACCCCTGGGCTGCCTTCCATTACTCTGAGTTAAAATTTCAACCAGTCCGTCTCTCTCCAGAGAAAATTTCGTGTAAACAAGACTAGAAATATTTGAACAAAAACAAGACCAAGACCGAATGGACAAGACAAAGACCGTTACCATGACTACCACAGTCCAAGACGGTCTTTTTTGCTCATCACTGCATGAATTATAGAGAGATGTTTTGCCGAACTTCATAAACTCGAAAAAAATAAGATATATATTGGCTGGCGCATACAAACGTTGATTACCCCGGACTAATTTCTTTAGATCTAAAGTAGAAAAGTAGGCGAGTCGGGTAGCTCAGTCAGCTAACGCACTGGCTTCGCTTCGGCATCGATCGATTATGACGATGTTGAAGTGGAGGTCCGGGGTTCGATCCTAGCCGGCAAATAAAAATTTCTACCGGCTGAAAACTCGGCTCCCTCACTAACCCTACTAACACTCTACTTATGTGCTGTCTAAATGGGCTTTGTTCCCGGTGACATTAAATAAAAACAAAAAAAAAAAAGTAGAAAAGTATACACCACCAAGCCAATAACATTGCATGATCTCAAAAAAATTAATTCTACCTGGCTATTCAGTTTAGAAGAAAGAAAAATTTTTCAACATCCACGAGATGCTGTTTTAATGAAAAAATAATTTATAATTAAAAAGACTGATGATGAGGGCCAAGCCTACGGAACTATAGTCTCAAACAAATAAATAATATATGTATACAGATATATCATGTCGATATATAGGTGTGTATGTTTATTTGCATCAAGAAGAAGACAACCTCTTTGTTTCTCTTCGTGAAACCTTTTAAGATTATAATGAAAGGCAGTCCATAAATTATTTAATTTATTCAATTTCCTTCGTTTTGATAACCAAGTACACTTATGGTATAATGTTGGAAAATATTGTAATATTGTTGCTATCACTGAAAGGAGAGACAAATGGGAACCGAGTTGTTCTGATCAATCAATAACAATTCAATACCCTGAAGAAGGAGAGAAAAAAGTCTCCGAAACGTCGGAAATTGAATAAAATTAAATAATTTATGGACTGCCTTTCATTATAACCTACTTATTTCGCTTATCAGTCTTCTAGTTCTAAGAAAATAAATTATAATTAAAGTTTTAATATTGTATTTTATAAAAGATTTGTATTTATTTATAAATATTTATAAAACAATAAATAATGTTTTCAATATATACCTGAAGAGGTCCTGTAAAAATTTTTGTCCATTTATTGTCGAAACAAAGATCTCCGAGTGAGCTGAGCATAGGTCTTATGAGTACTACCCCGTGGGTGACAGATCATGATTTAATTAATTTCTTGAGCAAAGATGACAAAACTTTTATCAAAAAGGACTTTTATAAGATTAAAAAACAAAAAAACGTTTTTTTTTCATCTTTTAAATTAATTATACATAGTTGAAGTAACCTTGGGTAGCTCAAGAGTGATTAATTTAACACAAATAGCCATTACCAAATTCATTGCCTGTCTCTAGGCAATATATATTGTTTGCCTTTTTGATCTAATAATAGAGATAGTTGGATAGGAATTTGATTTTTTTCTTTCTTTCTCCAGCCAAAGTAGGTCACCTGGTCATTAAGCAATTTTGATTGAGTATCAAATTAAAAAAAATAAAAAATAATAATAAACCAATATTGTTAATCTTGTTGTTTGATTAGATTTAATATTGTTTTTCTTAAAAGTTTCTTCATTCGTGAGCACAAGTGAATTTGATTTCAGTGAGCAATTTTATTTTGTATCTTACCAGATTGAATTGATCTCATCTAATAATTAGAGGAAATGCTTGCAACATCCATTTGCATTCGCCTTCTCTTTTCTTAAGGAGTCCTCTCCTCCTACTATGCCCATTTATCGCGTCATCGAGATCACGAATAGCCAACATCGAAGACTTCCTCTCTGGAAAAAAAAATCATTTGCTGGATGCATTTCAGGAGCGAGCAGAAAATTAATCGAAAATTCACTGTTCATTATCATAAAAATCAGTAATCAGTATTGAAAAGATTTTGTTTTGCCGAGAATTGTTGATTCATAAATAGAAATCAATGAGGTTTTCGTCTGCTTGATGGAAGTCAGTATATACACATATATACTAAATAAAGGGTGGGCCATAAAGATCTACCACATTTTGAAGAGGTATAAAAAAATGAAAAAATTTAGCTAGAAAAAATCTGAATATATTTTTGAAAAGAACATGAAATAATTTTTTTTTAATGTTTTTTAACATTATCTGACAAAAATGGGGGGAGGGGGTCAAAAATTAAAATTCTAATCCTTTCGATCAAACTCAAGCAAATTTTGTATACATATTTTGTAGACCCCCGGAAGGCAAAATGCAAAAACTAACCAAATTTTGAATACATAGTTTGGTCGAAAGGGCTAAAATTTTCATTTTTTTTTTGGGGGGGGGGGGGGGGGGTCAAAGATGAAAATTCTAGCCCCTTTCGACCAAAAACTCAACCAAATTGTGTATACATTTTCTGTGGACCGCCAGAAGGCTTGAAATGTAAAAAACAAGCCACCCAAAATGGGGGTTAGAGTCAAAAATAAAAATTCTAGCTTTTTCGACCAAACCCAACAAAATTTTGTATACATATTATGTAAACCCCCAGAAGGCTAGAAATGCAAAAAAAACATTATAGATTTTTTTTAAATAGGTGGTACTTATCAAGTGTCATGAGTTATTAGTCGTGTATAGATTTTAATCTGATTGAAATAAAGGAAAGGGGGTGTAAATTAGGAGTGTCGAAAAATAAATATTTTAATCATTCATATATCGTCTTCGGTAAATCGCAGAGCCTTGAAATTTGAAACTTAGATATTTAGAGTCAAAAAGTTACCGAACATCGCTCGGTGCTCCAGGCACTAATTATTATAATAAAATTGAACGGGTTTAATAAGCCAACAGCTTACAGTTTTCCTTGTATTGTTTCATTAATAACGGTTGGTTAACTCCCCAGGTCCATAGGAATTGGTGTTTTAAAGTATCTAAGAGGTATATAATATTCATTTGATAATTTCTAGCTCTTCCCTCCACTATAAAAATATCTTGTAATATTATTTCCATAACAACAAATGAAAATTTTGAAAAATATTTAATCTCCCATACCGTTGGAGAATATTATTAGGAACCGGTTCATCACCGAAAAATCTCCTTCTTTAATTAATCCTAATAGGCTGCCAGGTAATTTGGCTACTCAAAATCATCTCCTGTCGTTTAAACTTCTCTATCCGTTTAGAAAACGTATATTAATTAATTATCTAAAGACGATTTTTGAACATTTCGATTTATCTTTTCCATTTTGTGAGAGTTCCTAAGATATAGGCCACCAGCCTTCCCTACTTAAAATGTTATATTTTTTATTAAACCTTTCAAGTTTTTTTTAACGTTTTTATAAAAGCCACATTTTTCACTATTAAATATATTTATTATTAAAAATAAACATATATAAATATACGCAAAATTCGCAAAGTTTCGATCATTTGATCTAATGATTGTTATTATCACATATATTATCATTCCTTTTTGACTTTAGTGGTACTATTTCGTTATAGATAAACAATTAGAAAAAAAGTATGTAAGAAAATGATTTTTCTCCGCGTTTCAGACAGACATTCCTAAACACGAACAAGATATATATTTTAAAATATTTGTTAGCTTACGCGCGTTGGGTAAAAACAAATTTTGAAAATTTACATCTTTTTTGAAAATTCTAAATAAACTTTGATCATTATTTAGAAAAATTATAAAAATTTTCATTTATTATATTTTTTGAAATTGATATGTGAACTTTGAGTCAAAAATACTCTCAGATTGCGACAATTTTCAACTTTAGCAGGTTGCCCAACATTTCGCTGATTTAGCTGTCAGCCAAAGATATTATCATATTGTAGTTTCTTCAGAGATGGCTCTTATTATCTATATTTAACATGGGTATTGAACTTGATTAGATATTAGTACTCATTTACCTTGAAGATAGTACGATTCCTGCTCCGATTAAAGTGAAATACGCTGGTTATCCAGAGAATTTTATGTGAGTTCATTAAAAATTTTCTAATTTACTTAATTATTTTATTAATTTTTACTCTTGGGAGATATGTATAATTATGGAAATTTAGAACAAATTTAATAAAATTTATTCATACAATCCACACACAAGTTTCCGTGAATCCGTTCGCCCTCTTCAGGTCGAATGGTTCAACAATTTAAAACAAACAATATTTCGCCCGAAAAAATTCTAAAACTTGAACGGAGGCAATCTTTATTCATATATACACGTTTAAACAATTAAACATTCTTACAAGAACTGTGCTCTTAACCTGCAATCAGTTTATAATATCGTAATTCCTCCATGTTTTCACCACTATTGAGTGAAACTTTAAAGATGCAGAAGATTGCCCTAATGGTATATAGTAATGCCATTAGAGGCAAATTCAGCTAATTTATCATTATAGTTTCCAAGGATCTCTCCTGAGTGCCGGAGAACATCTAAAGTCAAACCGGCTACAATACGCACCCTGCCAATAAGAGATAGAATATGTAAATGTGTTGAATATATAAATGTAATAGACGAGAAAGAAAACTAAATTAAGATTGAATTGAAGTAAATAGTAAACCTCATTCGCGTTGCTTCATCGAATTGGACCAGTGTGCAAGGGGAGACAGGGAGGTAGGAGGGTTGTAAATTTCTATCATCCTAGTGTCGATGTATCCCTTGAGGTGCGGATCGTACTCCGTGTTGACCCACAAATAAAGTGTTAGTTCTATTGCTTGGAAATAAAACGTTATAAAATGCAATAAAAAAAAGGCAGCGATCAAATTGCGGGATTTCTCTTTCCAGAGTGCAGATTGCGTGTATCTGCTTTGGAGTGAATGCTGCTGATGCTGTGAATGGATGGACCACTGTCTGTCTGTGTGTGTGTGTCTGCGCACGTGCGCCGAGTTCTTGCGGATGCCGCTGGAGTCGCCTATAGTGGTCTTTTGGTGCTACGCCGCTTTGCTCTCCAGTGTCGGCCGGCAAGCCGTAGGCTCAACAGGTGTACCTGTATCCGAGAGCTTGTCGAGATCGGACCATGTGATTCGGTGTGACCTGTCAGTTTGTTTGGGAACTACCCTGTGCGTAAACATGGATTCGGGGGGCGCGCTGTGTGTGGCAACCCCAACGAGCAGTTCCGCCCCGCCGCCGACTTCGGGGGTGACTTCGGCGCTGCACCCGCATCATCTTCACCACCCTTATATGCTCACGTCGGAAGAAGATCAAATTGTGCCCGATCCTCCCTCAGACCCTCTAGTGACTCTTGCTCTTGGTGGTAGTATGTCTTCAGGTAGCGTCTCTTCCGTAGCGCAAATGAACCTCGTGGGCCCCAGCCATATGGGCATGGCTGGAGTCAGTGCCGGACTAGCAGGGCCCCTTCCGGGCACTTCCAATTCCAACAACATACCACTCAACAACCCATGGAACTCATCAAATACTACGCAGGCGTATTTGGACACTTGGCTACACATGCAGGTAATTTCGACGATGCTCACAGTTAATAACCGAAACTCACAAATTAAATCATAACCAGGGAATCAAAGTGACAGTCAACCAGCTTCCTGTCGATTTCATAACACAATCTTTAAAAATATACCCACAAAAATGTTTAATACATTTTCTTCTTCTGCTAATTACCCTGACGATGCCTAGGACTAAAAACCGAAACTCACAAATTAAATCACATTTAGGGAATCAAAATAACATTTCTCTATCAATAAATCAAAGTATAAACATTCAAACTTGATAAATATCACAAAAAATTTGAATTAATTTTCTTCTTTAGTTGTTTCTCTTGAAGATGCCTTCGACTATAAGTCGAAACTCACAAAAAAATCACATTTAGAGAATCAAAAGAACATTTCTCTATCAATGAATCAAAGTATATAAATCCTAACTTTAAAAATATCATAAAAAAGTTAAACAAATTTTTTTCTAATTGATTTCTCTTGACGATGCATACGACTATAAGCCGTAACTCACAAATTAAATCACATTTAGGGAATCAAAATAACACATCATTCACTTCCCTATCGATATGAATCAGAGAAAAAAAATCCAAACTTTAAAAATACCAAAAAAAAGTTTAATCGCTTTTCCTCTTTAAGTGATTTCTCTCGATGATGCCTATGAATATAAACCGAAACTCACAAATTAAATCATATTTAGTAAATCAGAGCGACACAACAACCATTTATCTCCCGATTTTAATCAAAGAAAAAGAATAAAAACTTTAAAATCTTCAAAAAAAAGTTAAATAAATTTTCCTCTCTCAACAATGTCTACGTCTATAAACCGAAACAGACAAATTAAATCTTTTAAGTAAATCTGAGTGACTTAACAACCATTTCCCTGTCGATTTGAATAAAACAAAAAATATACCAACATTCAAAATTTCCAAAAAATATTTCAATCAATTTTCTTCTTTCAGCGATGCTCTCGGTTACGAACCGAAATTCACAAATTAAATCCCATTTAATGAATCTTAATCATCATTTTATTGTCAATGTGAAGAAAAGGTAAAGAATACAAACTATCAATATATCCCAAAAAGTTGAATCAATTTTATTCCTCAGGTAATTTGCCTAAGACTATAAAAAACGTCATAAATTAAATCATATTTAATGAATTAAAGTGACATGACTCAATACAAATTATCTGACACTTTGAATCTAAGAAAAAGAATACAAACTTTAAAAATATCTTAAAGAACTTTAATGAGTTTTCTTCTCTCGTCATTACCGACCCAAAACTCACACCCTGGACACAGTAGTCAGTCTATCCTATCTGTTGATTCGATTCAAAGAAATAGAAAAGAAACATTAAAAATACTTCAAAAAAATTCGATAAATTTTCTTCTTCAGGTAATTTCTCTTGACGATTCCTTTGACTATAAATCGAAACTCAAACTTGAATCATAGTGGCACATCAACCAACAACCTGTTGATTTGAATCAAAGAAAAAAAGACCCTAAAAGTTAGGCAGATTACATTTTCCACGAATCTCAACCATGTTTCCGAAATCTTCTCAAAAACCTTATTTCCTTTGGCTTATAGATAATATTTGACAGGGACCAACCATTCTTAAGACCTGTTTTTGCAATTCAGTTACATATTTATATAGTCAAATTTTTTGTTCATCATATAGATATGTCGAATTCTGCCCTAACGAGTTTAATCAATTTCTATATTCTGGACTTTTTCAAATTAGTGAAATAAGAAAAACAGGTTTATTAAAACATAAAAATTCAAAATATTTCTGGTTTTCTTCCGATAAAATCATTTTGAATTTTATTTTTTTTAAACAAAAAGTAATTTTTTTAATATTAACAAGTTTACCATATACATTTTGATAAAAACCAAGAAAATAATAAAATTTAATACCTACTTACTTTAAAAAAGTGAAAATAAGACTCAAGAAATTTACTTAAAAATTAACCCAACCTTAATTTCAGGATTTATAAATTTATTTTTTGTAGTATTTATATACATTTTAGGGGTTTTTACAAAAGTAAAAAGAAACCCTATTAATAAGGGGCGGATTTAGGTTCTGTAGAATGTTCCGCCCTTTTTTCTAAGTAGGAGTGATTGTCAAAATTATATGGTTTCTTATCAAATATTATTTTAAATATAGCTGTTTGTTGGTTTACATACATTTTTCAAAAATAATTTCAAATATAATTTTCCATAATAAATAGTAAATACATTTTTTTAATTAACTTATGGATCAATATTGATAAATTAAAAGATTAAGAGTATATTTACAAACTAAAACTAAATGCCGTAATAAAATTTACTAAAAACTTTCCATCCATTTATAATGAAACAAACCCAAAAGACTTTTTAATTTGAATTATCCGCCCCTAAAAATTTTGCCGGCCTAGGCCTAAATCCACCACTGCTACTAGGAGTAAAGCTATAATGTTTGTATATCTATCTATTTATCAGAGCATTATAGCTTGTAAAATAAATAAAATACTCATATATAAGTACTTGAAATTTACAATTTATTTTTCCCCATAATCAAAAATTGTATTAAAATTTTAATTAGATGATTATTTGGTTTAAAATAAAAACATTTTTTATCATGGAGAGAAATTTTCTCCCTAAATATATCATTAAGAAGAATTAAGCTTTTTTTGTAATGTGCTTTAAATTGACTCTACAGATGGGCGTTAGAGAACACGATATAAGAATCTGTTACTTCTCCTAATTTATATCAATTTATTTATTAGGCAAGGAACTCTTGATATATGAGCTCCAATCACACTTGGCCCCTTTATTTTAACTATTTTACAAATTTCTCAAAATTACCTGAAACGAAATTGATTAAAATTTTTACTTGAAAACAAGATTTCAAGGCCTATAAAAAATTGAAATTTACTTAAAACGCAAGCAAGATTTTTTTTTGTTGAGATAAATAATTGAATATCATTAAATCATTTTTATGCCATTTATCATAAGAATCTTTTTTGTAGACTTATAATCCTATGCTTTCACAAATTTTTGTTATTACCTAATAAGAAATGCTTATAACTTGTTTCTTAACTGTTTTTGAATGTATGATAAAGAGGGTGTCTTTTATACACTTAAGCAGGTGGTAGATTTTTAAAAGAAGGGGAGAAAAGTCAAAAATTTCTTTATTCTTTTGTTGAGAATGTTTCGGATAGGTTTCTTCGTTGGCATTATTATTAGTAAAACAATTTATTTTATTTGACTAACTTATGACAATACTAGCAGTAGTATATATACTTTTAAATAGCCGTTCCTTTCCTAGCGATTTTATTATAAGTTTGTAATTCCCATTTTCTCACTTTAAGGCATTCTAATCACGTTTAATGGGAAGTACGCAACTCGAATGGGACTGTAAACAGTGGTGAATTTGGGTCTAGGCCCGTGAGGCCCGGGGCTAGGGCGCCAAAAAGCATTGTACTAAGAATTTTTTAAGCATTCCGGCTACAAATTGTTCAGGAGAAAGATCTTTTTCCGCCATGAAAAGGGTAAAAAACTATTTGTGTTCAACTATGGGTCAAAATAGGCTTAACGAACTCGCATTATTGTCTATCGAGGCTAAATTAGTATAAGAAATTGATTATGGCGATATAATGAAATTGATCTCTTAAAGTTAATTAAAAAAATTTATTTACTATTTATTACGGAAAATATATTTGAATTAGTAACTTATATTTGAAATTCTTTTAAAAAATTTATGTAAACCAATAACAGTTATATTTAAAATAATATTTGATAGTTTGAATATTTGATAATTAGCCAATATATAATTTTGACAATCACTTTTACTTTGAAAAAAGGACGGCACATTGGACAGGACCTAGGGCGGCATCGAACCTAACATCTAACATACATACTAATAGACCGAGCGCTCTGGACTGGGAGATTAAATATATAACATCTGAGATTTCAAATTCACTTGGTGATCCATCCGAATGTCTAGCGGGCTATACGCGAAATGACGTTGGTTTGTAGCTAAATGGATCACATCTTTTTCTCTCTTGGTCCAGATTTAAGACTCCGCAGACTCCAAAAGCGTAATCCGCAGTAGTCTCTCGATAAATATATTTTTCAAATAAGTGCGATCAAAAGCAATTCTCATTGATATAGCAATTATTCTTTGTTATATTAAGTAGAAAAATTATAAAAAATTATAAATTACCTAGTCACTACTTAAGTTTTAGAAGTTTTTTTTTAATAATTAACCCATCAAATAGGTAAGTATATAGTTCCATTTCTCAGTAGTTTTTTATATGATTAATTTTTTATTCACATAATTCCTGTTAAATATTAAAAAATGTTGGTATAATTTTGACAAGAAGTTCAGTTACAATTGTTAAATTTGTAATAAAGAGGAGGTCTGTTGATATCTACTCTTGACACTCGTAGATTAAGAATAAGTATAACGTTTCAGCGAAAATATTTTTTTCTCTAAGTCCAACTCTGCCAGCTGCATTAGACTGCAACAGACACTTTTTTTTATCAAACTTTCATCAATTATAACGGCAGTCAAGTCAGATATTAGTTATATATACGTGATTAAGTTTATGATTTTGATGATTATTAGGTTATTACTTTGGCAACTCGGATATTTTATTTTTAATCAAATATGTCCTAAAATAGGTTCATAGAGTATCAAATAGAAAATTCTATTTATTAAAATTCTACATTTTTCATTTCAACTTTGAAAAAGTGTTCCTCAACCTAGAACAATTTTACAGTAGAAAATTTTTAATTTTTCATCTTATATTTTTAATTAAATTTATTATATACAGGTAACCCTCGTATAACGCGGGATGTTTTTCAAATTTAGACAGATTATTATTTAAATACTTCTACATTGATTGGTGACAGAAGGAAATTGATGAAAAATGTAGTTCCGGAGATACTAAATTCCAAAGATAAAGTTTTTCAGACTCTTGTACATTTCACTATACAGGATACTGGAAAGCTTACATGCATATTTAATTACAATTAAGAAACTCTTCTTATCATTGTTATAAAAAACTAAACCTACATTAAACAATAACTAATAGGTAAATTTTTTAAGAAAATTTTAATTCATAATTACAACACAGTTTCTGAGATAATAATTAATAAATAATGAAAAATTTACATTAAAAACAAGCTGGCAATAAAGTATATAGTTAACCTAAAAAGTGGGTTAACTTTAGTAATTTTTTACGTTTTTTCGATTCAGCCATTGTCGCAACAACTTTTAATCGCTTAGTAAGAACTTTTTGTTTAATAAATCGACCTTTATAATGTATTTTATCTGTTATTTCTATGATAAAAATATTCAAGCTCAGACAATGTTGCCAGATTTGACAATCGAGCACGGGATTGGCTACAATTGGTACATAAACAGCAAAAAGTTTTGGGCTTATGAATTATCAATCCTTATTGTCTGTTCAATATACTCTAGTATTAACTTTTTGCTAGTATTGTCGCAAAACAACTACCTTAAGGAATTATAAGTTGAATCCCTCGATATGGTGGGATTAAAGATGAAAATTCATTCAATTAAAATTTTAAAACTAAAAAAAAAAACCTTTTTCATAAATAAATTGTGTCTAAAAGATTAGGATCTTTTTTGTCGACTTATATAATTCGCATCTTCTTTAAAATGAATTTTATTCATTGAACGTACAATAAGAAAGAAGGTGAACGTTTGTTTCATTCATGGGCAGGTGAGTGTCGAAGTAGTTCGGCACGACCTAACAACCATAACAACATTTATATAGATAGGATAATCCAATTGAAAAAAAAAAGAAAAGAAAAATAAAACTTTGCAATTTTGTTTTTCGTGATTTAAAAAAATACATTATGTGCCATTTAGTTGAAGAAATCATTTTGTAAATGGACTCTACTAATTGAAATGTAAAAGTTATTTATTCATTTATCATAATTTTATTGATATGCTAGAAAAGAGTAGGCAAAAATAATACAGTTCAAACTTGTTTTTCAGGTTTTTTGTATATTTAAATTTTTTTTGGAATAACACCACATAACATTATGATTTATATATTTTGGGAATTCTTTATAGCTGTAGTTGTATTAATTTATTTAAATATTGACAAATTCCAGCTCTGAAGATGGCTACAACCGAGGGGTGATCCGCGACCTAATATGCTGTACACCTACTTCCACTTGCACTTCCAAATATTTCCAAGTACTTCCAAATGTTTCCAAGTAATTCCAAATATTTCCAAGTGCTTTCAAATATTTCCATGTACTTCCAAATATTCCAAGTACTTCCAAATACTCCCAAGTGCTTTCAAATATGTGTACACCTACTTCCAATCGCAGATCACCCCTCGAATACAACCAATAGCCGAAACGTTAGCGGGAGTTAAAAATAAAAAATAAATAAATAAAAGCTGCACGTCTCTTATTTTAACCCCTTCAAAAATTAAACTTTGCATTTCATCTTAAACGGAAAAAGACAATAATAGTCTTAAAAGTATTACATCTTTTGGCCTGTTGGCGAACACCCTGTATATAATTATGTATATATCATATGTATATTTCTTGTATATAGTTTTATCTGATCACTGGTGTATCCAAAAAATTATTTTATATAAATATTGACAAATTCCCACTCTGAAGATGGCTATAACCAATAACCGAAACGTTAGCGGGAGTTTATAAATAAAAAAGAAATAAATTAAAGCTGTACGTCTCTTATTTTAACCCCTTAATAAATTTATTATGATTTATAGTAATTATTTTAAAAATAACAAAATATACAACGATTCAATGACTATATTCTGTATAAGAGTTCAAATTGCTGGAAGTAATAATATTTAAATTTCTAGGAAACAAGTGTTGTCTCGTACTAGATCCGAGATTGAATGGATAATTATATTCATATATAATAAGGATTGTGTTCACTCTTTCAATAATCGAACCTGAGTGCCAAAATTAAGAAACCCGGCCTAATCGCTACGTTGTGATTTTTCTTTTAAAAAATCTATAATTGAATAGAAGCTTTGTGATTTTATTATTCATTAATTAAGCTATTGAAATTTAAAGTGATTTGATTTAGAGTTGAAATTTTGTTAAAATCACTCTGTTATAATTATTTATTGAACATGAATAAATAGTACAATAAAACTGTGATATTTCGATCGACTTATTCTGCGATCGTTCTCTCTTCATTCATGATATAAAATTTATAAATCTATTCTAAAGCTGGCAAGATGTGTATATGTCTAATGTCTATGTCTATGATTCAAAAATTATTCTAGGCAAAAAAAATATTTTCATATTCGTAATCCAATCTTATATTTATTGTCTTTTTATTAGTTCGAACTAGTATGGATATTAGTTGACAGAAGAGTTTTATCACCTCTTTTAATTTTATTATTACAAAATTTCGCATTCAATTAATCTAGATTAAATAGAAATGGCTGTGCGTTTCTAATTTTACAAATTTGAAGACCAATGGAATAACTATATTCGGAATGAATATAAAAGTTCAAATTGTCGTGTGAAGTTGACTACACTCGGGAATTTGAAATTTTATTTTCAATTCCACTCTTGGATCTATCTCAGTTTTTTTTTTTTTTTTAATATTTAAAATTTATTAAAATTAAAAGTATTATTGTCTACTCGGTACGCCTGGGAGGTAGGCAAAACGCTTACCGCCTAGCAATACATTTTTTGCCGATTCTGTTTAAATATGTCTAAAACATGAATAAAAATTCTTTTCAACCATTATTTTTTCTCTATGTCTATATTTGGATTCTCACAATAACATGCGAACAAATAGAAAGTTTGTCCTGGTGCCAAAATGTTTTTATTTCTAATGAGGGAACTGATTAGATCTTGAGCACTTTAATTTCAGAGCTGTCAGTCCAAAATGCAGAATATCATTAATTTGCTGAAAGAATTTATTTTAATTTTCAGACTTTGTCCTGATAATCTCGGAGATGTTCTTCTAGAGCTCTAGATCAGGGGTGTCCAACCTTTTGGCATACGCGGGCCACATTTGAAGAAAATGATTTCAGATTTCTTAATTTAGAGAAAAATAAAGACCAGTCCCTAGCAGGCGGTTCACATATCTATATTCTATAGAATATAAATGTGAAAGTAAAAATTATCAGGCCAAATTGTTGTGTGTTTTCCAGTATCTACATATAAATCTTAACGGGTTGGACAGCCCGGTTTAAATCGAATGGGATTAAAGAAGGATATGAGGAATGATAATTTATTTTTTAAAAGGGTCACGGATATAATAATCCCTGACTATCCATTATCTATTGACATGTAAGAACGTGCAAAGATCTATAAGACAAGTCCTGATAAGTTTTAGTCCAAGAGAGAAATTATCAATTAATTTTGATTGTTCTAGAAAATCCCAATTCCTTGTCTCCCTGTACTAGAATGATATAACTATAGACTTGGTTAGTGTCGTAGCATATAAATTACTGAAATAATAAATATTTTAGAAAATTAAAATATGAGTAGAAGAAGAATTTTTAAATATTCGAAACTTCATTATTTTTTTTTTTATCTTATATAGTTGAGCTTATAATTTTGCTTTTAGTGAATTTTATTCTTGAAAAAACTTCACGTATTGTACAAATGTACATTCATATTTCGAAAAAGGGAATAATTTCTACATATAAATCTCAATATTTTAAGGAGGTTTATTTTGGGCCACACTCCTTAAGAGGATAATGTCTCTCTCACCATCTTAAGAGGTCTTCTAAAACTGTCCTGAGAGTTGAAAATTGTTTCACATATTGCTCCAATTTTTGATTAAAATTTTTTTTAGTAATAAATAAATTACATTTTTAATTATTTTTTGAGGCTAATATTTCGCGATTCCACGGCTAGATGATTTTTCTGGGATCAGGGCTGACGTATACATATTTTCTGAAATTATCGAACTGAGCATTGCTTGGTAATTTTTGACTTTAATTAAAATCGGTTTATTAATATTATTTTTAATTTTAAATTAAGGTGAGGACATCGATTTTTCATCAAGGCATCGGTGTGTACAAAGTTTTGAACTTAATTGCAATTAAAAATAATACACGGAGAGTCCTTCGTTGACCATTTTAAAGTCTGAAGAATGAAGGATGACCCTCCAAATCATCGGGTTTCTTAAGAGGATGAAAATAACGTCCTGATAGTTTCTATTCCTTATCGGTGGGTTGCCTTTGCATCAATTCAGCATTTAATTCTACCACCCCATCTCCAATAGAGAACATCTCTAATTAATTAAATTTCCTAATTTTAATATATAATAATATTTATAATGAACTATTAGTGGGTTTTAAAATTAAAGCAATTAATGAATTAATAAAAGGAAAGGAATATATTGCGGCTCAGAGTGAGATTTTTGCCTCGAGGGTTGAAATAACTGCCCAGAAAGCATGTTAGTTCTCAGGTTCAACTCCTGAAAGGATGAACCCCTTTTAATATCGCAATATAAAAATATTTCTACTAAAATACTAGATTTTGTCATAAAAATTAAATTCTTTTTCTCTTAATAAAAGGAAATTTAAAAAAATATAAATTTTTAGTAACCCACACAACAATATAACTAAGTGTTAAATTAAACGATCAATAGCAACGTTTCACTGTTTTATTACAGCTTCTTCAGGCTCTATAAAGAAACAAATACATTCAAATTATTTATACTATCTCAAATTAATTCAAAAAACAATTTTAATATAAACAATCACCTTGATTGAAATTTTTTTTATTAATCTGAGATAGTATAAATAATTTGCATGTATTTGTTTCTTTATAGAGCCTGATGAAGCTGTAATAAAACAGCGAAACGTTCCTATTGATCGATAAATATAACACTTTGTTTTATTGATCTTTTTCCTCTGATAAATTTATATAATTATGGAGTTGAATAACAAAAATGATAAAAATTTATCATTTTTAATATTTATAATGAGATATTTGCATCGAGAGGAAGATCTTCTCAGGAAATTGATTCTCGGTAACTAAAGATCCGCTCTCCGCATATCTGTATATATTTTATTTACTTGTCAATTTTTAATACATTTGATTTGTTTTGTTTTTAATATCTAAAATAATTTTCGTGAGTGCTAATCTAATCAGAGGTAACTGTTCTCTTTCGCTTGGCCATTCATTTTTCCTTCAGTTGTGTTTCTTCTGGCGTCCAGTGACCAACCAGCTTATGACCGCGTAATTGTCTTTTCTCATTGACGCCTTTTGTATATTGGATCGATTTGTTTTTTGTTGACCGTGGCTGTTAAGGATTGTTGAAACCTTCGAATTTATTCAAGGTAAACACTTTGATTCAGATATTTCAATATATATATTTTATTGATTTTTTTATTATTTATTTATTATTAAAAATAAAAGAACTAGTCTACTATCATCCTTTTCACATATGTACTACTAAAGGGCATTTATGCCTATTTCTGTTTTTAGTTTTTAGTAAGAACCCGTTCTTACTAGTTAAAACGCGTTTCACTGAATACCTTTGTGGCAACTAGAGTTTACTCATGTTTGTAGAGTTTGGTTTAAAAGTATAGAATCTTCATTTTTGACCTTTCGCCTCATTTCGTGTGTTTATTTTCAAAATTTTTTAAACAAAAATGTCAAAAATTACATCCTCTACAACCTTTCTTCTAATTTTTGACATTTTCGTTTAAAAATTTTTGAAAATAAACATACGAAATGAGGCGAAAGGTCAAAAATGAAGATTCTATACTTTTGAACCAAACTCTACAAACATCAATAAACTCTAGTTGCCACAAAGGTATTCGGTGAAACGCGTTTTAACTAGTCTTACTAGAAAACGGGTTTTTACTACAATACATATATGTTATATATGGCATATATATATCCGTCCCCCAGTGTCTTTATGTCCGTGCCCCTAGGAATTATTTGATTATAACTCCTATATTGTTGACTCTACGTCAAATTCCAATAGAAGCAAAATCGTAGAGAATGTAATTTTTAACAGTTTTTTTTTTTTTTTTTTTTTTTGGGGGGGGGGTCAAACTTGAAAATTCTAGACCTTTGGACCAAACTAAACCAAATTTTCTATACATATTCTGTGGACCCCCAGAAGGCTAGAAGTGTAGAAGCTAATCACCCAAAGTGAGGGGAGGGTCAAAAATGAAAATTCTGGCCCTTTGGACCAAACTCAACCAAATTTTGTTTGGAGAGTAGTTGGGGGTGGATGAGGGTAGAAGGAGCGGGTTAGGTCAAGGGGGGATGTCCAGGAGGGGGGGGGGGCGAAGTACCTTGTTCAGTAAGAGGCCCGCCGAAGGCGGGCGTCGCAGCTAGTTTTATTAACTAAATTGATTCTCTTTGGTCTATGATTTTAACTATTTTAATTTTTTTAAATTTATTGGTGAGATAATTATCTTAGATATCTCTTATTTGTAAGAAGAAATCAATGAGCGTGTCCTCTGCTTGAATCAAATAAACATACGCCTACCAATTTTACGCAGTTACACCTCGGTGAGCAAGCCAAATGCCTGGAGAACATTTTCAGTTAAATTCCTCAAAGACTGAAACCCTTCTTACATAATAAAATTAATCCACAACACCTCAGATTTAGTAGTTGACAACTTTCTAGATTTTCTTTAGAATACAATTATAGTTCCTAGCCCTGAAGATGATCAAATAAGATCGAAAGCTTCGAAATAAACAATTTAGTTGTTATTTTTGATCGATAACCTGATATTTCCTCAACATCTTTAACAAATATTTACATAAATTCACCTGATCTCAGGTAAAATGACAATTAATTCTTTGATACTTGATGCGGATCTATTCACAAGCATGTGTTACATTTATTTATTTATTTATTATATTCACGTGGGGATGCAAACATTTAAATTCTTATATATATTATCAATTTCTATTAGAACCTCTTCCGCAAATTTATCAATAAATTCTTAACGCAAACAAATACTAAACAGTATAGAATTTTTTCTATTTCACATTCAGAAAGGTATTTAGGACACTTGTATTTATTTATTTATATTTGCAAATGATTCCTTTCAATCGATTGATTCAATTTTTATATCAAATAAAATCCACCTGACTCATGCAAATTGAATTTCACTAATAGAGAAGAGAGTATTTACTATTTTTAATATAACAGGAAACTTCGTTAATTCGTTGCTCTTATGTGTTATTTAAATATACAAATACCCAATACTAGCTAGCCATGGAAATATCAATATAGTAGGTAACTTAAAGTATTGAATTGAAAGTTTCTTTTTGCTGAGACTAGCAGAATTTTTATAAATTGAAGGAGACAATAAAATAGTGTGTCTTCTGCTGGAATTATAAATTTTTAATTTATTTATAACGAGACTATAGTGTCGAGAGCTTTGCCCTCTTCATCAGTCTATTATTAAATTACAAATTTATAATTCCAGCAGAAGACACACTCTTTTATTGTCTCCTTCAATTTAAAGGATTGAAATTTTAAATTCGAAATTTCGTTAAAATTACGTTTTGAGATCTACCGATTCCGGCAAGACTATTTTTCATTATTTTTCTTTTTTCTTTGATAGCTACTAAAACTTTTTTAAAATGAAAAAGGTGCAAAAAATATAATACTAGAATCGAGGGGTGAACCGCGACCTAATATGCTGTACACCTACTTCCACTTGTACTTCCAAATATTTCCAAGTACTTCCAAATATTTCCAAGTAATTCCAAATATTTCCAAATACTTCCAAATATTTCCAAGTACTTCCAAATATTCCCAAGTACTTTCAAATATTTCCAAGTACTTCCGAATATTTCCAGGTACTTCCAAATATTTCCAAGTACTTCATATTTCCAAGTACTTCCAAATATTTCCAAGTACTTCCAAATATTCCCAAGTACTTTCAAATATTTCCAAGTACTTCCGAATATTTCCAGATACTTCCAAATATTTCCAAGTACTTCATATTTCCAAGTACTCCTAATATTTCCAAGTACTTCCAAATATTTCCAAGTACTTCCAAAATACTTCCAAAGAGGTGTACACCTACTTCCACTTGTATTTACAAATATTTCCAAGTACTTCCAAATATTTCCAAGTACTTTCAAATATTTCCAAGTACTTCCAAATATTTCCAAGCACTTCCAAATATTCTCAAGTACTTCCAAATATTCCCAAGTACTTTCAAATATTTCCAAGTACTTCAAATATTTCCAAGTACTCCCAAATATTTCCAGGTATTTCCAAATATTTCCAAGTACTTCCTAATATTTCCAAGTACTTCCAAAATATTTCCAAAGAGGTGTACACCTACTTCCAATCGCGGATCACCCGTCGACTAGAATACTCATCGATATTGCATCTTATGAAGAAATAAGAAGGCTAATTTTGAGTGAAAATTCAGGGGCCTTTTCGAAAATACAAATTTCCTTAAGAATGGTTCGAATCTTTCACTATACAAGATTGTTTTGGGTTAAGCTACTCATGGAGAGAATTATTAAAATTTTCTAATGTTTTTTTATCAAATAAAAAATAATTTTTAAGAAAAAAATAAAAACCGACTTCAAAAATTAAATGCAACAAATAAAATACACTAAAAGGTATAAAATAAATATTATCTTATTTAGTTACAACTAAACGACGAAATATTAACATGAAATTACTTTTTGAAGTCGGTGCCAAACTAACTATACCTATAAGCGAGCATACCCTCCAAACGTACTAAGTAAGATCCGTCGAGTGCGATTCATAAAAGGTATATGTTTGGCACCAACTTCAAAAAGTAATTTCATGTTAATATTTCGTCGTTTAGTTGTAACTAAATAAGATAATAATTATTTTATACCTTTTAGTGTATTTTATTT
This sequence comes from Forficula auricularia, assembly GCA_024734495.1. Taxonomy (NCBI): domain Eukaryota; kingdom Metazoa; phylum Arthropoda; class Insecta; order Dermaptera; family Forficulidae; genus Forficula; species Forficula auricularia. The sequence goes on along the minus strand of JALMQS010000099.1, from coordinate 107,678,017 downwards.
GTTGCATTTAATTTTTTGAAGTCGGTTTTTATTTTTTTCTTAAAAATTATTTTTATTTTTCTCTTTTTAGTGATGTTATTAATAGTGATCATATCATCAGAACTTGACCAAATTAATATGACACCATCCCCAAGACACCCCCTATCGGATAAAAAAAGAACCATCGAAATCGGTTCATAAACAAAGAGGTTAGGTCTAAACAAACCTAATAAAAAAGGTCTAATACCTATGAAAAAAATACGAAAAAAAAATGGGACCAATCGGAAGCTAGACTGGACCCAATGCAAAAAAAATTTTCAAAATCGGTTGAGAATTGGCGGAGATATGAGGTAACATAGGCACAAAAAAAAAAAAAAAAAAAAAAAATTCAATCGAATAGAGAACCTCCTCCTTTTTTGAAGTCGGTTAAAAATAACGTCCAAATTTAATTTAGAAGATGAAATAAATCGTAAAGAGAGACACGCAGCTTAAATTATATCTTATAATTAAATTAGGTTGGAGTTGGTGGTGTTTCACAAGGAGAAAAAATTAAAATACAAAGATTTTTTTAAATTTTCTCTTTATATTTCGAGCTCTTAACTTATCGTCAGGAGAACATTGACTGAAGATATCTTTATTTTAAACTTCTGTTAATGTTTCGCCCTTTGTTCACAAGTAGCATATTGTTATTTGTAAATTCATGTTACAATCAGCCACTAATTATTTAAGAAGCAACTGTGCGCATACCAGAAAAAAAATATTTTCGTTATTATAGGTTCATTTTATACTATATTTCATTTTTCTTGTTTTTTTTTTAGATTGAAAATATTATAATTTTAAATTTTAACCCCACTCCCTCCCCCTTAATTTTGAGTCGATATGAACCAAAATCTAATCAGCTTCTAATCACAATGGACCAAAACTACTTGTGAAATTTGGTTTTGATATTCACACTAGTTTTTGAGCTAGCTCTTCCACAAAATTTGGTAACGCACAGACTAACAGACATTTTGACAAAACAGTTATTATCTCGAAAAATATAATGTTTTCGATGTTCACTTATTAGAGATTTTTTGTAGACCGAAATGCTATGGTTTTTTAATCGAAATAGTTTCAGCCGTTTTTTAGATATTTCTAAAAAAAAGAAGCAAAAAAAACACTTTTTTTATTCACGATTACAATACTTGACCATATCCTGTATGGTAAAGTAAAAACAATCTGAAAACGTTTATTTGAAATGCAAACTTTTCCGGAGAAATTATCCATTTTCTAATGGAAATTTTAAGAAATTAAAAAAAATACTAACTTATTTATATTCCTTTCTGAAAGAAAATATATAGCTAATACACGTTCTTTGAATCTTTATACATGATCATATCGCAGAATGAAAAAATCAAAAAATAGACACAGAGAGAGAGAACTGAAAAACCTAAAGTAATAATTTTTATATGCTAGATCGGTGAATTAGGATGACTCTAATTACACTTATCATCGTCGCTTGAACATAGTTTTCGAAATTGAATCCGAAACCTCATAGAAAACTCTAGAAAGTTTTAATTAATTTTTAAGTTTTTATTATTCTTGGTTCAGTCAGTGAAAAAATTTTCAGATCATCAATCTCTTCTTTTTTCTGAGGATACAGGTGCCAATCAATTTCAAGCTTTTTGCATCATCCCTATCATTAAAACAAAAAATCATAAACATGTTGAATTAAACAAAGCAGTATACTTAGCCTCTTATAGACTTATTCTTTTTTTTAATTAAGATTTAGGCTAATAACTTCACTGTTGCTATTCTTCTTTTTAATCGATTCCCAGTCGAGCGCTTTATAGCAGAGCTGGACTCAACATACACATAATAATAATAACGTTATAGGTTATAGGGACATAAAAGAGAAAGTTTTCTTAGGGTTTGCATTCGAAGGTCCAGATGTTTTATATTAATAATAAATAAACGTTAAAAATATAGGTCTTTAATATATTATGAGAATTTGAATCAGATTCACCTGAAAAATCATCCTGAATATTAAATTACTTGGGAGATTTAGCGTGTGAAGCTTGACAGAGGTCATAGTGTTGAATTCCTTTTAAAAATTATTAATTTTATCTGTGTATACGATAACCAAAAAACCTAAAAAGTTCGTTCTTGTGTTCAAATATTTCTCGATTACATTTTCCAGAAAAGACGATTTTATTTCTTTTGAATACCAGCTAAATAACAATTCATCCTGTATCCGAGTCACTTCCATCAAAGACCTCGGGGTCACATTTGACGCTAAACTAACGTTCAATGAACATATAACCAAAGTGGTTAGTAAGGCAAACTGAATTTGGGGATTCATCATTCGCAACACTAAATTCTTCACAAACACGACTAGTATCAAACACTTGTACATAAGCTTGGTTAAATCTGTATTGATGTATGCATCAACCATTTGGAGACCTAATTTGAAAATGAATATAGCAAGGCTTGAGAGAGTTCAGCATAAGGCGTTGAGACATCTTGCGTATCTATCTGGCAACCCTATGTCTAGATTCGACCACGATTATACAGCAATTAGTGAAACCTTTAGTCTACCAACAATTCTATCTTCCATGGTTGCTTCTGACAATGTATTAACTTACAAAATTATATCAAACAGAATCCATATTCCAGAACTAAAGTCTCTTTTTACTTTAAATAATCCCACATATGTACTTAGACACAACCAGCCTTTCTACCCTAAAGTACCAATCACGCGTCACGCTGAGAATAATCCAATTTATAGACTCTGTGTTTGCTATAACGCTCTTTCCTCAAGAATTAGTGTAATAGATTTGGCTTCTCATCCTAATAGAGTGACTAAAGAAATTAAAGAAAATACGCTATCTTATGATTAAGCTTTAAAGTTCAAAGTTCATTTGTTTGTTATTTACAGAATTTATCTTCACTTAACATATTACCTATTGTATCTCTCTGTCTTTCTACATTATGTATGTATAATATTATGTTTAAATGTAACCAATTTGTAAAGGCCTCTTGCCGTCGAAAATAAAATAAAAATATAAGATCGAAGTAGTTTTTGGAGACAGACTGATAAGTGAATTGAGTGGGTTTTGTTGAGACAGTCCAAAATTCAAAAAAGAGAGATAATTATAACTATCTTTTTTAATTTCAAAACCGACGTTTCGGAGGTTTATTCCCTTCTTCTTCAGGGTTTTTCATTGACCTTTCAAAATCCTGAAGAATGAGGAAATAAACCTCCGAAACGTCGGTTTTTGAATTAAAAAAGATAGCTATAATTACCTCCCTTTTTTGAATTTTGGTATGCCTCATTAAAATCCACTCAATTCAGACATTTATATTTTTAAACAAAAAATTGATTAGTTTTTGTTCTTTTTACCTTATGTAGATGAAAAAATGCAAAAAATCGTATTATTGAAAATTGACTAATTTCTTTGTATATTTTTTTTTTTATATTATTTATTGGCATCGGGCACAAAATTTATTTGTATTAATAAGCTATTATCTTTCTGTTTCCCATTTCTTGCTCAAACCAAATGATAGCTATTTAAAATAATGTAAAAGATTCTCACACTATATAATCTAAAAAATTATCCTTTTTGACCGACTTTGAAAAAAAGGAGGTTATTTAATATAAAATTTTTGTATTAATAATTTTGTTAAGGGAGAATGGTGTAGGTTATTGGTGAAACATTTTAAATAAAGTAAAGAAAATTTTTGAATTTTTTTAGTAAACTTTTAAATTTAAAATATTAAATACTAGGTAGGTTTCACATAAATAAAAGAACAGATGCTTGTTTAGCACGACTCTATATATATTTCTGGGTATAAGCCCATCTTCAATGAGTTCGCAAAGGACGCTTATACCCCGAAATATATATATAGAGTCGTGCTAAACAAGGATCTGATCTTCTATTTATGTGAAACCTACCTAGTATTTTATATATTTAAAAAGTTTTCTAAAAAAAATTTCAAAAATTTTCTTTACTTTAATGACAATAAGTTCTTAGCCTAGAATTCGTGAAATCTTCTTTGGTTTAGAAATATAAACATTTTGGCATCGGAGCTAACTTCCTTTGTTTTCATCTTCTTGAGTTTTTGTGTCCATTGGAATCCAGATGGACAAACATACAGAAAAAATAATCCTTGACAACCATTTTTCATTCCGTTTTAGACATTTCTAAACACAAATAGGCAAATTCCTATGAATTCAACACTCCATCCGCCCGGCGGGCTTCACCAACTAGCATGCATATCGTCTAATATTCTGTATATTACAGACATATACAATTTCTTGAAGGTATTTTAGCGCAATTATTAAATTATCCATCCATATGGATAGTGAATAAGTGACCATCTGGAATAGACAATTAATTATTAGAAGAAAAAAAGTTTCCCATAGAATTGACTCTATCTCTTTCTCGTTCATTTTATTACTTGAAGTAGTTAGTAATTAAAACGAATTTTTCTATTTTCATTAATAGAGACAATAAACTACGCTGTCATCTATTGTTTCATATTAAGATGAACTGGTCTTTTTCCGCCTGGACTATAATAAGCCCTTAAGGCTTAACATTTTTTGCGTTGTGCACCCCTTTGACCATATGTAGGAAAATTGTTCTCACTTTAGGGTAGAAATCACTCCTCAAGAGTCAAAATTTTGTGATTGAATGCTCTTGTACCGAAATCAGTCTTTCGTTACAGAATTTATTTAAATTGATTTCAAACTATCCCCGTTTCTTTATTTATTTATTTTTCTGCTGAGGATTTGCACATCCAAGTAATTAGAAGCAGAAAATATTATGAAGATGTTGAGAAAGTATGAGGTTTTTTAACAAAAATATCATCAACTTAATTATATGAAAAAGAAGCGAGGCAACGGTGACTGCAAAAAATTATTCTCGAGACGTTTCGGCTAAATATTATTTTGCCATTTTCACTCACATAGGAAATATGAAAATTCTATAGTGGTATGATCACATGATATAAAATAATATTTGTTATATTATGATTATATATATTAATTTAGCACTTGAAGCCGAAGGATGTCTTTCTTTCATTGGCCTAACAGCTTAATTGTTTTTCGTTTTGTATTTGATCATCTTCAGGGCTATAGACTATAAGGGAAGTGATTAATAATTTTTAATATAATTACATATATACAAATTTTCGATGAATAAGTGCTATTGATAGTGATAACATTTGAATCATTCAAATAATTAATTGAAGGCTGGAATTTTGTTTAAATCACACATAATTAATTATAACTATTTATTGAACACAATCAACAAAAATATAACTACGACGTTTCGATCGGCTTATTGTGCGATCGTTCTCAAGTATGAGTACACATTCCGATATTAAGTCAACTGAACAATCGCAGAATAATCGTATGGAAACATCGTATATACAGGGTGTTTCTGGAGAAATGGTAAATATTTTGGGAGGTGGTAGTATAGACGAATTGCAATAAAAAATGCCATATAACATGTGTCCAATTTTCGTTGAATACAGAGATACAGCTGTTAGTATGTAACCCAATATCGGCATACTCGGCATGTGTAAATATGTGCGGCATGTACAGTACAGTAGACTTGGCCAACAAATCACAATGAAAACTTCAATGTAAACTAAAGCACAACTTAACAACTTGAACATCAACAATGTACTGCTGACATTCGATAAATACGCCTATAACAGCCGGTATACCAAGACACGAAAGGAAAATGCATTGAACTCAGCTGTATCTCTGTACTCAATAAATATTGGACACATGTTATATGGCATTTTTTATTGCAAAACGCCTATTCTACCACCTCCTAAAATATTTACTATTCCTCCTGAAACATCCTGTATATTGTATTATTTGTTGCTTCTGTCAATAAATAGTTATATCTTTAATTAATTATGTATGATTTAAACAAAATTTCAACCTTCAATAAATTTAATTATGTATATTACAAAAATACATGATTTATCAGCTACATTTCAAATAATTAATTATTTAGCTACTTTGTCAATATTTTAAGGAAATTGTTGTATTTCTATTTAGATTTAAATCTCATCTCAGCCACTTTACCCTGTTATGGAAATAACTCGAATCAATTTCAGTACCAGGAAAACACCACAGAGATTAGGATGATTTAATAAGCCATGCAACAACCACTCTGATTTGACTGGAATCGGTTGCTTTCCCCATGCCAAGCTGTTGAGAGCAGCTGGAAAGAGAGAATGCGAAAGAGGAAATAGAAAGGACATCATTCATTCATTAAAGACCACAAATTAATAACATGTAAAAAAAATCTCTAGACGAGATATATAAAAGAGAATTGTTGCGCAATTTTAGCCAGCACTGGCAATGTCATCTACTTTAATATGGTGTAGTTATTGCGGTTCTAATAGGGTTTATTGTGGTACTGAAGGTGAGATAAAAGAGAGGATTTATTCATTAAAGAAACCAAGGGTATTTTTCGACATAAAGAAATTTATTTTGTTTCCAAATATTATTAACAAAAACATGGTGTTTTTTTACTATTCTCGAAAAAAAATCTGAAAAAGTGCCAGTTTTGTTTCAACAAGATGTTCGTATTATAATATTTATTTATTTTATTTATACATACACAGTTTAATTGGTTTAAAACATACAATTTATTTCCGTGTTGGTTGTAATTCATATTATTAGAAAAATCACTACCTAGAATGTACTCTAATGAATCTGAGAATACCTATACAGATAAATTGTATTATATGCCAGAAGGGTTATATTCATTCTCTCGGGAATTAAACCAGAATGCCAAAAAACAACCCAGGTCAATGACTACCCTGTGGCATATATTCTATTTAATTATAAATTTTCATTTTAAATTAATTAAATTTAAAATTTGCTAAATACAAGGTAGCCATACTATACCGGATTGCTTTTATCCACTCGGGTTCAATTCTAACAGACATTTTGACAAAACAGTTATTATCTCGAAAAATATATTTTTTTCGATGTTCATTTATTAGAGATTTTTTGTAGACCGAAATACCATGGTCTCGCCCAATTTTTTTAATCAAAATAATTTCAGCCGTTTTTTAGATATTTCGGAAAAAAAAAACACTTTTTTCATGTACGATTACAATAATTGACCATACCCTGTATGGTAAAGTAAAAAGAATCTGAGAATGTTTATTTGAAATGCAAATCTTTCCGGAGAAATTATCCATTTACCAATGGAAATTTTAAGAAATTTAAAAAAATAGTTACTTATTTATATTCCTTTCTGAAAGCAAATATATACCTAACACACGTTCTTTGAATCTTTATACATGATCATATCACAGAATGAAAAATCAAATAATAGAGAGAGAACTGAAAAAGCTACAATAATAATTTTAATAGTTTCGCAGCTATATATAAATATATAGAACATATTTTTTACTTTATTTTAGAGAGTAAACCTGCTAACTCACAACAAGGAAATTTTACAGGGCAGAGAAAAAACAAACAAAATTTAAAATTCTTGTTATGGAAAAAACTATTTTTTACATTTTTTTCTACAACTGATCGTAATTTTAAGTAGTAGTTTTACTTGGACGATGCTGCATCTTTTTTTTCTTTCGAACGGTATTAATGTGTCATATATGATAAAAAAAACAATGGAGTTAGAAGGTTTACACTCTAAGCCGGCGATATGTCTATATGGATCAAGCAGAGGACAATATCATTGATTTCTCTTTATACATAATTATGCCTTCTGAGCTATTTTAAATTTAAAAAATAGCTATTTTAACTTATTTGTTATTTTGCAATTTGACAGCGAGCTTTATTTTAATAATTTAATAACAGTATAGTAGCTATTGAGTAAGTGAGGTGTGAACAAGTCACGCCAGATTTTTCATTTTCAAAATATCTCATAAAACAAGAACATACTTTTAGGTCCGGTTACTTGATTTATTATATTGGTCTTCGTGATATCCTGAAAACTTGTCAGCGGTTTGTGTTGAATATGATTCAACTTTTAATTAATAGAAATCACAAATTGATTCATACAATCGATAAGATGTTGAATTGTTTGAATAAAATATTCCGCTCGCACCCCAAGCGTCGCCTCAACCGGGAAAAAATCTATCCAATGCCAATTCCAATTTGTCTTTAGTCGTTGGTTATAATCTTATAATAAAAACAATTAGAACTTTACATTTAATCGACTTAAACCCTTATCTAATACTTTCCTTGTGACCTTTATCATTGATTTAATTACTTAAATTCTACTCCAATAGAATTCTAATTGAACAAAAAAAAAAAAGAAAAAAAGCTGAGAAACAAAATCGCGTCGTTTAAGTCTCCCATTTAAAGAATCAACCACTTGAAACCTTTAAGTGTCAATTTCAAGGAAATTTATAAAAATATATTTATTTGAAATTAGTCAAGGATTTTTCATACCGATTAGGTAAGAAATGAAGAAAAATTGGATAAATTGATTTGAACTTTGATGCTTTTATCAGGGAATGAAAAAATACATTTCTTTATATGTATCTGAAGAGGAAGAAGGATTCTTCACATTCTCTGTCATCAGCCGTTTAGAGAAAGTGAAAAAGTGTTGTGTTTTGTGGGATGAATGAATGAATGAATGAAAGGGGTGTTTTTTTCCATGAATGACAGTGTCCTTGGCTTTTAAGGATGCCCTTGGCGCCCTTTTTCTTCTACTCTGGACCTCCATCCATGCTTTGCTGCCTCTCTTCGGACACACACACACACACAGTAAATAAATCCGTCACGCTCGACTTACATAAACATAATGCCAAGTCTATTAAACACGGAAATTGAAAAAGATTTGGTTCTTGGATAAAACGATCACAAGATAAAGAAAGAAAGAATTGAAAGAGATTGAGAAGGCGGTAAGAATCGAAGGGGGGGGACTGGAGGAATTTTTTGACATTTATATTAAAATATGAATGATTAATGGAAAATCACAGTGGAAATATTTTAAATATGTAATATCAATAAGACAAAATCGTCCTTGAATAAAAAGTAATACAATCACTGGAAATATTTAGTACAAATAATAATTCCAAAGAAGATCACCTACAAGACCACTCGAGCGATGCTATAAGATCAAATATGTTTTTTTGGCCGAGCTTTGTTTAATTTATAAGGAATAAATCACATTTTCCACATTCAATAAGAGACTTCCTGGATTTTCGACGGAGTTAATTAAATTACCAGATAGCTCTAGAAGATGTCTTATTCAGCTCTTATTGTTTTTAAGATGTCTTTAAGATGTCTAGAAGATCTTCAAGTGTCTAGAAAACATCTCCTAGTTCAAGTGTGCTAACAGGGTTATAACTAGAAACTGGAATCTTATTAAATATTTGTATTTTAGACTGAAAATTAACGTATAGTCTTCGAAACTATTATTTTTTTAATGATATCGAATATATAATGAAAATTCAACTCCTACACGTCTAGATACTGTATCGTGAAAAGAAGATCAAGAGATTTTAAGGACTGGGTCGGAGTCGAATGTACCTGTGGATGCAGGTCATGAACAACTGAATGTTGTAGATCGTGGAAAACTGTAGAAATATTCTGTCATGGCAGAATAACTTTAATTATATAATACTAATTAACTTAAATTGTGTCTGGCAAATTTTTCGTCCATTTTAGTACTATTTATAAAATTGATCATTCCCAGGATTGTACTATCCGTATTCTTTACGCTAAATAGTCTTCATCTATTTATTAAGTGTCAAATATATTAATGCCTTAGAAATAATTCTTTGTCCAATATTAGAGACTATAGTAGCTAATTACTTTTTCCTTGCTTCAAATTCATCTGTTTTAATAGTTATTATTGTTTTCTTTTTAACCTAATGAAATAAAGAGCATTTATTATTATTAACAAATATATAATGAAAAACTTTCCATTGTTGATTTCTCACATAGTATTTTTTTTATTATTTTAATTGTACTTTTAATTGATGTCTACGAATAAGATACTTTAAATGTCAATTATGAATTTTCCGATATCATTTAAATTGTACTACTCAACTCCTTTAAAATAAACCTTGGATAAATCACGACTTTGCCATTCAATAAAAAACACTTCTTTACTTTTCTACTAAGTTAATCAAATTGTAACTAAAAAATTGAATTGCAATCTTTTTCTAGTGAATATAGTATTTGTAGATATAAAAGTTTTTCTAACACTCTTTTGACTTTATATTCTAGTACATTAAAACTCATACAAATATCGTCAGTTTTAATATTTGAATATTAGATTGATGATTTGGTGATTGAATTATTAATTTTTCTGTATTTAATAATAACTAGCCCACAAGCAAGCGATCGCCAGTAGCACCATCTAACATCAATTTGCTGTACTTACTCTAAATAATTTTGAATTTTAAATTTTTAAATTAGCGACCGAAGATAAAACCATCTTACAATGATATATGTTCAAATAAATCAAATATTCCTACTAGGTGCAGGGCAACCCTAGCCACAGGGTCAAATGAGCTTTCGCCCCAGAGCGCAAGCATTTTGGGGGAGGCAATTTTTACTAGTGTTATATTTTTTGTTATTATTAGTTATTTAGTTATCAATTATTTTTATTCAAAATCTCTTCATGACAAAAATAACCAAAAAACTCTTCTAAGTGAAATAGAAAATATTATACAGAGTGGGGCATGAACCACAATTTGAAGAGGTATAAAAAAATGAAAAAAATGAAATAGAAAAAATCTGAATATATTTTTGAAAAGAACATAAAATAATTTTTTTTTTAAATGTGTTTTAAACATTATCAGGCAAAAAAAAGGGGTAGGGGGTCAAAAATGAAAATTTTAGCCCTTTCGACCAAACTCAACCAAATTTTGTATACATATTCTGTGGACCTCCAGAAACTAGAAATGCAAAAACTAACCAAATTTTGTATACATAGTTTGATCGAAAGCGCTGTAATTTTTTGCATTTCTAGTCTTTTTGGGGCCCACAGAATATGTATACAAAATTTGATTGAATTTGGTCCAAGGCCTAGAATTTTCATTTTTGACCCCCCCCCCCCCTTTTTTTGTCTTATAATGTTTCAAATATTAAAAAAAAATTATGTTCTTTTCAAAAATATATTCAGTTTTTTTCTAGTTAAATATTTTCATTTTTTATACCTTTTTAAAATGTGGTAGATCTTTATGGCCCACCATGTATGTATGCATATTTTCTTAAGAAGAGGGGCAGATTATTTTTAGCGCCGCATATCTAAGGACGGCCCTGACTAGGTGGAACCCAATTTTTGTATGTATTGTAAATAAATAAATACATACTCAAAATATATGGTATAAAATTTCAACAGTTTTACAAAATTTTACCAAGTTTTCAATATTTCCAGAAAGGCGTTATATTTACATGGGTAAAGTATTTTTTTTAGGATTCGAAAAGAACGTTAAGCTGTTTTTGACCTTTTTCTTTTCTTAGCTCTATGGTAAGTCAAGATTCAGATGCCGAATATTCTTTAAATGCTAGATGAGGGGGCTCCCCTCTCCCTTCAGAAGTTTCTCATTCATTCGATATCCAATTCTCTGTATTTATTTGTGGGCGACGTTTTAATGTCCTGAACGATACCTGTGTACGTTATGGAGCCTTGCTGGCGTGTAACTGTTTCCCGATGACACCTGTTAAGATGGGAGAGGCGGGTCCTGCCTATTCCCAAGCTAAACCGCCTCCAGAAATACAAACGTATCACACACCAATTATTATCAATGGCTAATTTTATTATTTATCAGCGTTTAATTAGATGAACACTCTTTCGAAATTGACTAAATACCGTTTGTTTGTTTTCTGAAATTCATTAATATGCATATTATTTCATGAATATTACGACTCTCAATGAATTCTGACGTTTGTTTGCAATAGGTCCTACAAAAAACAACAGGTGTGTCATTCAAATGATCACTTCTTAAAATCCTTCATTATTCGGCCTACGTTTTTCTTAAAAATTCTATTTGCTTAGTATTTGTGTCAGAAAACTCTCGACAGTTTCATCGACACTGATTCACCTGCTGAGCTGTCGAGAGAGAGAGAGAGGGGTGTTGTAGCCCTAAGGCCTGTCCTTTAAAGAAACCCGGGGTGTTGGACAAATGTAGGGATAATTATTAAATAACTTGATTAAATTTTAATTAAAAATTGATAATACTAATCGATTTTCTTAAAATTATTCCGTATACCTTAGGTATTTGCGAGGTCAATACAATATTTCATCAATTCCATTAATCAATAGGGAAAAATATAATTTAAACTTATATATCTTCACGGGCGTACTGAATAATTTACCAATAAGATATATAAGTCAAAGTGTATTTTCTATTGAAGAAGACAATAAAAGAGTGTGTCTTCTGCTGGAATTATACATTTTTAATTTATTTATAACGAGATTAAAATTTCGCGAGCTTTTCTTTATAAAAATTCTGCTACTCTCGGCAAAAATCTTTCAATTCAAGAATTTTCTATGATAACCTCACGCTAACCTGGAGATTCCAAATACTAAAACGTATAGAAAATTAAAAAAAACAAAACATGTTTTTGTTTCAAAATGTGCTAAAAATTATAGTTTTTGTTTGTTTTAATTTTTTGTATGAATTCAGTACTATTTAGTTAGCCCTGCAGGCAATCCTCACAGGCTTACTGAGTAATTTTTTCCAAAATCATATCAAAATCAGACTTTTAATTAAATAGTCACATGTTTACAAACAAACTTTCCATTCTTTTTGAGATATGAAATATAAATATATTTTTAGAAGTATTTTCTTTTTGGAGAGATGACTGGTAGAATTTCAATGAAGAAGTGAATTAAAGAAAAACAAATTCTATTGATGCTTCTGTTAAGAAACAGAAAATTTTGATCATTTCTGGAGAAGAGAAGAAGAAAGTATCCTCTATGTTTCCTTCGTTGACTCTTTTTATCCGACTTCAAAAAAAGGAGGAGGTTATCAATTCAACGGAATTTCTTTTAATAATTAATAGAGATTTTGGTGTTGGTGCAAGGTGAAACATCTTTAATAAAGATAAAAGTAAATAAATATTTTATGAAATATTCATTTACTATGAGTTAGGTTTCCTAGGTCATTTGTTTCACGTTAAAAATTAAAAAAATAAAAGAGGTAAATTTTTTCACTATATATATTTCGGGCTATCAACCCATCTCCAGGAAGTACAGAAAATAACTAATTCAACGTTTTGAATGCTAGGGTATATATCTATATGTTTAGTGAACACAGGAAAAACAAATTTTTTCCTTATTTAAATTATTTTAAGGGAATGTCTTTTTTGTGTTTGTTTGTTCGATGATTTCTATCCTACAATATGGACCGATTTCGATGATTTTTTTGCATTGGGTTCAGTATAGTTTCCGATTGGTGCTGTTTAAATTTCATTGGTATTGGACTTTTCTTAGTATGTAGGTATGTTCATTTGTTCATGCATAATTTCTTTGTTTATGAACCGATTTCAATGATTCTTCTTTTATTGGAAAGGAGGTACCTTATAAACCCTGAAAAAGGAGAGCAGATCCTCTGAACCGTCGATTTTTAAATGGATGAAAATGACTTTCCAATAAATTTATTTTATTCGGAATTGTATTTTTTCATTATCCTTGGGCTACCTTCTATCAATTCTCCATAAATATATGAATCAACAATTTCTTTGAATGGTACCTGCGATAAGATTCGACCCCGGAGCCTGAGTAAGCTCTTTCGCTGGCCCTGTTCACCTGCAGGCGACCTGAAGTGTCAACAGCCGCCTCGAGACCTCAAGAAGCAAAAGGCGTCCCCCATACGTGGGATTTCTATCCGAAGATTCTTGAGCGCCCACAGACGCATAGAAAAACAATTCCATCTCGTATATTATTCGCACCTCTTTGTCACACTTTCATTAGACAGATGGCGTATAATTCAAAGACTTGCTTATATAGATTTTATTGTTAAATAAATAAATACATCTCTAATTGAAAGTTGAATATTTCAACTTGTAAACCATTCTAATTTTTTTTCTTACATTTAAGTGAAATTTTATTCAAATGAATTTTTGAAAAAAAAATGAACAGTTAAATGTGTGATAATCGATTCAATCGAAATTAATGAATCCGAATAGACAATTATAATGTAAATTTCAAGCCTTAAATTGCCGGTAATTTAAACGCAAGAAACAGCAATGTGTTAGGAGATAAATACGCGGAGATAGAAGAGAGACAAGAGAGCAGGTTCTTTAATAATCAAGTGACCGAAATCACGTACATTTTATTAAAATTAGTTTTTACTTTACAAGTATTTTAATAGTTAAATAATTTAAACGGTAAAACAAAAGAAGATAAAAAATGATGAAAAATGCATTTTAATGTTTTCTTCTTTTTTACGTATTAACATACAAATTAGGTTTAGTCGAATGTTGTTTATACTTTTATTATATAAATATTATATATATATATATATATATATATATATATATATATATATATATATATATATATATATATATATATAATATTTTTATTGCCTTTACTAAACAATAAATAGAAAAGTGGTTTCTATATGCAGGTAGTATCTTGTTTTCGTGAAAAAATTCGAAGATGAGATTTTCATATATTACTTTTGGACACAAAAATGAATTTCTTAGAAAATGTCTTAGTGTATGTATAATATATATGTATGTATGTGCGCTTAACACTCTTTTTCGGCCAGATGATAAAAATAAAAATGACTTCTTGAATTTACAAGTTTTTACTAAAAGGTATGAAAATTACGTTGCCTAATTTTATAATTTTATTATTATTGGCTATAATATTTAATTGAATAATTTTTTAGTTTTATGTCCTTCAGTAAAGGTCGTTTTAGTCGAGGGGGAACCGCGATTGGAATTAGGTGTACCCATCTTTGGAATTATTTTGGAATTCATTAGATAATGCCCTTCATTTATTGTCTTCTATTTGGAAATGAAAGTGTAAGTGTAAGTAAGTGTACACAATATTAGGTCGCGGTTCACCTCTCGGTTTTAGTAAACACACAAGATCTTCAAACAAGCTTTTTATGATATATAGCATACATTTTTTTTTATATTACACTGGCTCAAATTTTAAATTTCATGTAGGTATATGCATTGCACATGCATTTAGAGGTGCCAATAGTATGTATATATAATATGGCTAGAAGATTCGACTTCCAATCGAGTTTATTTGGGATCAAATCTCACTTAAGTCAGAACAAGTTCAATCTCTGCAAAAAATGCAGGGCCCTTCAAAAAATCCAGAGGAAGCTAATAAGAAACAACCCCTATGAATAATTTTTCCAAGAAAATTACTATGAAGAGGATTGTGTCCATAGTAATCGCCATCGAGAATGGCACTAGAAGAAGAAGAGCCTGCATATATAAATAATTTCAAAAGAGAAGGTTTCGCTGAAGCATTTGAAAACGACTTATATACGTCGAAACGTAGTGCATTCTGATGAGTTTTTCTCATTAAAAATGTGCAATCTAAAGCGTGTTTCAGACTAAACTTCTCTTCTCTAAAACAACTCAATCAATTTCGAATTCGAATTTGTAATAGTTATAATATAGTCTTTGGAAGGAAACACACTTTTTACTTTACCATACAGGGTATGGTCAAGTATTGTAATCGTGCATGAAAAAAAGTGTTTTTTTTTTCCTTCTTTTTTTCGAAATATCTCAAAAACGGCTGAAACTATTTTGATTTAAAAAATTGAGCGAAACCATGGCATTTCGCGCTACAAACAAGCTCTAATAAGTGAATATCGAAAAAATTATATTTTTCAACATAATAATTGTTTTGTCAAAATGTCTGTTAGCTAGTTAGTCTGTCTGGTTGTCCGTTAGTCTGTGCGTTACCAAATTTTTGTGGACGAGCTAGATCAAAAACTAGTTTGAATATCGAAACCAAATTTCACACGTAGTTTTGGTCCATTGAGATTAAGAGCTGATTAGATTTTAGTGCATATCGACCCAAAATTAAGGGGGGTGGAGGGGGGTTAAAAATTAAAAATCTATGCCATTTGAGCAAACTCAACCAAATTTTGTATACATAATCAGTGGGCCCCCAGGAGTCTAAAAATGGAAAAAGTAACCCCCTCCCCTACATGATTATAAATAATTTTATTAAATATTAAATATAAGTGAGGGGCTAGGTTGTATGGTAAAGTCAAGTGGATGGCCACATCAGAACACGTCAGCTTATTTCAATTTATTCTCAATCTCAGCTAAAATATTTTTATTTTGTAAATATTTATTTACTTTTAAAAACTTATAGGATAAAAAAATATTTTGTCAGTATACCATGAAAAAAGTCATTTTGATGGGCTCAAAAAATCTAGACTCACATGCATCTTCCTTCGGAATCTTTTTTGTTTCATCCCGAAAATCATTGAATTTCTCGCCTTGATAAGCAAATTAACATTACTGACGACATTTCTCTGAAAATATCATGTTTTCCAGAAATTTATAGGAAAAGATGATAAATCTATAGAATAAATACATTTTGTAGAAGATGTTAGTTTAAACGGTTAAAACAAAAGAAGGCAAATAATTAAAAATGAATTTTTTATTTTTCTTTCTTAGGTACCTATTAACATACAAATTAGGATTAAGCGAATGCTGTTTTATAGTTTTAGGTATATATTTTAATTTTAAAACTTAAAGATTTTTTATTAGAATACCTCTATCTCTATTTTTAAATATGGATTTTTTTTGTTTGAATTTTAAAATGCCATCCACTTTAGGCGACTTCCTTTTCTGTTTGGGATTTATTTCATTTTATGTTAAGATCGATGACATTAAGAAAACAAAAAAGAAAAGAAAAAGAAAAGGAGATAAATTAAAAAAAATCATGTTCTAACAAGAGGTGTATGCTAATCTAAACATAAATAATCAAAAGTAATTGCTTTCACGAAAACGTTATAAGTTAAATTAAATGAACAGGTGGTAATTAATAATATAGCTATAGATAGGTATGTATGTATTTTATATGATGACCTGTTTCTGTCAGTGGCCAGACAATGAGTAATATTATCACGTGGTATTACTGTAAATGGATCACTACAATAGAGGGTTGCAAATAAAATAATCGAACTACATGATTAAATATTTCAATCAATGTGTCTCTAATTGAGCAACTTTTTCTTATTATTATAATTTTTCTTTCTGCGCTTTCATATTTACGAGGGGTGAACCATGATTGGAATTAGGTGTACACCGTCTTTGGAATTATATGGAATTATTTTGAAATTCATTAGATAATGCCCTTCATTTATTGTCTTCTACTTGGAAATGAAAGTGGAAGTGGAAGTAGGCGTACACGATATTAGGTCACGGTTCACCTTACGGATATTTAATTCAAAATGTTTTAAAAAATTTTCAAATTTCAAAGCTTAAGTCTTCTAGATAGCTGAAATTTTGCAATATTATTCAAAAGAAATTTTGAAATTATTTTGAGACTTTTACAGAGGTCTAAAAATTGACATGATTATAAAAAACACCTAATCTCAAGAATCGATTCTTTTGCCTCCCTTTTTAAACCGTTTAAACCATTCAAAAACCTGTGTGCGTGATAAACATTTATTTCCATACACTTCTTTTAACATTACCTCTCACGGCACGCTCGCTGTTTGCTAGTAGCAGCACCAGAGCGGTCCTTTAATAGACACACCTCATATCATGGGAGCCCCTGTTATTTAGACAACTAACGTGTCAGATCAGTTAAGGGTATGACTAGCCTGCAAAAAATGCGCATGCCATTTTGTCCATTTTTACTTTCAATCGGTCAACCGATTGAAATGAAAATGAAAAACTACCATTACTTTAAAAAAATGAAGCACATATTAGTTTTTGGTACATATCGGCCCACAAACATTAGTACTTTATTCCAGTATTTTTTTTATTTTTTCTAAATATCTTGAAAATGACTTAACCAATTTTGATGAAATTTAATATTCTAATTAAATACCGTGAGGACCACAATATAGTTTATATAAAGATTTTAATAAAATTATATTTTAAAGTACTTTACCCTAGAGGTCAATGGTGCCCTGTCGACCCTTCTAACGCATTGGACGCCGTCGTGCACCGCAAGACCTTGCACATATGGACAAGTTGATTTTAGTGGAAGGTAGTTCTATTAGGCCTAAATATTCTTAAGTCTTCCACTGGAACTTATAACCTTCATTGATTTTTTTTCTCTATCCCCGTACTCCCCCTGCCTTTAATTTTTATATAATTTAATCGAAAATCACGTTTAAATCTTTACTAAAAATTCCCAAATGACTACTGAACATGTATATATAAAAACTAACCGCACTGATAAAATCGTTTTCTTGTCCTTTGAACCTTTTAAGACTGAATTCTTTGTGATTGTAAAGATTAAAGATAAGCGTATCTCACTTTATTAAGCAAATGACATCCATAGTCATTTTTTTTATAAAATTCTTTACTCATTTACTAAGTTATTTTTTAGAATAAAAAAGAAATTAAAAGAAAAAATAAATAAATAAAATAAAATATAGTATAAAAATTTCTTATTAGGCGTTGTTATTACGAAATATCAGCTATTTGACATTTTTTTCTTCTTTTTAATTGTTATGTTAAGATTCCGAAATTTTTTCGAAATCACTGTGG
The DNA here is from genome assembly GCA_024734495.1 of Forficula auricularia. Lineage (NCBI taxonomy): Eukaryota > Metazoa > Arthropoda > Insecta > Dermaptera > Forficulidae > Forficula > Forficula auricularia. The sequence continues at coordinate 107,659,380 of JALMQS010000099.1, read as the reverse complement.
AAGCCGACCTTTCATTCCAATTCAGTATCACTCATTTTATTCAGAAATTTTTTATTACTATTATTCTATTTATGATTATGTAGTAATGGAAATCTTGTATTCGTGCAAAAATTCGTAGAGATATATTTTATTCTTGTATTTTTTTATTTTTTTTAATTCTCAAAAACTAATTTAGCGAATTAAAACTAGGGATTTAATGCCTGAAGAAAAATGTCATATAATAAAAATCGTAAAAATATTTTTCTCATATAGATGTTAATTAATTTAAGTTTTCACTTTGCTTAGAATTTACTTCTATAATTTTGTTCTAATTTAATTTATGATAAAACTTTAATTAATTCTATTTCATTTAAATAAAAAACGTAAATTAAATTTTAAAAAATACACAATTTTTTAGTTAAGTATCTACAGAAATAATTTAATTTGTCTCCGCCAAAAAAACAAATAAATAAATAACATTATTACTGCCCGAAATAGACATCTATTTGAAGGCAATGAAATACACTAATAAAATAAACAAACTATATATTATATTCAATAATTATTCAAAATTCTAAGTTAAAAATTTCTGTTAGAAAAAAATTAATAAGCCCTCCGGAGATCAGCTAACTTCGACACTTCTTCACACAGACAAATTAAAGATAATTAAAAATTTAAAAATTACATCCTTGCATGAAAAAAATCATTTTCAAAGTTGAATTTTTTCTGTTTATGTGTGAATTATGATTCATTATTATATTATATTATATTATAGTAATGTATAGTTATGGGTAATTATTATATCTATTAATTATTACTTATAATTATTAATATTAGGGGAAGGAGGGGTAAGACGGTGATCTTAAGGTTTGAAGTCGAACAAAAAACTAAATATATCTACATCACAGAAATTAGGAATTTTATTTATTAACTTAATCAGTCTTCCTTCTATTAGATTATAATAATAAAAAAAAACTTGTATATTTTTTTGAATAATGAATAAAAACAAAAAAAAAGTATTTGCCCCATTTTGCCCCACCCTTGGGTATAGTGGATACCTAATTATATATATTATTTTTCACCAAAAATTATAGGAGTTCAAGCATACGTGAAAAGTATTTATTAGATATTTCTACATCTCGATTCGAGAAAATACAAAGATCATGCTTATTCTCAAAGTTTATTCGTATAAAATCATTTTTGTTGTTGTTGAGATTAGTACACCTTTAGTCAAACTAAACATAAATAAAAAGTCACAATAGCGTGAAATGCGGAAAATTAGTTGGCTCCAAATTGGGCATTTTTAGGTGATTCTTATAACCTGTCATGTTCAAAAATGGCTTAACTTAAAATTATGAAAAAAAATAATCAAATTATCTTATTTCCCTCTTTTTATCAAGGACAAATAAATTCGGATTTGATATCTTAAGTATTTTGAGAGTTGTAAGACGCGAAACACTCGGAATATGGCCCGAATCGCACTTGGCTTACTTATTTATTTTTAAATAAAAACGTGTTTCTTAAAACAATGTTTTTTTATTTAACTATAAAAGGATAAGATGATCCCTAATCAAATTAACAAGTGAAAAGTATTAAAAATATTTTCATGTTATGCGATTTGATAATTTTTCTAACTAATGGATATTGGAAATTGAAAACCTAACCCTGTAACTCCACTAGAATTGCACTGATAGAGATATACTAGTATGAAACGTATTCGACATTTCAGGTACAGACAGAACTTGGGTACTAAACCTTCTAGATCATTAATTTCAAACTTTCATTTTTTATACACAAGGGTTGTTTTTTCGTTTTCACCTGATTTACGCAGACATAAATTCAAAAGAACCAGTCAAACACAGCAACAATAACAATAACAAAAAAGGTGGCAAAAGTGAATTTAATACAGAAGATGCTTTACAGTCGACTCATGACCTTTTATATACGTTTCATATCATACACCTATATATAGGTATAATTTTTTCTTTGACTTTTTTTTAATAGGTGACTAAAGAAATGTATTTCACCCCCCTTGCCTCCCCTCTCACCCGCAAGAAACTCTCTTTCTTTCTTAGGTCACTAAAGGCGGTTCGATGAAAGAGATTTTTTCTCGCATGAAAGATTCTCTCACACACTAATCTCTCGTACCTTTACAAGATCAAACTTCCTTTTTAAATTGAATCTATAACACTAAAAAAAAAATAATAATAATAATATCAACATTTTGCTATCAAGTTTTTGACATTGGTAATATAATCCAATTAAATTGATAAATGAAAAATTTAAATTAGAGAAAAAAGAAATGAAAACATTTTTAAATAGTCGGTACATTTATTGAAAATTTTCAATTTGGCAATTTTTTTGTCATAAATCCGTTTGAGTTAGAAAGCTGTAACTATTAAAACATGTACACTGTACAGGTTATTGATAGAAACGTGTGTGTCGTATTTCAGCTTATTAACTGCAAGTCTAGAAGTCTAGACAACTTATTAAATAGAATCAATTATTTTTTTCTGATTTTACTTCATTTTTCAACCACAAGTTCCAAAGCTAAAAACTCCGAAATATAATCACTTTTTTGTATTAGAAATAAAATGATTTGAAACTGCAACGAACTTTCCATAATCTCTTATTTTTGAGTATAATAAAATACGAAAGAAAAACATCGATTATATTTAACATTAGAGACCTACCAGGAGGCTTTACTTACCGATCGTCCCGACTTACGACTTTCGGTAGTCAAATTAATAATTTATCTACATTTCACTACACCTCTGTGAAATCATTAAAACAAAATTCTAAACCTCCTTATACATTAAAAAATATCATTCATCCTGTTTCTTTGCATCACAAAATGGAGATTGATTCTTAGATCTTAATATATGATTTTTATTTTAAAGGAAATAGAAAAGATTTACTTAGAATTTCATTTATTATTGATCTGATAAGATGAAATTGCTACTAAATAATAAAAAGAGATGTTTTTATTTTTATTTTTATATAGTTCTGACCTGTCCAAGGCAGTTCCGACCTCGGAGACTTTAATGCGCCGCATCAAAAAACGAGAGCGTTTGTTGTTAAATAAAGATAAAAATCCCGCCGGGGTATTCGAAAATTGCGACTTTTATATATTTCTTAATTTCGATATGTGTGGTAGCCAGGCTGGTTTTGTCTTTGAATGCCATGTCTCTTGAGCGCGACTGGCATGCGTAAAAGACCAACTGGGATTTGCATCTGTCACGGTTTTGTCGTAAAACTACAAGTCCGTGTGTGCGTGTTCTGTGTGATAAAAAATGCATAGAGTGAGAGGAAACAAAACAAAAAAAACATGATTCTACAGAAAACACGCTTAATATGTAGGTTAGAACGTTCTTTGGCTACAATCTCTCTAGCTCATTTCCATTATACTTACAACAAATAGAAATCTTTTTTCGTGAAAAAATTCCAAGTTGTAATTTTTGCAGATCTTAACGTTTCAAGGTTATCTCAGTTTAAAAATATAAATTTTAGAAAATGTTTGTGTTTATAGGTATATGAATACGTGGGTAAATGTACATTGTGGATTCAATTTTCCAGCTAAATCATTCAACAAATAATTACGAAAATGTAGCAAAATGTCCAGGGCGATTTTTCTCGAAAATTAAGAATTTTGTGATTCATTTGTAAGTTTAAAGCTGAGTTTTATCACAATCGGCTATTATTTTCGTGAATTTATGATAAAAAGATTAGTATAGACTTTTAAGAATATCATATACCCCCAAACCGAAAATTGCAAGGTCCAGGGCAATTTTTTAGAGAAAAATATAGTCATATTTTTTGGAATATTTTTTGATCCCGTGTGCTCATTTATCACCAATTTTTGTAGTACGTCTCTAATTGTGCACCCGGTGAAATTTAATAGTTAAAATTTGAGAAGTATGAGCTTTTCAATCGAAACTAACACTTTTTTGTTTATTTCCAAATTTAATACTACATATATTTTAAATTTGGAAATAACAAAGATGTTAGTTTTCATTGAAAACCTCATACTTCTCAAATTTTCACTGTTAAATTATACCAATTAGAGACGTACTACAAAAATTGGTGATAAATGAGGACAGGGGTCAAAAAATATCAAATAATCTTGATGTCGTGTCAATATTCCCTGCTTCATCAGCTCTCAAGGAGGGAGATAAGTCACCATATTGTCGAGTTATGAGTTAACGTGTTTCTTTAGTAAGAATGATTCCTAAACACAAAGAATTTCTATTAAAGATTTGAAGAATAAAATTTCATAAAAAAACGTCCATTAATTGAAATAAGACCCTAGTTCCAGACCACCTTGTTTTTACTCTTTAAAAAGTGACATATAGGTGTGTTCTTTATGCGTGTCTATGTGTGTGTATTCATAAGGAAAAGTGAAGAGTAGTATTAGATATTAAAATGAATAGTAAAATGTGACAGTTTTTCTTTTTGACAACTCTTTTTAAAACGAAACATTCATTAATTTAAATGAAAATGATAAAAAATAAAAATTTCCATTTCATTTGTCAAGTGATTGTGTTTATTAAAATTTGTCTTCGTAAGTGATTCCAAAACTGGTTTCTTTTGGCTGTTGCTCTCTTTCTCTTTTCAACGAATAAATGACTGACATGTCTTGATTTTTTGAATGTTAGGTGCCCGTCGTGTGTGTGGATCAGAAACTCCTTTTTCTGACCAGAGGAGAGGTCTATCATCAGCTCCATCCGACTTTTCATGCCTTACAATCGTTAAGTGTATCGTCCGACCAGCCTCTCAAGTTTCGAGCATTAACAGTCGATAATTTCATATAATTTACCCAATCTTTGTAATTAATGAAAGAAAATCTCTATTTCTGTTTCTTTCTTTCTTCAAGACACCCAGAAACATTTTTCCTTGAGAATATAGATTCGTTATTTGAATATTAACCTTAGTAGATACCAGTAACCGTTACAAGATTCTCTTTTATTCCAAATATGGATTATAGAATGTAAATTATTTAAACTTCACTTAAATCAAAATAAAACTTTAAGAAAAATTGAAAGTTTTTCAAGAATCGGTATCTATGGAGATTTTGATTATTTGGCAATTAATAGGTCATATAAAAAGACTCCTCGGTTTTTCAGTAAATTTTAGGACAAAAAATTTCTTTATTGAAAATCAATTTTAATCAAGTACATATTGACCAATCTTATCTATGACCTTTTGCCATTTTTTGGGTAGCTTCATAATTCCATCGGTGTAGAACTTCTGTAATTTATCGTCGAAAAACTAGGGCAAATGATTTTCAGCGGCGCTTCGGTCGGCCAATTTTTTACCATCAAGAGAAATGTGTACGCGGCCACACACATCTTTGATGACTAGGAATAAATTGACGGAACTTGGTTGGGAAGTTTTGATGCATCCACCGTATAGCACGGACCTTGCACTGTCTGACTACCATTTGTTCGATATCTGCAAAACTCTCTTGATGGTAAAAAATTGTCCGACCGAAGCGCCGCTGAAAATGACTTGGACAAGTTTTTCGACGATAAATCACAGAAGTTCTACACCGATGGAATTATGAAGCTACCAAAAAATGGCAAAAGGTCATAGATAATAATGGTTAATATGTACTTGATTAAAATTTAACAAAAAACCGCGGAGACTTTTTATATGACCTATTATTTTACTCGTAAACGGTTTGAGCTAGATAGCTGAAACTTAGCAGAAAGTTGTAAGTTATTAATACAAATTGTCCTGTTGAATTTACCGTGTTTGAGAACTCCCATATAACGATTCGGTCTTTTTCCATCCGAAAGTTCTGAAGTTAAATAAATATAATTGGATCATCGTTTTCTAAAAAAAAACACCTGAAGGAATAGATTTATGCTTTTGGCAAGCCGATTAAAACCACATCTATGCTATCTAGATTTAAATGTAATTCAAAATCAAATTCATCTCTCTTGACATTTATTCACAGAAAGTCATTGTGGAAAATAATTCTATTCTTCCATAAGAAAGAAGAATACATTTAATTACCCGTTAACTAGCTGATTTCGTCAATATTGTTGGAATTCTTGTATCGTAGTTTAAAATAAATATTTCACAGATATGTTTTGTTGATCTAATATAATTTTTGGTATAATTTACTTTTATCTCCAGAAGAAATTGTCACAAAAAAGGTTAATACTTTAAAAATATTCTTATATAGATATTATTTTTTTATAAGTATTTGTTTTAAGCTGAAGTCACAGAAAATATTTAATTTATTCTATATAAATTGACGTGTTATGTTTGTTTTCTAGCACAACTGAATATAAAAACTTTTTCTAAAAATCTTAACAAAACCCAATTCAAGATTTCATATACATAGGTAATATAATGTAAAACTTCAGCATACAAAGTGTGTCAAACAGTCAAACACCAAAAATTTAGGTCTTGAAGGGCATCAACAAGTAAAGATTTGTCGAAAACTCAATATTCGGTTGAATACAAGCAGAGAAATAGAAATTATATTTAAAATTAAATCTTTATTCAAAATGCACTTAAAAGGAGAAAATATTTTTTCTAAGGTACCCAGAATATTTCCATATGTCCAAGGAATTCACGAGAGGTCGTCATCTACTAGATCCGAGATAGAATTGAAAGTTTTTAATTATAATATCAGAAGGGTTGTGTTGACTAGGAATAGAACCCGAATGCCAAATTTAGAAACCAGAACAAATTGGCTACCCTGTGAGGTGACAAGTTGAAATATATATTGCACTAAATATTTCACTCAAAGATTTATAAGTTTAAATCTATATAATAAAAATGAATTTCTTTTTCTTTGTAAGCGCAGATCTCTCAAATGCCTGCACCGATTTGGCTAATGTTTTTTTTAAAATGTTTGTAATAGTCCAATTCAGGTTAATACGTAAAAAAAAATTGGAAAAGTTGCCCGGAAAATTGGAAAATTCAGGAAAAACTAAAAAGAGTTCAGGTTAGCCAACATAGCTTGCCAAACAATAAAAGAACTAAACTAGCAAAAAAAAACTGCAACAAAGATTTAAAAAAACTATCTATTTTTAACCGTCTTCAAAAAAGGAGGAGGTTCTCTATTCGACTGAATTTTTTTTTTTTTTTTTGTGCCTATGTTACCTCATATCTCAGCCAATTGTGAACCGATTTTGAAAAATTTTCTTGCATTGGGTCCAGTCTAGCTTCCGATTGGTCATATTTTTTTCATAGGTATTAGACCTTTTTTGTTAGGTTTGGTCAGGCCTAACTTCTTTGTTTATGAACCGATTTCGATGATTCTTTTTTTATTGGAAAGGGTGTATTTTAGGGATGGTGCCATATTAATTTGGTTAAGTTCTGATGATATGATCACTACTAATAACATCACTAAAAAGAGAAAAATAAAAATAATTTTTAAGAAAAAAATAAAACCGACTTCAAAAAATTAAATGCAACAAATAAAATACACTAAAAGGTATAAAATAATTATTATCTTATTTAGTTACAACTAAACGACGAAATATTAACATGAAATTACTTTTTGAAGTCGGTACCAAACAAACTGTACCTATAAGCAAGCATATCCTCCAAACGTACTAAGTAAGATCCGTCGAGTGTGATTCATGAAAGGTATATGTTTGTCACCGACTTCAAAAAGTAATTTCATGTTAATATTTCGTCGTTTAGTTGTAATTAAATAAGATAATAATTATTTTATACCTTTTAGTGTATTTTATTTGTTGCATTTAATTTTTGAAGTTGGTTTTATTTTTTTCTTAAAAAATATTTTTATTTTCCTCTTTTTAGTGATGTTATTAATAGTGATCATATTTTCAGAACTTGACCAAATTAATATGACACCATCCCTAAGATACCCCCCCCAATAAAAAAAGGGACATCGAAATCGGTTCATAAACAAAGAAATTAGGCCTAAACAAACCTAACAAAAATGGTCTAATACCTATGAAAAAAATGGGACCAATCGAAAGGTAGACTGAACCCAATGCGAATTTTTTTTTCAAAATCGGTTCACAATTGGCGGAGATATGAGGTAACATAGACACAAAAAATTCAGTCGAATAGAGAACCTCTTCCTTTTTGAAGTCGGTTAAAAATAAAAAAGTTCGAGCCAAGCTTTTGATTATATATATAGATGAAAAATATTTAATTTAAAATAAAATATGTTATTTAAAAATAATTTTTCTTAAAAATACCCTTGGGAATCTCACCTCATCCTTTTTCTATTGTATTTAAGACCCTCAGCCATTTCAAAAGAACTAAGCCTTTTGGCTTTTGTATTCTAGCTCATTCATTCATTTCAATATTATTTATTTATTTCAAAGTTAATTATAAAGGATTATTGAAACTATACTAACTAAAGTAACTGAAAGGAATTCATTAGCTTTTGGAATTTCTATAAAAATATATTTTAAAGATTAAAACCAAAAATTCAATTAGCCCGTAGAATTCTTTAAAGAAAACAAAATCATTTGAAAACCCATTTTTATATTGTTTTGAAATCTAGCAAATTTCAGCCTATTGAAATTATTAAAAACCTATTTTGAGCCTAATTAAACCTGAATTTTCTATAATCTAATAATAAACTTTAAAAGTTTATTATTTTTAATTTTTTAATAGGATAATTCTCCCCAAATGACGATTTTTACTTTATTTATTGAATTTTTACAAGACAAAAACTTTATTTTAATTTAAGTTGAAAGGTTCTTTTTGCCGAATAATTGAGTAGCAGAAGGGGACAATAAAATATTGTCTTCTGCTGGAAAGATAAATTTTTTTAAATTCATTCATAAAAAGATATACTTTGTCCTCTTCATCAATCTATTACAATTAATTCACAAGAGTTGATATATGAAAGTGCTCTTTACACGTGTATAAAACATCAATAAAACAGCCACGTGGGGGTCCAGGGGCGAAGCCCCTACTGTAGCAAAAGGCCCGCCGAAGCCGGGCGCTTGAAGCTAATTTTAAATAAAGATCGATGGGTGTCAAAATTCGAAGGGCAATGAAATGATTTTTCACAATGTAGCCAATTAACCTGGATCGCTAATTTTGTCACTCATATTCAATTCCCGACGAGGTGAATACAAACCTCATAACTTATGAGTATAAAAATTACTGTTTAAAAAGGATCTTATAAAATTAAAATTAAAATAATTACTATCCTCTCACACTAAACTGATTTGAAATTAAATGAACTAATATTACCTAACTTATCTTTTATATTGATACTATTAAATGAGCAATTCTTGTAATAGATAGAATCGATTTCTCCTAAACTACTTTAACGATTTCGATAAAAATCCAAAATTAGGGGATTTTTGAGTCGGTAAAACGATCTGTCAGGTTTTCATCTTTGGTAACTTAAATTTGATAAATTTTTTCCTAATTAAAGCAATGATTCACAGATGGGTGTGTTTTTAGATTTGTTTTCGATTTCTTTTTACTAATTAATTTGTTTTTTAATTTTAAAACCAGTAATAGTTTTTATTATGAATATTATTATTATATATTAAAATTAGAAAATTTAATTAATTAGATGTATTTTCTATTCAAGTCGGAGTGGTGGAATTCAATGATAAATTGATACAAAGACAGTCCAAGGATAATGAAAACTACAAATTCCGTATGAAAGAATTTAATGTTATAACGTCATTTTCATCCTTTTAAAAAACGATTCTGAAGATTTTCCCTCCTTCTTCAGGGTTTAAAAGGGCCAACCAAGAAACTTAATCTATTAAAAGTTGAAATTTTGTTTAAATCACACATAATTAATTATAATCATTTAGTGAACACGAACAAATAATAAAATAATAAATAATTATAACAAGTTTGAAATAGTTTTCGGAGACGGACTGGTAAATTAATATTTCAGGATTTGAATGAGGCAGTCCTGATTAAAAATAAGAGAAATCATATCTAATAAGATGTCATTTAATTAGACAAATATTTTCTTCTCTCTTTATTTTTTTCAAAAACCCTACGTTTCAGAGGGTTTTTCCTCCGTCTTCAGGGTTTTGAAAATGGCTTCTTTCATTCATCTTCTTAAAACCCTGAAGAAGGATGTAAAAAACCTCCGAAACGTCGGCTTTTGAAAAAAATAAAGAGACAAAAAAGCTTTGTCTAATTAAATGACATCTTGCTAGATATAATTTCTCTTTTGTTTTGAATCTGGCTGCCTCATCCGAATCCTGTAATAATTACAACGTTTCGATCGGCTTATTCTGCAATCGTTCTCAAGTTTGAGCACCCAGTCCAAACTTAGGTTAACTGAGAAACATCTTTGTCCAATTATATTTATAGGCTGGGAGAAAAAACAAACTTAAAGTATATACCTATTTATATTATTTTTAATTGCAATTATGTTCAAAATTTTGTGGACGGCGATGTCTTTATGATGGCCGGTTCGGGTCAAGATGTGGCAAAAAATTTATTTCAGTTTTATTTCAATTTTTTTTTATTCTAGCTGCAAATAAAAATCTACCCTTTTATTTGAATTTAAAATTAGAAATAATATTAATATATCCCTTTTAACTACAGCAAAACATTGCCGAGGATATATCGGTTCGCCAGGGACTGAAAATGGTAATAATAATAATAATAATAATAATGAACTAAGGAGAAAAGGAAGGTGAAAATTGACAGGTTGGTTGAATGTAGACACCCCTGGGTGACAACGCTTGATTAATCGGTATCTCTGTCTCTGTTTTGGCGACAGCTCCACTTAATTAAAACTCGGGCGGCTCTTTTACAAAACCATCACGCAAACATCGCTCGCTAATTCTTATAGAAAATTAATAACTGACATGCAATATCAAATATCAGATATAGGTTGACATCCTCATGGCTTTCACTCTTTTAGGTCCTCATTATTTTTGGAATGTATATTTGGAGGAAGGGAGATTTACGGCTAAATGGCGGTAGAAAAGGCAATTGATATTCGTGTCTCGTGTACATGGTAAATAGTGTAGAGAGCAACAAAGAACATAGGGCGACAGCACCGCTATTTTGCATTAAAATACAACACGAAAGGAGAATTGTTGTTTGTTTGGTTTGAGAAAATGGAATAAAAAAAAAAACAAACATAAGAAGTCGAGAAGAAGAAAAAAAATTAATTCCATTGGATTTTTGGTCGTTGTCGTTGTCATGTGGCCCCCAGCCAAATTGCAAATCGCGCTTAGGATGTGAAACAAATGTTCGATGACTTTTCTGTATAAATATAGAACTGATGATTTCAAGAAGACATTGAAGAATAAAGTAAAAATATATTCCATAACTTGAAACACTCATGTTAGTGATTCAAAACGAATTTTCAACAGTTTGGGTTAGAAAGTTGAAAATATAAGTTGAATTGGTTATTTTAGTAGAGGTGGCAATCGTGCCACGAGAGCCAAGCCGTTCCGTTTCTTAGGGCCCTGAAAGAAGCGTCCCGCAAAACGTGCGTGCGGGATGCTAACTGTCTCCTTAAGAGATGGCGAACATTTAATTTGATACTTATAGTTCAGTCATTAAATAATGATTTACGTAAATAGGTAGACTAAAACAAATATGGGTGTATTATTTATTTGTTGTTTGTGTTTAATAAATAATTATAATTAATTATGTCTGATTTAAACAAAATTTAGACCTTTTTTGTTAAGGGAGAATGGTGTGGGTTCTTGGTGAAACATTTTAAATAAAGTAAAGAAAATTTTGAAAAATTGTTCAAATTTTATAATTTGCCTTTTTATATAATTTCTCATATGAGTCTCTGTCAGGGTAAAAATTCGAAAATATCCAAAATAAGGACCACCCTACTATACAAATGTCAGAGGGATTCAATTAACAGGGTAGCCATTCGGCCGAGTTGCTAATTTTGTCACTCGGATTAGATTCCCGGGGGGGAGCAACCATTCTGACAATGGTTGCTAACTTTAGAACACAGATTCGTGGGAAAATGATAATTCAAATGCGGAACAAGGTTGTCAAAGGCTGAAGCTACGTAGAAAGCTGAACCAACATAGCATGCCTTAAGTATATAGGTAGGAGAGAAATTTGCAGAAACGGTGTAACAGTAGATGGTTTGTTTATTAGTAACACACTTGTTTTATTAAACATGTAGTTGTTAAATCTTGTATTTTTGTGATCAAATTTATTAAGGGTTCAAATTTTGAAAGATTTGAGAAACTTTTTAAAATTTAAAATACAAAATACAAGGTAGGTTTCACAAAAATAATAGATAAGATTCTTAACCAATTTGAACCGCGAAAGTTAAATAATATGATAAATATATATGAAGCCTATATATTTATACTATATATAAACAATTTCCTATGTTAATTCTACATTAAGAAAATTATTTTATTATTTTTGAAAAGGAAAAATAAATAGAGCATCCGACGGGTTTCGAACCCGTGTCTCTCTCTTTACGCGAAGAGCGGCTTAACCAACTAGCCTACAGATTCTCCCGCCGAATAAGCTCTTAAGTTGGAATGTCATTTTTTCCTTTTCGCGGTTTTTTCTATTTATAGTATAGTTACTTAATTTTTAGACAAATTGATTTTTTTAAACTGAAAGTTTCAATTATTTTGTTAAGCAATTAACATAGGAAATTGTTTATATATAGTATAAATATATAGGATTCTATTAGTTGAATAAAAGACATTATATATTTTATATATATATATTATATATTTTTCAAAATTTTCTATGTATAAATTTTAATTTGTAACTAATTTGAAATATTTGTGATAGACTGATGATGAAGGCAATGCCTTCGAAACTATAGTCTCTAGAAATAATTAAAAATTATTTTATTTTAAAAAACAGAAGACTCTCTCATTTTATTTTATTTTTAACCTAAAATATATAGGATTCATATATATTTATCATATTATTAAACTTTCGCGGTTCAAATTGCTTAACAAAATAATTGAAACTTTCAGTTTAAAAAATCAATTTGTCTAGATAAGATTCTTGTTTAGCACGACTCTATATATATTTCGGAGTATGAGCCCATCTTCAGGAGTTACAGAGGAAACACTAAACAAGCATCTTGTCTTTTATTTTTGTGAAACCTACCTAGAATTTTATATTTTAAATTTTAAAAAGTATCTCAAATCATCTTCAGGAGTTCCAGAGGAAACACTAAACAAGCATCTTGTCTTTTATTTTTATGAAACCTACCTAGAATTTTATATTTTAAATTTTAAAAAGTTTCTCACATCTTTCAAAATTTGAACCCTTAAAAAATTTAATCACAAAAATACAAGCTTTAACAACTGCATGTTTAATAAAACAGGTGTGTTACTAATAAACAAAGCATCTGCTGTTACACCGTTTCTGCAAATTTCTCTCCTTCCGATATACTTAAGGCATGCTACGTTGGTTCAGCTTGCTACGTAGGTTCAGCTTTTGACAACCTTGTCCCGCATTTGAATTATCTTTTTCCCGCAAATCTGTGTTCCAAAGTTAGCAACCATTGTCAGAAGGGTTGCTCCCCCCCCCCGGGAATCGAATCCGATAGTCAAAATTAGCAACTCGGCCGAATGGCTACCCTGTTAATTGAATCCCTCTGACATTTGTATAGTAGGGTGGTCCTTATTTTGGATATTTTCGAATTTTTACCCTGTCAGAGACTCATATGAGAAATTATATAAAAAGGCAAATTATAAAATTTGAACAATTTCTGACCAAATTTTTCATCACAATCGAAAGAGCGTAGAAAATGCATTCTGAAATCACAATGTTCGTATCCTTAATTCAGGAGTCGGCAGCCTGCGGCACACCAAATTTTCTTTGATCCGACCCGTCGAGTAATCTCCTAATAATCTAAATATATATATTTTACCCAATCGTCTGTAATAAAGAAAGCATTAGAAAATTTTTAAATTATATTTTAACTAAAGAATCGAGCATTATTTTGTGTTTCACCATATCTAACGTTGGCTTCGGCTAAACACAAGGCACGTTACGAAGTATATACGGCCCGCTTGAAAATTTGATTGTATAATTTGGATCTTATCTAAATAAGCCGAACAAGTGCGAGCCCGGCTTGAATACTGATCGTTTCCTATCTAATATAATATATAGATGATTGATGTTGATGAACATATTCTTATTGAAATCTAGTGTAAGATTTAAATTGACTTTTTAACTTCTACTAAGGACCGGTTGTATGTCGCAAAAGTGCCTGTCATCTGATTGGCCATCCCAGTGCCTCCATTTACCATCTACCGTTTGTTAGTGGTAAAAAGCATTTACTTTGCGACATAGAACCGGTCCTAAAAGGCCAGTTGTATGTCGGTTGGTAAAGTTTTTGTAAAAGTTAACAAAGGGTAAAAACTAAGAATTCACCTTGTGCCCGGCGGGATGACCAATCAGATTAAAATGCCTGTCATCTGATTTGCTATCCGGCCGGGCACAAAGTGAATTCTAAGGTTTTACCCTTTGTTTTACAATTACTTTAGCAACCGATATACAACTAGTTCTAAGTATTATCGATAAAGTGTATTTTTGAATTTTATGAAAATAGATGGAATTTTTCGAAATTTCAACATACCCTCCCTCGCCACATTATAGATTTTAAATTATATTTTTAATTTATGTGCAATATTTCCACTCCCTTCTTGAGGTGTTCATTATAATTAGCTGTCGAGTTGGATAAGTGTGTGTCTATATCTTGTATGGCATGGACAAGGGTTCATTTTTTATTCCCAAAAATTTATTCTGTTATAATCTGACTCCTATACTTAAAACACATTAATTACATTGCCACTAAAAATGGACAAAGAGCTGAAAGCCAAAGACAAATTACGATTAGATTTTATTATATATATATTTTTTGCCTATAATTTTGCAATTTTTCTTTTATCAGTTTTTGTGCATTTAGCAGATAATATTTTTTCTTGCTGTGTCTTTTATCACTGCTATATAATTCGTTAAGATTGAAAACATTTCGTTCAACCTATAAAAACGATTTAATATCCACTTAAAAAACGCATTTTTTTTCTGTGTAGTATCAAATTTGATTTAATGCACACACAATATCTACCATTATATTTATTTATATTTTAAATTTTTATTCTCGATCTTTAATTGATTTTTTATTTTAGAGATAGAGAAAATTAATTAAATTTAATTTTTTTATTATATATCTTTGAGATAAGAGACTGATTTGAATGTTGGGGTCTGGTTTGGTCCGAGCACCGTTTTGGATCCAGCGCGGCGCCTTCTCAAGGGGAAATGCAGACGCGTGCCTGCACGGCCGACCATACGCTTATTTGGCATTCAAGAAGAGAACGTTTTCATCCGAAAGCAAAAGAGCCCCGTGAAATGAGCCACGCAATAATTTTTATATGCCCCGGCAATTAGCCCTTATATAATTAAATATATTTATAATCGGCGAAGAAAGGCTTTAACTATATATGGGCACCGAATTAGTCACACAGCTATTTAAGGGTGAATTTGAAATAACATACAAACGGATTACTACTAATCGGTAGCAAGGATTAATTCGAAATAAAACAAAATGAAAATAAATTAATATATAGCCATCCATATAAATTCATCAGACATTTGCCCTCGCCTCTCGAATATTAAATTGAAACTTATTTTTCATGGAGATTTATTAATTTTTTTAAACTTCATATTTTGAAAGAGTCTGCTTGATGGAAATAAACATACCTACCGTCGAGGGGTGATCCGCGATTGGAAGTAGGTGTACACCTCTTTGGAAGTATTTTGGAAGTACTAGGAAATATTTGGAAGTACTTGCAAATATTTGGAAATATTTGGAAGTGCTTGCAAATATTTGGTAGTACAAGTGGAAGTAGGTGTACAGGATATTAGGTCGTGGTTCACCCCTCGCTCCTAAAAGGAATCTAAAAGTAACAATAAATAAATAAGTTATTTGAAAATAGACAATGATAAAATATATCTTGGTGATGAAATTACCTTCAATTAAAATAAAAACATAAATAATTTTTTTCTAAATATCAGAAAATAGTCCATATCTTTTGTTAATTTAATTTTTATTTGAATTAAAGTTGTAATCAGGAACGCGCCGTCAATATGTGGAAGGTTTAGTGGCGCACGACGGAGCCAAAGCCTTAAAGGCTCCAGCTGGCGACCATTGACTATGAGCTATATTATACCGATCAAATGCATATATATTAAAGTATTCAATAATATCAATACCGTCACTTTCTAAAATTCAACCCAAATGAATACTAGAAGTTGTGATTTTGATATCATGTATTCTGTAATCTTTACCTGAAGATCCTTTGAAGTCGTACTTGACGGGAGACCGATCCATTCTTTATCTACTTCGCATTGGATAAAGTAAAAATGGGCCTGCGCCTTTTTTTCTTTATACCCTAAACTGATGTGCCAATACAGTTGTCTATATAGTGGGGGCTCTCATTATATGAGATATGGCTATTGAATGGCTGGACTGATGCTACTGGGGAGTGTGTCGCAACAGGTTTGAACATGATGATTCTTCCCCCACCCTCTGCTCACTACAAGCTTGCGCGTCGCTCAGTTTGTCTGTAACAATTGTCCGCAGTAGTCTCTGCGACAACGAATTGTCGGAAAAATGCCAAATGGTCAAATTCAAAATAATTTTTCTTAAGAACCATAAAATTTTAAGCTAAAAAAATTAAGGAACACATTTATTTTTAAAATTAAGAAAATTTGAATTCACCTAAAAGTGTCTCTTATTTTAAAAGATTCACATTTTCAACCTCTTTTAAATTTACTCTTATTACGTTACTACGTAATATATGAGGTATGATGAAATGTTGTAATCGAGAATTTTTTTTTTTTTTGCTTTGTATTTTCGAAATATCTCAAAAATGGCTGAAAGTATTCGCCCTATTAGTTCTTTTTTTAAAAAAACCTTGAAACGTGAAAAATGTTGTGGCCTCAGTAATTTGGGCTCAGTGCATATAAAGGCGGCAATCAGTATTTCGCACGACGGCGCAAAAGGGCCTTGTCGCGTCCCTGGTTGTAATTTGAATTAAAAAATTCTGGTTTCCTCTATGTTTAATTTCTAAAAATATTAGAATCAATACATAAGTCTCTTCTCTAGAAGTCATAGGAATAAACGAGCTGCTCGACAAGCTCCCATGGAGGTTGATCGTTTGAAATTGTATGTTTTTTATAAATGAGGCTTTAGTGGAGATTTGAAATAAAATATCACTTCATTAACCATCTAATTTGTTTCCCCAATCACATAATTTTTCTTGAAGTCAAAAGCTGATTTAATAGGTTCTTTGAACCTTTTACCATTAATTGTATTTAATTCACAGACAGACAGATTCCTCTTTTCTGAAATTCTAATTCTCATTCATTTGTCAAGTTAATTAAAAAAACAAAAACAAAAAAAAAACAACTAATTCTAATTTTAACCTGTAATCAACCCGAAGACGAGACAACAAGTATTTTTTTTTAGTAGTAACATTTATATTGATATGTTAATTTAATCAACAACAAAAAATAAATAAATAAATAAAAAATTTTAAACCATCATTAGAATGAAACATGTTTTCTTTTTTATGACTTTTTTCTAGAAATTCAAAAAACAAATAAATAAATAGTCACAAAACAAAACACAAATGGTCCGGTTAAAATGTTATATGGTTGATTCATTATATGAATGAAATTCATCAAACAAGTTGTTTAGCAAGGTTTCCAACAACCTTTCTTGTTGTTTTACCCCCCCCCCTTGAACCTCTTCCCCCCAAACGACCATACATCCGTTTCTCGTACTTTATGATGAATTCGGCAAATCGACGACGACTATATAAAATAGAGACGACCAATTTGAAACAGGTATTAATTGGAATGAACAAATTACCGGATACACGAAGAAGAAGAATTATCGATCCCATTAAAATCAGAGTGGATTCGATTGGGGGGGGGGGCTTTTTAACTTATCAAGGTCGTTTGGATTAAGAAATTAGAATCGAATCCCGTCAATTAAAAGAGACGCTTCGTGTTAATATATATATATTTTTAAATTTATTTTATTATATTATCGAATTTCGTTTTCATGTTCGTATACGAGAAAGCAAACCAGTTCATTTGCATCCAAGCTTTTTCCTTCGGCATAAGGTTTTATTATTATTATTCTTTTTTTTAATCTTTTCTTTCACTTTATTTATTTATTTATATTTGTTTTTGGATGATATTAGGATATTACTCGAACATATTAAATTTTTATTTTTTTTATTTTTAAAATTTTCAATTTAGATACGTTTATTTATTTATTTTTATATAATTAGCTTAAGGTATTTGCATTTTAGTTAAAATGAAAGAGAAATAAAAAATAAATGATAAGATACCTATACGTGTATATACATATACTAATTAAAATTCATCCCATTTGTAATTTGTTTTTTAAATAAAATTTTATAATATTAGTGTAAATTTTATTTATGCTTTGATAAAATTTTATGACTATAGATTAAGTAAAGTAAAATTAATCTAGCTGTAACTTATTTATATAAAATCACAGGATTCAGGCAGCCAAATAAAGATAAACTGACGTGTTCTGATGTGGCCATCCACTTGACTTTACCATACAACCTGCCCCCTAAAATTATTTATAATCATGTAGGGGGGTTAGTTTTTGCATTTTTTGAGTTGGTAAATGGCCAAGATTTTCATTTTTTGACCCTAACCCCCTCCCCCCATTTCTGGCGGTTAATTTTTGCATTTTTATACTTCTGGGGGTCCACTGATTATGTATACAAAATTTGGTTGAGTTTGCTCAAATGGCATAGATTTTTAATTTTTAACCCCCTCCACCCCCCTTAATTTTGTGTCGATATGCTCCAAAATCTAATCAGCTCTTAATCTCAATGGACCAAAACTACGTGTGAAATTTAGTTTCGATATTCAAACTAGTTTTTGAGCTAGCTCGTCTACAAAAAACGCACAGACTAACGGACAACCAGACAACCAGACAGACTAACAGACATTTTGACAAAACAATTATTATCTCGAAAAATATAATTTTTTCAATGTTCACTTATTAGAGTTTTTTTGTAGACCGAAATGCCATGGTTTCGCTCAATTTTTTTAATCAAAATAATTAGTTTCAGCTGTTTTTGAGATATTTCGAAAAAAAGAAGGAAAAAACCCACTTTTTTCATGCAGGATTACAATACTTGACCATACCATGTATGGTAAAGTAAAAAAATATATCTATATTGAGATTAAAAACTAGTAATTTTTTGTATTTCGAAAAATACAAAACTAAGTATTTCCTCAATATTAAATTTACTTTAAACAAAAGAAATAAAAAAGTCAGTATACAAGATATTATTATATAAGTTTAATTTAGATGTCAGAGGGTACACTCTTTCGCGAGTCGAACCCAAGTTTTTTGTTTTTAATCATAAAATGGGAAAAATCAAAAGCATAAGAAAATTGATTCTTCCTATTAATTTTAATATTGAGGAAACACTTGACTTTATATTTTTCAATTTTCAAAAAATGTTAATTTTTATTCTCCCTATATTTATTATTATATTCTTAATACTTGTCTTTATAAAAAATGAGAAGAATATAGCTTTGGATTATATTTTATAATCAATCAATGATTTCACAATTGTTTCCTGGTGGCCGTTTAATTTAATTCAAATCTTTTGAAAGAGATTATTGCTTATAGTATAAACGTAAACATCATTGGCGTGCTGTCCACTGATGCTGTGGATGCGGCGCATCCCTAAAATTTCATACATTTAGAGTACCATTTATTCATAAATAGATGTATAAGGTAGACTTCAAAATTTCAGGAGGATCTTTAAATTTTCAAATTATTATCCGTTATTTGAGATATTTATATAAGAAACATTTATTGTTTTGAAAAATGTATTAATTTCTGCATTTTTGAACCTGAACTTCTAAAACTAGAATCACAAAAATCTAATTAATCTTTATTAAAAATAACATTTCAATATTTTAGCTTAAACTTTCTTTGATTTTCCTTCTTAAATTAAATTAGCTAGGGGTGTATCTTTAAAACACAGACACATAAGAAGAAATAATCGAGAACTAAGAGCCTCTAAAATCTCTAATTAAAAATTAACTGGTTCAATTAGACCGGAAAATTTTTGATTGATTCCGATTTACAATTTTTGAGTTAAATTTACATACTAGCCTAAGAATTTCATTTTTGTTTATTATTATTTTTAGTAATATTCATCCATTTAATTAAGTAACCTGCCACTTTTGCTTTATATTAAAAGAGTTAATATACTAAAAACTCAGAGTCAAAATCTAATAAAATTAAAGCACGAGAGAAAGCCTTAAGAAAAAAAATAGTTATTGATTGAATTCAGAATTTAATGTTTCGTGGGCTATACATTTTTTTATATTTCTATCAATCATTTAAAACCTACGCCACTTCCAAAATATATGACATAAATCTATTTCGAATATATATATTTGATATATTTTATATTCGTATGGGCAACCAATATCTACCTACCTATCATTTTGATATCTAATAATAATCATAAGGAGGAAAAAATAATAAATAAATAGAAACGGGTTTAAAAAAGTGGTCGAGGTTATACTTAGATATTATAACTTCATTGACAACTTTCGAATATAAAATTTGATATTGCTAATATATTCTTCAATTAATGTTCATCTTTATGACTTAAATTTTGTCTTCGCACGCGACCTATTTGTATATTTTCTTATACCCTCGTTCATCTTTAAATCCCCACTAAGGTCTTAAACAAATGAGCATTTCAAATTTTATATACTTATATCTATATAGTAATTCATTTAAACATGTATATAATTAACATTAATTAAAGAAGTGAATTTATAGACTTGGTCACGAGAGAACCACTATCGAATTTGTTACTTCTTCTTAGCTTAAAATTTAGATAGTATCTAGATTTTATGGCTAGGAGATATTTTATATATTAGTGACGGGCAGACAGTTGGTTAAAAATTATGAAAGCTTAAAAAGATTTTTTCAAAAATAAACAAACTTACATTTTTTTACAAATTTGTATTAATATTATACATAATATGTAAAAATTAGCTCAAATTTTTGTGTTTATTTAACACATTTAATTGGAGGTATATAAACACATGCTATGTTACTTGCTGTTATTATTTTCTAGTTAGTATTCGTTCATTGGATCGTTTTTACATTAGAAAGATAAATTCTAAAATTTTGAATCTCACGAGGATCCCCTCCCCCAAAAAATAATAAATTGACAGGTTCTGATGTGGCCATCCACTTGAGTTTACCATACACTTCTGGTTGAGTTTGGTACAAGGACCAAGATTTTCATTTTTTGCCTCCCTCCCATTTTGAGCGGTTAGTTTTTGCATTTTTAGTTTTCTGGTAGCCCATTGATTATGTATACAAAATTCGGTTGAGTTTGCTCAAATGGCTTAGATTTTTATTTTTTGTCCGCCCCTCTCCCCCTAATTTTGGCGCCAGAAAAAAATACTTTCGTTATTATAGGTTCATTTTATAGTATATTTCATTTTTCTTGTTTTTTTAGTTTGAAAATATTATAATTTTAAATTTTATCCCCCCCCCCCCCTTAATTTTGGGTCGATATCCACCAAAATCTAATCAGCTCTTAATCTCAACGTACCAAAACTACATGTAAAATTTGGTTTTGATATTCACAGTATTTTCTGTGCTAGCTCGTCCACAAAATTTGGTAACACACAGACTAACAAACATTTTGACAAAACAGTTATTATCTCGAAAAATATAATTTTTTCGATGTTCACTTATAAGAGCTTTTTTGTAGACCGAAATGCCATAGTTTCGACAATTTTTTTTTATCAAAATAGTTTCAGCCGTTTTTTGAGATATTTCGAAAAAAGAAACAAAAAAAAACACTTTTTTCCTGCACTATTACAATACTTGACCATACCCTCCCTATATGGTAAAGCAAAAAACTGTAAGCGAATCAAAGTAGCTCAGCCCTCTCCCCTTAGGAATTCAAATAAAATCTATAATATATTATCTGTATCTAATAGCAAATATCAAAAATAAAATAAAAATATATGTGATGGTGTCAGGGAAAATGGCCCTTATCTTCACCTGGTCAAAATCG
The DNA here is from genome assembly GCA_024734495.1 of Forficula auricularia. NCBI lineage: Eukaryota > Metazoa > Arthropoda > Insecta > Dermaptera > Forficulidae > Forficula > Forficula auricularia. Next base: position 107,637,316 of record JALMQS010000099.1, on the reverse strand, counting down.
ATCTAATGGCATCTCCTGTTTCTAGGAAACAACTGAACAAAACGGGTTTTGTCCAGCCCAAAAATTCCAAAAATTGACTCAATTATGAATTTTTGAATATTTAGAAGTAAATAAAAAAACGTAGTTTTGAGTTATAGCCGTTTAAATTTTTACTATTTATAAGCTTTCATTCTTACCCTCGCTATTATCCTATTCCTAATGAAAATTTGCTGCCGGATTCAAATATGTAATTGCCATTCTTGAAAAAACTGGTAGGTGGAGATAAGGGCCCTTTTTCCTGACACCATCACATATTAAAAAAAAACTTTATTATAGTACATTTAAAAGAGGATTTTTTTCAATACTTAAAAAAAATGTCCATGCTCACACGACTAAAGGTTCTAATGAAAATTTTATTTTCAAATTTTTAATGCTTTTTAAATAATCATGTGATTTTTTTATGTTTTTTGGGTTGTGTCGAATTCCTTCTCAACTCAAAAAAAATAAAAAAATAAAGATCGAAACTCCCCTTACATGTTTTGGTATATTTGAGTAATCTGTATACAAATAACGTTTTCTCAGAAAATTGCCTTGTTTTAAGCAAAATTGCGATGACTTAAAATAATCTCCAAAACGGTAAACAAGTCACGAAATTTAAGGGCAAAGGATTAAGTTTTTTTACTTTATCCAATGCGTAGCATGGGAAAAGTATTGAAACCGGTCTCGCGGCAAGCGCGACTTCAAAGGGTCCTCAGGTAAAGACTACGGAACACATGGTCTCAGTCAAAATCACAAATTGTAGTATTCATTTAGCTTGAATTTTAGCACGTGCCGTTTTTTTTTTAATTTTATTTTTATTTTAATTGAGTCGAACTAGTCTTGAATTTGAACTTCATTTTCTAACAACTTATTTAAAAGATATCTTTAATAATTTATATATAATATGCTCAATACTTTATTTTACTACTCTAATTTCAAAGATTATTATATGATATAATAAGATTATAAATTTTAAAATTAATTAATTTACGTCCAGTTAATTTTATATTTATTATATTATATTTCAATTATCACTTATATTTAATAAATATTTAGCTATAATAAAACGATTTTGATTGAATATGCTTTATTAAATATCAATTAGTTAGTTTGTGATTGATCTAATTGATACATTAAAAAATATAACATCTTTTTCAACTCTTTCATTTTAAATAAATAAATCAAATTGCTTTTAAATTTTATTTCAACTCAGGCATTCAAGTCTTCACTCTTCTTCCTCTTCTTCGTCTCTTCACACTTCAAAATGATGCTGAAGTGTTGATCCATTAAATGGCACTTTTTCATTCGATTAAATATCAATTTAATTGATATATATGTGGGATCGGATACACTAATCCCAGGCGTGTTCTTCTTTATCTGATGGAACTGGTTGTCTAGGGTATATTTATCAAATAAAAGTTCCACTTATAATACTAAATATATTTATTAACAAGTATATATACAAATGAATGATAACTTTTATTCGAAGGGCGTTAAATTATAAAGCGTAATAGTGTTGTCATAAAAGTTGAGAGAGTACGTTTTTAGAAAGATGGAGGTGTTGTTGATTTGAACGTTGGGTAACTAATCTATCGTGTATCGTTATGCGTATTCGTGTGTCTTGACTTGTTCGTCTGATGGTCAAATTGCAAGTGTCGTTTGTGTGGAATGCCAAATACTCAGGTAACGGGGAAACTGCGATATTCTTTAGGCTCACTTTCTCTTCAGAGAAATGGTCTTTGTTGAAAGGAATCAAATACCTTTGTGCAAGGGTTCTTGTGTTGGCTGAAATGGTCTTAAGTTAACGGTCACATTGCTTGAGTGCGATTGAAAAATTTTATTATAATATTTCAATTCCACACTCTGTCCCGTTAAGAAAAAAATGATTGACCTCAATCATATAATTAATCGTTAGTACTGTTTATCGTTACGTTAAATTTGGTTAATTCGTGAATACAAAATATTTTTTTAAAATATCAAAAACATAATCGTGAAGGAATCTTATTCGTATTTTAATACAAATCGTTTTTCTACTTTAGATATTATTTTATTACTTTGATCATTTATCGTCGTTACTAAATTTTGAATAGGAATCTCAAATTCGCGTGATGCTAATTCAAAATCATTATCAAAAACAGTTTTTTCATTTATTAAATTTTGAATATTATTTTTACGTGTGTAGGGAGTTGCTTCTAATTCAAAATCAAAATCGTTTTTCTCTTTAATTAAATTGTCTTTCCTTTGATTATTTTTCGTTGCTAAATTTTGAATATTATCTTTACGTGTGTGGGGAGTTGCTTCTAATTCAAAATAGTTTTTTTCGTTAATTAAATTGACTTTCCTTTGATTATTTATTGTTACTAAATTTTGATCGTCTATTGTCGTTAATAAGCAGTTGCCGTTATTTGTCGTTAAATATGTCTCAATTTCGTAATAGTTTTTTCCTGCTAATGTTTTGATGTCTATTAAACTTCTAACAATAGTTTGGGCTTTAATTTCTCTGGTGCCTTGGTCGGGTAAATCTAATAATTTTAGTATCGTTCGTAAGTCAAATAATGTTAAATGATTTTCTATGTATTCAAGTTTGTCAAGGAATCTACATGAATCAATTATAAACTTAAATCCAGTGAATTTCAATGTTTCATTACGTTTTTCAATTAAATCAAAATCTTCCTCAAGGTAGATTTCAAATATAATTTTATAAAGAGCGTTAATACATCGTTCGGAAGCACTTAATAAATTTTTATTAATTGTCGGCAATTGGCTTAAGGTGAGGATTCGTTGAGACTGACCTGTATTATCGTGATTTGAGAGGGTGGTTGAGCTTCCATCTTCTCCGGCTTGTGTCGTCGTGGCTAAAGTCAGCTGGGCTGTCCTTTCTGCGTGGGTGGTTGTCTGGTTCTCAGGCGTTGCACCGGCTTCCTCAATGACTCCATACATCTTGATTAGCTTCCTTCAGGTAGTCTGGTCGTGAATTATAGCTGTCCTTTCTCTCTCGATGCTCTCTCTCGTAGATTCGTTCTTTTCGTGTAAGGTAATTCAGGTTCGAATTATCTCGTCTTGTTACATACGTGTGATTAGACTAAGCTAATCCGTTTGAGATGGTTTCGACCTGGAGTTATCTTGGACGTGATGGCGAGTTTTATCCCGTGTGTTAATCCTGGACTTTCCTCAATTTGTGGGATAATCCGCGGGTCAATCCCGGACGAGCCCCCAATTTGTGGGATCGGATACACTAATCCCAGGCGTGTTCTTCTTTATCTGATGGAACTGGTTGTCTAGGGTATATTTATCAAATAAAAGTTCCACTTATAATACTAAATATATTTATTAACAAGTATATATACAAATGAATGATAACTTTTATTCGAAGGGCGTTAAATTATAAAGCGTAATAGTGTTGTCATAAAAGTTGAGAGAGTACGTTTTTAGAAAGATGGAGGTGTTGTTGATTTGAACGTTGGGTAACTAATCTATCGTGTATCGTTATGCGTATTCGTGTGTCTTGACTTGTTCGTCTGATGGTCAAATTGCAAGTGTCGTTTGTGTGGAATGCCAAATACTCAGGTAACGGGGAAACTGCGATATTCTTTAGGCTCACTTTCTCTTCAGAGAAATGGTCTTTGTTGAAAGGAATCAAATACCTTTGTGCAAGGGTTCTTGTGTTGGCTGAAATGGTCTTAAGTTAACGGTCACATTGCTTGAGTGCGATTGAAAAATTTTATTATAATATTTCAATTCCACATATATTGTAAAGTGAATATATATATATATATATAAACGAGAAAAAAATCGAGCCTAAATGTCTAAATTGCATTCCAGAGCCCTTTGTTGTCCTTGTCCTGGGTTTAGAAGAGTAAGAAAAAGAACAACTCCAAGTGGTCGCCAGCTTCTAATCTACTATTAATGACTTTCCCACATATTTTACGTAATGCTCGTAGACTTAAATGAATTTCTTAAGATGCATGATGATATACTTTTACGTGCCCTTGTAATCTATATATATATAAAATTAAGGTTTTGTCTGTACATTGCTCCAAATCACGCCAAATTTTGGTTGCACACGTTTCAAGCAAATTATGAACGAAAACACCCTCAACAAAATTCAAATTTGAATCTTTAGTTTTTTGCCCAAAAACATTGTTGCGACATTAAGGGAGTTGACACCCTACACGTACTACCAAAAATTTGAGACGTACCACTACCAAACGGCCTTTATTTTTCCCCGCCTCAAAACATTTGTGAGTGGCTGTCCGAGTGGAGCTAGGTCTAGATACGCACATATATGCAAAAGCCGTGTCTGTGTATACGCACAAACACTTGACAACCCCGAATTACAGATCATGCGCAATGGACACATTTGAATATAAATATACTACTATATTTATTCCTAGTTATTTATTATTAAATTATTCGAAAGAGTTTAATCTTCTACACCCCACAATGAACTTAGAGAAAAAAATTGTATAGAAGAATAAAAGAGTGACGGAAAAAGTTTATCGAACCATGTTGCCAACTTTCTACAGTGAATTTGAGGTAATTTCGAAAGAAATAATTTTTCTTGACTTTATTAATTTTTATCGAGGGATCAGCGCACTAATCCCTTTAAATTTTTGTACATAGGTCTGTCAATGGTTAAAGAGAGAGACCTAAAATTTCAACGCGTTTTCATTGTTATTAAATATATTTTTTTTATAATTCGATCACTATAAGTCGAAATATAGTAATGTCCCATAAGGATATGTGTTAATTTATAAAATGATTATATCCGGAGGGAACGGTCAGAATTTCATGAAATTTTGCAAAGATTTTTTTTCATAAACATTTATCAATTTTCAAAGTTTAAAAAAAAACTGATTGTAATCGTTTAGTGGGTCAACTCGTCAACTCCCTTAAAAGCTCTCGTTTTACTTTTGTACGGTTCCCTAGAAAGGATTTTATTTAAATATTTTATTTACTGCTTTTCATATTATTTTATCAATAACTAGCTGCAAGGCACGCCCCCTGAACCCCCAGGCCTCGAACCCCACCCTCACCCTCCACTCCCACACACCACACACCCCGAAACCCACCCAGCAACCCCACCCCCGCACCATGCCCAACCCCCGCCCCCACACCACCACGCCAACACTCCATTCCGCACCCTAACCCATCACTAACCCCCCTCACCCCCACCACCAAAACCCCTCCAGCACCCCCATCCGCGCACCATACACCCGTTCCCAGCCCCCCCCCCCCCCCACCTCAGACCCCGCACCCCATCCACCCCGGACCACCACTTTTATTTTCCATGAAATTAAAAATTGTATTAAAATGGTATTTAATTTATTCTTCCAAAACTTAGTGACTGTGAATTTAATATTCTTTAAAATTCGAGGAATTACAGAGCATGCGCAATGGATACATTTGAATATGCATATACTACTATATTTATTCCTAGTTATTTATTATTATGTTATTTGAAATAGTTTAATCTTCTACACCCCATAATGAACTTAGGAATCCTAATTTAGTACATTACTATTATTTATCCTCTATACAGTTCCGGTCACAACTAGTTAGATCACAATCTTCAGTAGTAAATGTTGTTTTGATTTCTCTTCAAAGTATATCGTTTGAACATTCCGCTATTTTATGAAACAATTGATTAAGAATACTAAATAAAATACTAGCCATTAATTATTTATTATTGCACCTTTAGATACAGCATCTCTTTTGGCTCTGCTGCTCAATTCTCTCCTCCTATCTCGCTTCTTTCGATCAATGGCACACCTCTGATTAAATCTTTCTTATCTTTTTATTAAATCTTTTACATTTAAATGCCAATTCAACCACTCTCTCTATCTCTTTTTATTATTATTATTACTATTATTATTATTATAATCACAAACACGTTTATATATCTTTTATATTCTCTAAAATCCAGTTAAAAAAAATCTATTGAATTCGATTTATAATAATATTAATCATCTTCATAGACCAGCTATTCTCAATCTTTTTATAAATGAGTACCAACAAAACCAAATTAAAAAATCTACCAAAATAAGTATGCCCTTAATTTCTGCTTGTCACTTTCTCATTATAAAAATATAGAGGAAATCAATGAGAGTGTCATCTGCTTGATACGAATAAATATAGATATAGATAGACCTACATGTTAATATATACTATTAAGGTAAGTATATTACTTTTTTTGTAATATAAAACTTCATGTGCAATATTATTTATACTAGAGTGAATATGTATTTCTTTTTTCCAAAATCTAAAATAGTATTCTATTACACAGAGATTTATTCAATCTATTATTATACTATAAAATTCTTCCAAAACTTAAGTGACCTGAATTTTTAATTATTTTTAAATTGAAAGGTTTTTTAGTCACAAACTAATAAAAGACAATAATTTCAGTTTATTATTATTATTTATTTTAATGATTCACCAAACAGTTTCGGTCCCCACTGGTTGACCTTCTTCAGTAGTACTAAAAATTAGAAAAATGAAACATTTCGTAATTTTTTTATACAAATACATAATACAAAGAATATAGAAGTTTGAATTTATACATACAATTTCGTCCAAGATCTGGAAATTTACGAAATGTTTCATTTTTCCAATTTTTAGTACTACTGAAGATGGTCAACCAGTTGTGACCGAAACTGTTTGGTGAATCAATAAAATAAATAATAATAATTAACTGAAATTATTGTCTTTTATTAGTTTGTGACTAAAAAAACCTTTCAATTTAAAAATAACTATTATTATATATAATTAAAAAACTTGTATTTTTGAAAAAAATATTTTTTTATAATGTTTAGGGCTAGCCTCAGCCCATCCTCAGTTTTAAATTTTTTTTTCCTTTCCCCTTATATAATAATCTTTCAAAAATCTCATCCTATTTGTTTGTTTGGCATTAGATTTTTGAAAGACTATACCAGGTGTATGCATAAGTCTTTTTCGGTTCAAATAAGAGACGGCTCCAGCGAAAAGTACGCAGCGTATTAATTTATAAGGGGAAAGGAAAAACGGATTTTAAAACTGTGGATGAGGCTGAGGTTAGCCCGAAACATGTCTATTTTTTTCTTCAAAATTACAAGTTTTTTATTTGTATAGACTGAATAAAAGAATAGAATACATAAATAATTTTGACGATCAAGAATATAGAAGTATATATAAATCATTTATTAAAAATTTAGTTTAAAAAGTATATTTTCAAATTCAACACTATAACCCCTTCTTAAACAGTGGTTAAAAATTTAGTTTAATAAAAATAATTTTTTATGAAAAAAAATAAAACCGACTTCAAAAAACTTAAATCCAACAAATAAAATAATAATAATTAAAAATAAAATAAAATCCACTAAAAGATATAAAATAATTATCTTATTTAGTTACAACTAAACGACGGAATATTAACATGAAATTACTTTTTGAAGTCGGTGCCAAACAAACTATACCTATAAGCGAGCATACCCGCCAAACGTACTAAGTAAGATCCATCAAGTGCAATTCATAAAATGTAAATGTTTGGCATCGACTTCAAAAAGTAATTTCCTGTTAATATTTCGTCGTTTAGTTGTAACTAAATAAGATAATTATTTTATACCTTTTAGTTGATTTTATTTTATTTTTAAGTTATTATTATTTTATTTGTTGGATTTAAGTTTTTTGAAGTCGGTTTTATTTTTTTTATAAAAATTATTTTTATTTTTCTCTTTTTAGTGATGTTATTAATAGTGACTTAATATAATACCTTTCATGCATCACATAAGAGAAGCATCAAGCGAATGAATCAGAAAATGGTATAAAATTAAATTCATAAATATAGAAATTCTCTCGAAACGTTTGCGGGTTTTAAATGAATGTTATAAGATTTTATTTATAAAATTTTTATTTATCATAATTTCGATTATTTGCCCATAAGAATTGGAGATTTACGCTATTTCGCCTTTGATCATATCAAATCATCAGAACTTGGCCAAATTAATATGGCACCATCCTTAAGATACCCCTTTCCAATAAAAAAGAATCATCGAAATCGGTTCATAAAAAAAGAAGTTAGGCCTGAACAAACCTAACAAAAAAGGTCTAATACCATTGAAAAAAGCGGGACCAATCGGAAGCTAGACTGAACCCAATGCAAAAAAATGATCAAAATCGGTTCACAATTGGCGGAGATATGAGGTAACATAGACATAAAAAAAATTCGATCGAATAGAAAACCTCCTCCTTTTTGAAGTCGGTGAAAAGTATATTTTCAAATTCTATCTACACTATAACCTCTTCTTAAACTGGTGTGCAAAGCCACTGAACTATATTTCATTTTATTCCATTCCAGCCCATTCCAATAATAATATTAATAAGAATAAAAAAAAAATCTGGGGGAGTCGGGTAGCTCGGTCACCTAACGCACTGGCTTCGCTTCGGCATCGATCGATTATGACGATGTTGAAGTGGAGGTCCGGGGTTCGATCCTAGCTGGCAAATAAAAATTTCTACCGGCTGAAAACTCGACTCCCTCACTAACCCTACTAACACTCTACTTATGTGCTGTCTAAATGGGCTTTGTTCCCGGTGACATTAAATAAATAAAAAAAAAAAATCAAATTGATTGGAATTGAAGGTGTAAATGGAAATACAAACCATTCGCTGAAGAGCTAGCTGACTGGCTCCAATCTTATTTTATTCTCCCATTAATTTATTCGGTTCAATTTTCTTGGGCTGATAAAGATGAACAGGCAGCGGGGCGAGGGCCCTATTGTGCCAACCCGTTCGGATCGCACTGATTTATTCATCCCATTGTATCCGATTATAATTTACTAGACCTGATACCGACACACGACCTAAATAGCCATCTCTTTTGCTTTCATTGTCCTCTACAATCTTCACGTCCCTCTTACACTCCCCTCTCTGTCTAACTAATTCATGTTTTAGATATTGGATCAAATCATTTTTCTATAGAACTAATAATAATGACGATATAAATGTATGAATAATATTAATATTCATTATATATACGTTTCTTTAATAAAACAACTAAGAGGCTTTTGTTATTTAAATATGTAATAAAATACCTTTTAGAGGGTTATTTTGAAAGGAAAGACAGTGGACAAGTGATGATAAGCAAGGAGAGATAATTCGATTAGAGAATCGTTTAAATAACTATTGACACCAACTTTCTCTTAGCTTGAAGGGACAGAGAATAAATCTTAAATATAATTGAAGATTTGATCATTGAGTGTGTTGAAATCACCTAAGATAGACAAAGAGGATGTGTTTTTATTTTCATCGCACCCTCTTTGATTTTCTTAAAAAAAATATGTGTGAGCCTCATCCACATAGGCTCACAGGGGAAGTGAAGCCTTTTCCCGTGCAAAAATTTAATTATACAAATGTAAATAAAAATAACAAAAAAAACTTATTGTAAAATTAAAATTAAAAAAAACTATATTATGTAAAAAAAAATCTACTGGAATCTATTTAAAATGGCCCTTTTCTTTTTTCATTGTATTAAATTTAAGATACTATACTCCTTTTGGATTGTTAGAAGTAACTTTATAATAAATTGTATATATTTTTTTCTGGCTAATAAAACATCCTCTTAAAACTAAAAAAAAAAAAAAAAAAAAAAAAAAACAGGGGAAGTGAAACTTCTTTAGCCGCAGTTTTTGAAATAATTTAAATTTTCTAATTTTAATAAATTTTGTATGTCATGAAATATTAGTGGATTTTAAAATAATAATTTAAATTTCCTAATTTTAATAAATTTTATTTTTCATGAAATATTAGTGGGTTTTAAAAAAATTATTTCCCTTCTATTGAGTCATTTCCCTTTATTGTAACAAAACAATCAAACAGATACGTCGCTAAAGAAGTTTCACTTCAAAAATTTTCGATAAGAAAACCTTTTTTTTTATAATAGAATTATTGTCAATGGAATTGGCCTGGTAGTAATCAATTGTGAATTGATGGAAAGTTAACCCAAGGATAATTAAATCCACATATTTGGTATAAAACAATTTATTAGAAGGCGTATTTTTCACCCTATTAAAAAACCCACGTTTTTGAAGATTTTTTTCCTTTTAGGGTTTAAAAGGGTCAGGGAAGTAAACTCTTTCTCCTATCCTTAACAGTGTTTTTGTTTGCCATTAGCATTGATAGCAAACTCTAACACTAGTCAAACAAAAGTATTATTAAAAGAGACAAGAAGAAGATTACTTGCTCCTTATTTGTCTAGTGTTAAAATTTACTATCAATGCTTATGAGAAACTTTAACACTAGTCAAACAAAATTCTCTTAAAGGAGACGAGAAGAAGATTCCTTTATTGACCCTTGTAAACCCTGAAGAAGGTGGGAAGGTCCTTCAAAACATCGGAATTTTAAACAGAATTAAAAACAACCTTCTATGTTTTATTCAGAATTTGTGATTCTCATTATCCAAGGGCTGCCTTTCTATCAATTAGTCACAATGAGTTAATCTTATCAGAATCCAACACCTATCGTTTTCAAGTCCTTAAAAATAATTTTTATAAAAAAAAATAAAACAGACTTCAAAAAATAAAATGCAACAAATAAAATAATAAGAACTCAAAAATCAAATAAAATACACTAAAAGGTATAAAATAATTATCTTATTTAGTTACAACTAAACGACGAAATATTAACATGAAATTACTTTTTGAAGTCGGGGCCAAACATACATTTTATGAATCGCACTGGACGGATCTTACTTAGTACGTTTGGCGGGTACGCTCGCTCATAGGTATAGTTTGTTTGGCACCGACTTCAAAAAGTAATTTCATGTTAATATTTCGTCGTTTAGTTGTAACTAAATGAGATAATTATTTTATACCTTTTAGTTTATTTTATTTGATTTTTGAGTTCTTATTATTTGTTGCATTTAATTTTTTTGAAATCGGTTTTATTTTTTTTTATAAAAATTATTTTTATTTTTCTTTTTAGTGATGTTATTAATAGTGACTTAATATAATACCTTGCATGCATCTCGTAAGAGAAAGCGTCTGGCGAATGAATCAGAAAATGATATTAAAATTCAATTAATAAATACAGAAATTCTCTCGAAACGGTTGCGGGTTTTAAATGAATGTTTTAAGATTTTTTTATAAAAGATTTTATTTATTATAATTTCGATTATTTGGTCATAAGAATTGGAGATTTACGTTATTTCATCATTGATCATATTTTCAGAACTAGACCAAATTAATATGGTATAACTCCTAAGATACCCTCTTTCCAATAAAAAAAGAATCATTAAAATCGGTTCATAAACAAAGAAGTTATGCATGAACAAAAATATCAAAAAAGATCCAATACCAATGAAAAAAAACGGGACCAATCGGAAGCTAGACTGAACCCAATGCAAACAATCATCAAAATCGGTTCACAATTGGCGGAGATATGAGGTGACATATACAAAAAAAAATTCAGTCGAATTGAGAACCTCCTCCTTTTTTGAAGTCGGTTAAAAACTTTTTTAAATTGTTTGAAAATGGTGCTGTGGTTAAAATGTTTATCAGCAAAAATAGGTGTCAAAACCTCAGATATTCTGAAAATATTTTTCCATTATAAAATTTTTAAGAAAAAAATAAAAACCGACTTCAAAAAATTAAGTGCAACAAATATAAAAATACACTAAAAGGTATAAAATAATTATTATCTTATTTAGTTACAACTAAACGACGAAATATTAACACGAAATTACTTTTTAAAGTCGGTGCCAAACAAACTATACCTATAAGCGAGCGTACCCGCCAAACGTACTAAGTAAGATCCGTCGAGTGCGATTCATAAAAGGTATATGTTTGGCACCAACTTCAAAAAGTAATTTCGTGTTAATATTTCGTCGTTTAGTTGTAACTAAATAAGATAATAATTATTTTATACCTTTTAGTGTATTTTTATATTTGTTGCACTTAATTTTTTGAAGTCGGTTTTTATTTTTTTCTTAAAAATTTTTTATTTTTCTCTTTTTAGTGATATTATTAATAGTGATTATATCATCAGAACTTGACCAAATTAATATGACACCATCCCTAAGACACCCCCTTTCGGATAAAAAAAGAACCATCGAAATCGGTTCATAAACAAAGAGGTTAGGTCTAAACAAACCTAAACAAACCTAATAAAAAAGGTCTAATACCTATGAAAAAAAATGGAAAAAAAATGGGACCAATCGGAAGCTAGACTGGACCCAATGCAAAAAAATTTTCAAAATCGGTTGACAATTGGCGGAGATATGAGGTAACATAGGCACAAAAAAAAAAAAAAAAAAAAAAAAATTCAATCGAATAGAGAACCTCCTCCTTTTTTGAAGTCGGTTAAAAAATATATGTAATCTAGATGGATTCATTCGAAACTTATCTTTCTATAAACAACTCAACCAATAAAGCATCAAATCTGCAATTGATTAACTGTGTCTTAAATATCTTAGAAATATTTGATCTCAGTAACTTAGATTAGGATATTCAAAATTTAGATTAAAGTTGGGTATCGGATGGAAGGAATACAGAAAAACTTTACTTTAATATGGTCCTCTTGAAATGCTTTTACTTCTAGAGTTTTTGATTTCAGGTGGAACAATATGATAGAGGAATATTAAAAGGTTGATTTCAAAGATGGATAGGTTGTGAGTCAAAGTCGTGTGGCACACACACTATGCTTTTTTGAAATTTTTAATCTAGACCTTTTTCATAATCACAGGCAGTAATATAAGGGCTATGTATCTACTTGTTAATGGTAGATTCAGTACATTGTCGTTATAAACAGAAGTTGCCAATTTATTGATTGACATTCAATCGGAATAAAAATTAAAAAATATCTGAATAGATGCATTTGTCTTCCAACTACACAATCTGTCAAAGTATTATATTAAAATTCTATAGAAGTATTTTATGTTGTTACTTCGTGAAGCATATTAATCGTGTATATATTTTTTATTTTTTTTCTGAATAAGGATGAATCCTGAGAAACTGAATCAAAAATTATAAATACTCATTTCATTTTTAGTAGGTATATATATATATATATTCTATAATATATTCTTGTCTCGAAACGGTGCTGCTAATGATTATTCTTGGACGAAATGTAAATGATAAAGATTATTAAAATAAAATACAAAATTTGAGGTAAAGCTTTTCTGAAAATTTTGAAGTTTTATATTTATCAACTAACTGTTTGATCTAGAAATATGGATCTTGATAGAAAGGTGAAGATTATTAATATAAACTTTTGAAGTAAATTTCAAATTAGAATACAAATAACTCTTCACGTGATATACAACGATTGAATTGCTGTTTTTTCTGATTTTCTGAATTTTTCATTCGAAAGGTCTAAAAAGCCCAAAATCACTGCTTTATTTTCGGATTATAAACATTTTGGAACCTAATTGAAATTTCTTCGAGCAAAAATAGAATTCAAACTGTCCAGGAGCTCCCCATACAATGATGGGATTTTTTATGCTTTTCTGTATTATCACCTGGAAGTTTTGAAGCCAGAAACTCCAAAATCATATCAGTTCAGCTCTTGTTTTTTGACACGTAAATAATAATAATATGGCACCACGTTTTTTTTTGAGTTATCGTAAGCGTTATAATCCTGACAAACAATCCGATATTTAGACGTTTTGGTTACCTAAAAATTAATTTTTGTCATGTTTCAAATATTTTTCCTATTTTTATTTTCAACTACCTTGGTTGGGTACATGTCGAAATCTCTACAGACAGGGAGACAGAAAAACCTATTGAAAATGATTTTTCTCGACTTTTCTAGGAAAACAAAATTGAAAATTTTGTGAGGATTCAATAATCTAGCCACTCAACGAGAAATATTGCTCATTTAATAAGTTCGTTTCCGGGTGCAGTAATAGCACATTTCAAAATTAATAATTTTTGAGAAAATATGATTTTTTTTAAGTCGTCAGCTAGCAAGATTTATGTAAAATATCTTTGTTACATTCTTTATAGCACCATTTAATATAATTTGGTGCAGTTATTGATGATAGTTTGGTAAATGTATGATTTAACTCATTCTTGAGATATGCCATTGTTGCAACCATCTCATTTATACTAAGCTCGTTGTGGGATCGTTAATTTAAAATCAATCATCTTTTATCAATTACTTCCACCATTCAATTCAATAAAGATTAATTTTTGAAGAAATCTTTTGAATATTATTATATTATCCCCATAATAGAGAATAATATTTGCAGATACACACATATGAACACAGATCCACATAAATAAATAGTTAATTAAAGAAATGATAGACATTCATCTGTTGATTTTCTTCTAAAGGCATTCATAGATTGATATCAATTTTCTGATGAATAAGAATACATTTACATATCTGACCCCGATTGATATAAAAATCACGTACACAATGTTTGATGAGGCATTCAAGAAATATTCGTTTTTGTTCTTCGGATATAGGTAGGGAGTCAATTTTCCTCCTAGTGCTTATTTGTTTTATTACAAAGGTTAATTGATAAGTGATGTATTTTAAAGTTACATAGCCCATACAGATTTCATTGATGGAAAATCATAAAATTACATTAAGTGCGAATCACTCTGGAGTTTAATCTCTGTTGGAATGATCATATTACTACTGTAGCAAAAACTCTTGCTTGTAAGCTTTGCTTCTATTCAGGTTTAAACGTTATTTTACGCTCCCTTACATACTACAAGACTTGAATTCGCTCTTGTTTCTAATATTGTTTTCATTTGCGGAGACAGGCATATCTTATGCTATACATACTTATTCCGAACTTTCGATTATTTATTTGATTATATTCAGGGTTATAAACTATAAGGACAATAAGGTAGAAGATTATTAAGCAAAAAGATCGAAAACTTGGAATTAAGGTGTTATTTTGGATCGAAATTCCTCAACATAGATAATAATAGATAATCGGCTTCGATTCACAAAGGGGAAAACAACGTTTCTGACCTATATTTAAAAATAATTCATTCTATCTCGGATCTCATAGATGACACTCTCTTGTGAACTTTGCTTAAAATTTAAAATCTATTTCTATCTACATATTCAACCCTGTATATTTCTTAAGATTACTAGCATAGGTATATATCTCTTTTTACTTTACCATACAGGATACGGTCAAGTATTGTAATCGTGCATGAAAAAAGTGTTTTTTTTTAAATATTTAACAAACGGCTGAAACCATTTTAATAAAAAAAAAATTGGGCGAAACCATGGAATTTCGGTCTACAAAAAAGCTCCAATAAGTGAACATAGAAAAAAGTATATTTTTTGAGATAATAACTGTTTTGTAAAAATGTCTGTTAGTCTGTTATACGGTGCGTTACCAAATTTTGTAGACGAGCTAGCTCAAAAACTAGTGTGAATATCAAAACCAAATTTCACAAGTAGTTTTGGTGCATTGAGATTAAGAACTGATTAGATTTTGGTGCATATCGACCCAAAATTATGGTGGGTGGAGGGGGTTAAAAATTAAAAATTATAATATTTTCAAACTAAATAAACAAAACAAATGAAATATACTTTAAAATGAAAATATTTTTCTCTGGCGGCAAAATTAGGGGGGGGGGGTCAAAAAATTAAAATCTAGGCCCTTGTACCAAACTCAACCAGAAGTGTATGGTAAGGTCAAGTGGTGTTAATTTATTTTCTTTAATATCTATAATATGACATTTTTTATTGCATTCATATATACTGTATGGGATTTATTATAATAGTTTGGAAGTTGTAATACAACAAAGTGTGAATTCAATTTGTAATTTGACTATAATATTTTAGCTTGCTTAGAGTCTGAGAAAGCGCTTGAAGTGCATCAATTGTAGGAGAAACACTGCATAATAAACGCATAAATTTTCTCGATCCTCATTTCAATTACTAGTATTATTTAGTCAAAAATACTAGTCCAAACCACTGAAAAAATTTATTCGCATCAAATAATTATTTTCCCAAGATCTTAAGACTTTTTCAAAGAAAATTTCAAAATCTCAAAAGGCCTATTATCTAAGATATTAACAATATGATTTTTAATGTCAAACGGATTGCCCCATCAGGAGTCGAACCCAAGCACCACTCTAGCTATCCGGGCAGAATTGTGGAAAAACTCACATCCTTAAAACTTTAAATAATCATGTTGATGCTTGAATGGCCTGGATGGTTTTAAAAACAATAAAAAAAAATATTTAAACGAAATTAAAAATTACCTTCAAGAAATTGTTGATAAACAAACACACAAACTAGTTTCCATATTTTTTAGGCATTTCAACTGGTTTTCGAACAAAAAAACGCTGATCTATAAGAACCCGGTTATTTTTTTCATTAGCAATCTTTATAAAATTTCGATATAAAAAAAAGCTTTCGATTCTAAACAGATTGAGTTTCACGTTATGATTAAAATTAATTAAAAAATATATTTATGATTGAGTATACGATATTCATTGCAGATTTATTAGGTTTTTTGTATGTATGTGTATGTGTAAGCACCTGATGGATTTATGTTAAACTTATTTTACAAGTATATAATATATTTATAATGTAAATCAAGTCAGGTTATTATATCTTAATAGAGAATTTGTGTAATTATGAAGAGATTATCAAAAGGAAAAAAATTATAACGGACAAGGTTGACCGTTTGAATTTAATCAAAAATAGAAAAAAAGCCTACCTGTTTAATCATATTAAATACTACTACATACCTATTGAAATTATTTATTTATTTATTTATTGTGAAATTTACGATGCAAGGAAGAAGAACAATTTGAGAAGGTCAAAATGTGATTTCGAGATAAACAGCGGAACATAAAAAATAATGTTCTAACTTAGATTAGAAAATTATTATTTAACCAAAGACAAATCTTAGGTTTATAGTAGATACAAATATTTTGTCAACCAGACCAACTTTATACGCGCTTTTTTTGTGAAACGTAGTAATTTATTTTTTAAATAAATATAAATAAATCTTTATTCCTCGACCTGTTTAGAGGCACAAGTCCTCGGTGGCTAGGTCCTCCAAACATCAATACAATCTAGCTACAATAAATTAACAAACATCAATACAAGTTAACTACAACAATTTAACAAATAATAAACAAGTACAAAAAAAATAGAAATGTATGTTCATTAACAAATAACATAACCATAGATTTCCATCAAAAGACAAAAAGTAATTTAAAAATTCCGCGCAAAAACCCGATACCAGGAGCAACCGACGCACTGGCCATCCCGGCATTTGCCATAAGATGTTAAGGAAACCTGCTCAATTCATTCCTAATTTCTAAACAGTGAAAACCTTTTTGAATTCTTATTGATTACCATTTGGATAATCAAGAAGCGGAGACGGCGATGTCCCTCTGTGGTCGGGTAAGAATGGATGATGGGCGGGCGGGTTCCTAAATGAAAATAGAGACATCCTAAAACGATCCGAGAAGACACGAGATCGATGTTTACTTACAGAGTTACACTAATCTAAACCTAAATCAAATTTTAATCCCAATTTATTAATATTATTATAGCTATAGATATAAAAAACAACCTATATAATTTCTTAGCATATTATTAACAAATTTTTTCTTTTTCTTTTCAGGTATGGCGATGAGTAAATTCAACAACTAGTTAAGGCTGTCTTAAACCAATCAACAGATATAATATGTAAGTTATTTATATTTATTGGTGTAAATTCTTAGTTTTTTCACAATTAAAGCATCTACCTATAAAATTCTTAATTAGAAATATAAGTAAATATTTCAATTGCTTTCTTAATTAGAGATTATTTATATAAAGAGGAATTAATTAAAAGAAATTGATTGATTTATTGGAAGATTTCTGATATTTAATTTTACTTTATCCAATGCGAAGCATGGGTAAAGTATTGTAATTTTAAAAAATGAGATCGATTTATTTTCTGTTAGGTTTATAAATGTTGCACGTTTTTTTCAAAATTCATAATCCAGAGTGGATTAATGCGAAACGCAATTGTTGATTCGTTCTTCTTCTTCTTCGTGTGAAATGGTTTGATTCTGTTGCGGCCCACCAAGTCTAAGTTATACCTCGATGGACTAGTTCTTAAGGAAACACGAGGAAATTTTAAGTACGGTGAGAAAATTACACATTTACACTCTCTTGTGCATAGGGTCAAAATATCAATTCGAAAACTACAAGGCATGAGAATGGGAATTGGAAATTAAGTTCAGCTTTGTCATTTGTCGTACTCTTAAATTTAGAAATGTAAATTTATTGAATATATTATTAGTTTTAAAATACAAATTTGAACAAGGTAAATATACATAATAGCAAATATTTCGAAATCAAGAGCCCTAGAAATTGTTTAATTCGGAGCATTGGATTCAAAATAATTTTGTTTTAATATTTTTTTTTTTTTTAATTAATTTTATTTAAAAATATTAAAGTTAATTAAAACTATAATGAAAGATTTCATTCCAAATAGAGGACAATAATAAATTTTCGATATAAGACTGAGAAATACAAATATAATTTCTGTTTAGTTCTTTTTGTAAGACGCTCGTTATCGGTAAATTCCAAACATATTCTTGTGAAAAGAAAAACTCGGAAAAAATCCATTTGGCTGAAATTAAATGAAATAAATTTGATGCATAGTTTCAAGGGACAATTCATTTTCCGAAAAGGGTGCGGATAGAAGGTTTGTAGACCCTGCCTCGTATATCTTCCAGTTCAAGCATGTCAAAGACAAGTCCAGACGAGTTTTAGTCCGATAAAAATTATTGTCGATGATGAACTATTAAAATAGTTATAATACAAAAAAGGAATAAACAATGATGATTCGAGAATCTTTGGACTAATCCATTTTTAAGAACTCTCAATATATAAAATAAGATCGGAAATAACTAAGACTGCTATAGACAAGTCATAGCTTACTTATAGCAATAGAATTTGGAGAAATTTAGAATTTTCTTATAGGACAGGCTGATTCATTGTGGAAGATGGTCGATTTCCATCTCAGGGACTTTGGACTTGTGGAGTTTAAGTCACAAGATTTAATTTCTGATTCCTACCCTCATTGACACAAAGCAGTATCCGTTTGGGGTGAAGGTCCCAAAATATATTTAAAAAAATCTAATGTTAAATTCGAAAATTATGCCGTATTCGATGAAATTTGTAAACAAAAGCGAAGATTAAAATAAAATTTCTTCACTGCTATATAGTATAGCCTTGATTAAAGCTTCACAAATTAAATTTGTTAAATGTTCTCATGTCAAGTTGTAATGAAATGTGATGATTAATTTCAATCAAACGCTTGAGAGTAGAACGATGTAATTCCTTATCGTTCCTTTGTTTTTATTTATTTATTTATTATTTGTTTCTTTCAGAACTTTAATGTACAAAATCCATTTACTATTTAAAAAATACATCAACGATTACATTCCTCTTTTTATCGTTTTTTACATTTATCCTTAAAATCAGAAAAACAAAAATTACCACTTAGGTTGAAGAAAAAATAATGTTTACACAATTCGATTCTAAAGGAATTTTTTTTCAATTGTTTTAAATTAAATGATAATGTTGTGAATCTGTAAAGGGAAAAGTTATTTGAAAGGCAATGGAGGAATCGATGCAGATGGTGAATGTGGAGGGGATGAGCCGAAGGGGGGATGGAGGGGATTTTAATTGGATCTCGGAGCCAATTAATGTCACTAAATAGCTAAGCCTTCCTTCCAGAGACCTTAATGCGTGCCATCGTTACTGACCCCGGCTCCAATCCACTCCACTCTGGCCAATTAAAATTGTTCAATTTGTTAACCTCATGATGCAGAGAATTATTGAGAGAAGCTTCTGCTTGTACTTGCAATTCCCTTAAGAGCTAGACCAGGGGTGTTCAACCTTTTGGCTTACAAGGGCCACATTTGAAGAAAAAAATTTGTACTCGGACAAAATATTATAATTCTATTGATATTTGTTATTCAAAAAAGATAGTTAATAATGTAGAACTTTATTATTTTTTTAGTTCATAGTGAGCTTCTAATTTTACTTTTCGTAAATTTTATATTTGAAAATAGCTTCTCGTTTATGTAAATAAATACCTACATACTTACAAAAAGTGATATTATGTATTAGTATTTGTTTATATTTTTTCTTGGTTTGATAATTAATATAAAATTGTAATTAAAGAGACAATATTCAATCTTTCTTTCAGATCGGTTTCCAATTGTGTTCTAGAACATTCATTCAGAAAGTTTGAAAGTGGAAAATTTCTAATGAAAATGGAGTCAAAAATAGACCAAAATGATGATTATTTTTTCGGAAATCTTAAGATCTAGTTTCATTTAATTTAAAATTAGCACTTTTTTCGAAAACTTCACAGTAGATTTTCAGATTTCTTATTTTAGAGAAAAAAAAATTATCATGCCAAATTGTTGTGTTTTCCTGTATATACATATGAATATCAAAGTTTTAAGGAATTTTATTACTTTATATTGAGCCATGGGTTGGACAGCCCTGGTTTAATTCGAATGGGAATAAAGAAAGATATGAGGAATGATCATTTATTTTTTAAAAGGGTCACGGATATAATATTCCCTGACTATCCAATATCTATTGACATGTCCGAAGGTGCAAAGATCTACAAGACAAGTCCGGACAAGTTTTAGTCCAGGGAAGAAATGATCAATTATAATTGTGATTGTTCTAGAAAACCCCAATTCCTCATGTCCAAGAATGATAACTATAGACTTGATTAGTGTCGTAGCATATAAATTACTGAAATAATAAATATTTTAGAAAATGAAAAATGAGAAGAAAAATTATTAAATATTGAAACTTCATTATTTTTTTATCTTATATAGATGAGCTTATAATTTTCATTTTAGTGAATTTTTTTCTTGAAAAAAGTTTCACGTATTGTACGAATGTACATTCATATTTCGAAAAAGGGAATAAATATATCTCTTTATATAAATCTCAATGTTTTAAGGAAGTTTATAATTGTATGTTGGGCCACACTCATTGCATGATCGCATGCGGCCCGCGGGCCACGGGTTGAACAGCCCTGGGTTAAACCATGATGAACACATCTAATGATCGGGTTTTTACTAATAAATTTGATCTCTAAAAATGCCAAATCCTTTCATTAATATTTTAGCACTACTCTATATCGTATTTATCGGGAGTTTTAATTTGTTAAGTCGGGCGTTATAATTGCACCCTAAGATTTTCTTTTATTTCGGTCATTATAAAATTCCCCTAATGACCAAACTTGATTCTTTGGCCGACATAAAAAATCATATTGAAAAGTTTTTCATCTAAAAATTCAAGATGTTTTGAAACGATGGAATATTCAAGATGCGTGAAAGATGGAGAAAGGTTGTAGAACAAAATGTCTCCTATATAATTCATAAAATGTATGTCGAAATTTAAATTCGCCGTGTTTGAATTTTCTTTAAAAACCGAAAAATATGGTATGAGGTGGTATCCCTCTAAAGATCTCATTAAGTAAAATTATGCTAAATTGTTTGAAAATGCCAAATTTCAGCATTATAGGATCAGCGGAAGTACTCTAGGTTTTTGATTTGTGAGTCAGTGAGTCAGTGTTAAAAAATGGCACTTTTCAGACCTTAATTTCTCAAGAGCTATAATAGATTTATTAATGAAATTTGGGATTCTAGGTTTTCAAAAGGGCCTTATTAGACACCTAAACCAGAACGAACTTTCCTTACCAGCCATCAGTTAAAAATATTTCAGACTGATTTAGATCATGTGAGGTTTATTTTTAGGGTACCTTTCAAACATAAAACGAAACCCTTTTTGTGACGATACACTGTCTGTCAGAGTAATGTAGCTCTTAAACTAAATAAGATACAAACTTTAAATTTATAAGTTATATTCATTTTCCCAGAATTAAAAATATAGTAGAATGATTATTTTAGAGAGAATCGAATTTTTCGTAGGGGGTCAAAAATAAGTAAGGTATGAAGTGGTATCCATCTAAAGATCTCTTTAAGTAAAATTACACTAAATTATTTTAAAATAATGTTGTAGGAGGTTCTCAAAATATCAAAAATTTTTTACCTAACAAGATTTTCACACCACTAGACTTGAAAGAGATCTTCGGAGCTGTTCTCACCAAATTTAAAGTAGCCTTAAACTCTGACCGAAACTACTTTGAAATTGAAGGCCCTGATAGACTGATTAATAATAAATATGTATATCTTTATATTCTCAGCTTAACTTTCATTGACCAAAGTTGTATCAACTCATTATATTCTCTATTTTTATAAAAATACCACAATAAAGATGCTATTGCATTTTTACAAGCAATTTATAAAAAAATTGTGTACAAAATTAAAATAAACTGCAACGGATCGTTGCTAAACTTTATCCAAATTCATTTGAAATATTAATATGTTCTTGAGTAAAGTACTTTAAAATATAATTTTACTAAAAACTTTATTTAACCTTTTTTGTGGTCCTCAAGGTACTTAATTATGATATTAAATTTCATCAAAATTGGTTAAGTCATTTTCAAGATATTTAGAAAAAACTAAAAAAGTACCGAAATAAAGTACTAATGTTTGTGGGCCGATATGTACCAAAAACTAATCAGCGCTTCATTTTGTTAAAAGAATGCTAGGTTTTCAATTTCATTTCAATCGGTGCAACGGTGTGGAAAAAAATCGTGGGCCAAAAAACGATAACATACATACATACATCCATCCATACATACCATACATCCGCACGCACTAAATGAAAAAATCGCACTTTTTGGCCTCTCGACGAGACCCCTTGTAATTTTTGGCAAAACCGTCACGTGCTAAAATTCAACCTAATTGAATACTACAATTTGTGACTTTAATTGAATCCATGGGTTCCGTAGTCTTTACCTGAGGACCCTTTGAAGCCACGCTTGCCCCGAGAGCGATTACAATACTTTACCCATGCTTTGCATTGGATAAAGTAAAAAGTAAGATCGTAATTTCAAATGAGAACAACAATTTTTTATGTTAATGTTATAAACATTAAGAATGTAAAAAAAACAAGATTAACTCGAAGATAGACCAGATAATAAACTTCCAACAAGTCATTTAATGATGATTTCTTTGACATTTATTAGACTCTGATTATTACACATAGTCGCCATGAATCATTTTGGCTAATTTTCATCCACCATCTTCATCTCACAATTGAAGGATTAATGGACGAACTACAACATTAGCTACCATATGTAATTAGTCCCTTAAGATGTATGTGTAATTTGTATTCTTATTTCTTAAGGAAAAATCAATAAGTGTGTCCCCAGCTTGTTACAAATATACATATACCTATAATTATATAATTTCATTCTATAGAAAATCAATAGAGATGGTCAACTACTAAATCCGGGGTGTTATGGATTATTTTTATTATGTCAGAAGGTTTGTTTCACCCTTTCGGATATTGAACCCAAATACCATATAGGCAGAGTTTTTATTAAGGCGACGAAATGAAGAAGCAAAAGTTGTTTTATACAGTTGAAAATAATTTTATAATTCGTAAAGCGATAATATGGTCTTTTCTAGAACTCCGGACATCGAGCTCTATTGGTTGATAATCAACAAGTGGCTCTCGAGTTGAGTGTGATTGTTGATTCAATATTGACTTTTCCCAGTGGCCCGTTTGGTCCTAAAGCCTACTAACAAGAACTAAACTGTTTGTTACGCATTTATTTAAAATTTTAAAGAGTATTCCATTAAAGAAGCTAGTAAAATTTTGGTCTATCGAGGCCAAACAGGTGGAAAAAAAATCAAAAGTTTAATTCATAAAGTTTGTAAAAAAACATAAGTAAAATCACTTATGATTTTTTTTATGTATGTATGTTGACTTTGCTCCAGTGTTTACGAATTCGCAAGAACTTAAGCCAACCATTTTTAGATTCGATTTATAATATCATCACTTCTATTCGCCTTGATTATTTATTTATTTATTTTTAAGAAATGTACCGTATCATAGATCTTATTAGATTTTTTATTTTTGTCAGTAGAGTTTGTTTTCTCTTGGGAATCGAACCCAAGTGCCAATTGTCAAATATATCGCCTTAAAGGAATCTCATGATTGAAATATGGTACTTGGGCTGAAAGACATGTTTGATGGTATTTCCATATAAAAATAAAATAAAATATACTTTTTCGATAAGGGCTAAAAATATTTAAAAAATGAAAATAAATACCTATATTAAATAAATTAATAAATAAATCTCTTCTATAAAAACAGTCTCAAAATGTTTATTAAATATCCAAATGTTTTGGGAATAATATTCCTTTTATCAATGGAAATTTGGAAAATAATAAAGCAACTATAAATAAATAAATATCTTGAAAATTGTATTTTGTTAATTGCATTTTTATTGTTTAAAATTTCGATCATTAAATATTAAATATAATAGTTTATGAGCTATATTAGACAAAGTAAATGAAAAATGTACCATGTTTACAAAATTAATGTACTTTAAAATATAATTAAAAAAAAATCATATAACCTTTTTTGGAGTACTCAAGAGGTATCCTATATTGAATATTAAATTTATTCATGATTAATTTAGCCGGTTTCAAAATGTTTGGAAAAAATTAAATCCATAGTTAATTAAGTGGCTACCAATATTTTTGACCCGAAATATTCCAAAAACTAAATAGCAAATTAGTAAGTAAGTTCTTAATTAAAAGAAAGAATTAAAAAAAAAGTAAAAATATTTTTTGTAAAAATTATTAATTACTATGAGTTATTCATTAGGTCATTGGTTTCACTGGTAAAAAAATAAAATAAAAATAAATAAATAAACAAAATAAAATAAAAAAATAAAATCTTTTATTTTTTTATCTGTGAAACCAATGTCCTAGTGACTCATAGTAGGTAAATAATAGTTTTTTTCAAATAATATTTTTACTTTTCTTTTATTCTAAAATTCGGCCTAAATGAATACTACAATTTTTTACCTTAGTTGGGGCAAGTCATTACTTTTTACTTTATGACCCTTGGAAATTGCCCTTGGGGACTGTCTGAAAGCAATATTTTATTTCATAGACCTTCTCTATGTATGAAATAAAAACTGATTATATTTCGGAATTTCTATCAGTTCAAAATCGAACAAATTAGATTCGTTATATCGATGATGAACTCTTGAACACTTTGTATCTAATGAGCTGGGATTTAGCATACTCTTTATTTATAACCATTAGTTTTAGAAGTGTTGGTAGAGCCAAAAATGAAAACTCTATCGTATTGAATAATAACATTCCAGAAGAATATGTCTGAGAATTTCAGATCAATATAAATCCCTCTATATATGAATCTAAATCTTCATTGCGGTTTTTGTGGTTTTAAATTTTCAAACAAAATAAAACTCCTTTAGATATTAGGAAAATATAATTTAAGAAGTTTTTATTACCTGTAGAATCAATACTGCCGAATGATAATCAGATTCAAATATGTAGATTTTTTATTTTAAGCTGTAATCAATTTCCCTTTAAGTATTCTCAGGATTTACTGTTAACTTTTTGAATTCCAACACCAAACACTTGCCACGCTTTGCGATTCAGCTCGCCCGACGACCAAAGTTAGCACCCTTAATTATGATATTAGTGAAGCTTTCCCCTCACAGGGGCTGATTATTACCACTATTTTGTTAAGGGAGAATGGTGTAGGTTCTATGTGAAACATATTAATAAAGTAAAAAGAAAATTTAAAAATATAAATTACTAGCAGAGGCGGGCGGTAACTTTCACCCAGAGGATGCTGTACAAAAAATGACCCTTCATTTTTGAAAATTTTATTTTATTTTTCGCAAAATTCATCATAACCGCTTAATATAATTTTTCAAATTTCACATTAGATTTTTTCATTTGAAATTAAAGACAGAGCAGACAGTCTATCATATTCACTTTACCTACTTCCAGGGTAGATTAAAAATAATCCACCTTTCAATCTTAGGGGCTCTGTTAGAGGACTTTCAATAAATATTTTTTTACTTGCTATAAAATAATTACTTTGGATGTAATAAATTACGAATGGTACCTATGGTTTGCGTGTACGGCTTGCACTTAGCCTCTTTGTTTTTATTAATATTTTGTCTACCTAATTATAAAATTGTTTTTGACGTTCTCATAACAATGTATAAAAAAAAAATGATTTTATTCATTTTTTTTTTAATTTTCGAGTATCCAGTTTTTTTATGTTGAGTGTACAAATAGATGCTAGTGAGGGGTGATCCGCGATTGGGAGTAGATGTACACCTCTTTGGAAGTATTTTGGAAGTACTTGGAAATATTTGGAAGTACTTGGAAATATTTGAAAACGCTTGGAAATATTTGGAAGTACTTGGGAATATTTGGAAGTACTTGGAAATATTTGGAAGTGCTTGGAAATATTTGGAATTACTTGGAAATATTTGGAAGTAC
Source organism: Forficula auricularia (assembly GCA_024734495.1). NCBI lineage: Eukaryota > Metazoa > Arthropoda > Insecta > Dermaptera > Forficulidae > Forficula > Forficula auricularia. The sequence goes on along the minus strand of JALMQS010000099.1, from coordinate 107,610,893 downwards.
AAGTGGAATTAGTTGTTCAGCATATTAGGTCGCGGTTCACCCCTCGGATGCTAGGCAAGGTCGCGCCGCCGCCGTCGGCTCGTGCGGTAGTTATACCCTTAACTGATATGCCAATTTAGTTGTCTAAATACCAGGGGCTCCCAGGATCGAGTTGTTGCTATTAAATGACCGGCCCGATTTGCTGTTACTGGTTGGTTTGAACATGATTGTGTCTGTTGGTCACCCTCTGCTCACTAGACAAGCCTTCGGGTCAGTTTATCTGTAAATCAATTATGTAATAAGGTAGACAAAATATTAATTAAAAAAAGTGGTTAAGTACTTCTGCCAAAACATCTTTTAATTAATCATTCTCAATTAATTTTTTATTCAATTTATAGATTTTAAATGAAAGTCAGAAGTCGAATACCTTCATGTAAACTATTTTACTTTCAACCTCATAAAATCAAAGTATTTTCCATAAGATAGGAAAATTATTCAAATATGAAATCTGGAAAATTCTATTCATATTCTAACGTTAATAAGTTCCATAAATTTTAAATTAAAGCTAAACGAGATTTATATATGACATGGTATAAAGATACTCTTGAAGTTCTGAGATTTTAGGGATGTGCCGCATCCACAGCATCCATGGACCACACTCCACTGATTACTAGGTAGGTTCCACAATTTATTTTGTGAAACCTACATAATACCATAGTTTATATTTTAAATTTTCATTTTACTTAATTACCACTATCATTAAAAAATCGTCTCAATATAATAAGTAGTATATACCTATATTATACAATATAATGTCTTACTGTTGTGGGGTTTTTCAAGATTTTCCCAAAGTACTTAGGTCGACCTTTACCTAACGAGTTTCCTAATGAAATTAATATTTTGATAATATAATGTATTAATAAGCAAAACTTGATAGGGTCGACATCCAATTTCCATGTATAGCTTTTTTTATCTAATTTATTAGATATATTTATTTATTATTATTTTTTTTAATTTTCTACATTTTCATATATAACAATAAAGGAAACTCTATAAGTACAAAATACTAATTCGAAGATACCTATTGATACCCTCTGTCTACCTGGACTTATGCAGGGAAAAAAGATGGCCACCCAACTTTAGCATTTTATATACATATTGTACTTTCGATTGGTAATATATTTATCCGGCAACTCGATAACTACATTTATGTAATAAAATTAACAACTTTAATTTTTGATTAAAAATAGCTATTCAGAGAAATTGGATGTCGACCCTATCAAGTTTTGTTTATTAATACATTATATTATCAAAATATTAATTTCATTAAGAAACTCGATAGGGGAAGGTCGATCTAAGTCGGGATCTTAGACTACCACTAAAATTTAAAAAATGATTAAAATAAAAGATAATAAGGAAGAACATTGTTGTAAATATGGACATGGGAAGGGAGTATTTATTTAATTGAAAAGTTTTTGTTTTGCCGAGAGTAGCAGAGTTGTTGATTCACAAAGAGTAACAAAGAGGTTGTCCTCTGCTTGATGCAGAGTTCCTAGCCGACCACCAGTGATGAAGAAACACCAAGTTTTCAATATCCATATGATATTGACTCCATGAAAAACATTTATAAGTGAAGAAAGACTGATGATGAAGACCAAGTCTTCGAAACTATAGTCTCAAAAAAATAAATAATATATATACAGATATATCATCTCGATAAATATGTGTGTATGTTTATTTGCATCAAGCAGAGGACAACCTCTTTGTTTCTCTTTGTAGAGTATTTATTGCTCGATGCTCAAATAATTGTAAAATAAAAAATAATAATGTAAATTTTAATTTGGAAATAAAACATTTTGTTCAAAAAAATGTCTTACTGGGAATAATATTCGAGATAAATGATTTTACTTCTTCCTTTTGATAAATTAAAACAGATCAACGGTGAGTGAAAATTTTTCCAACTAGATCTGTCATTTTTTTTTCTCGAGCACACTCTCTGACGGCGACTATACGAGCCTTTCTATTTTTTATTTTTAGAGATTATCCCATTCCTAATGAATGAATGAATGAATTAGATTTCGTTACTTACTTAGAGAGTCAGGCAGAGAAAGTTGGACATTACTCAGAATTTGGCGTGTCGTGTGCTTTGGCAACAACCGGACTGAGAGTAAATGAATTTGGTTGTTTTAGTTTTTTGTTGTTGTTTTTCTGTTCATATTTTTCTGGTAACAAACTGTGAATGACGAAATATCGAGCAAAACGCTCTCTCTCTATCTTTAATGATGATGAATCATTCATTTTGAATACGCGATTGCGAATTTTCTAATTTAAATACATCAAATTTAATATTGGGAAAATCACGAGAGTATTCTCTACTAAATTCGGAGATGGTATGGGTAAGTTTAAAATAAAAGGAGTATTGAAATAAAGTAAAGAAATTTAAAAAAAATTAAAAATATAAAATTCTAGGTAGGTTTCACAAAAATAAAAGACAAGATGCTTGTTAGCATGACTCTATATACACTCACCGGCAAAAAAAAGCAACACCTAATTTTTTTGTTTTGTATATTTTAATTTTATAATATTTATCTTTGAACAAATAAAATTCATTAATATAATTTCTAAGACAATTTTAAATATAAAAATTTTAATTTAAGTTTAAAAATGTATCTTAAAGTTTGTTTTTTTCAAAAAAGTTCTAATTCTCAACTGAAATCACAAAATTTAATTTTTAGGAAAAATTGTATTGATTAATCTAATTTAAGAAAATTTGATATTTTGAAACAATGTTAGAGATTTGTAATTAAATTATTAATAATATAGATTAAAATTGTTTAAAGTTATTTAAAATGACTTTAAAAATGATATAAATGTTTTAACTTTGTTAAAAAATTGATATTATAAAAGTAAAACATTATAAATTAAAAAAAAAATTAGGTGTTGCGTTTTTTTTGCCGGTGAGTGTATTAGGGTGCTTCTTATTTTGGATATTTTCGAGTATTTACGCTGACAGGGGCTCATTTGGTTAGAAATAAAAAAAAATATCCCCCGATTTTCAAGTATCTATCTCAATTTCAACCTAGTGCTACACAGCGATTAAGTTTCCCATCTAAATAACATGAGGTTTTTGTAATTGAACGACCATTTTTTTAATCCAGCCAAAAAATGTTTCAAAAAATTTGAATCTCTGTAGACTTTAACCTTATAATAGTAACTATCTTTAAGAATTTTTTACAGATTTTTGGCTATTACAATTTTGGAGTTACATCTAAATAAAATACTGCTATATTTTAGTATTAGTAAGTTATAGACTCCAAAATTATAATAGCTAAAAATCTGTAAAAATTCTGAGAGATAGATACTATTATAAACATAAAGTCTACAGAGTTTCAAATTTTTTGAACCATTACTTTGGCCGGAATAAAAAATTGATCGTTCAATACCAAAAACTCCATGTTATTTAGATGGGAAAATTAATCGCTGTGTAGCACTAGGTTAAAATTGAGATAAAGACTTGAAACTTAGGGGATTTTTTTTATTTATTTCTAACCATATGGGCTCCTGTCTGCGTAAATATTCGAAAATATCCAAAATAAGGAGGACCCTACTATACATATTTCGGGGTACAAGATCATCTTCATGAGTTCACACAGAAAATATACTTAGAATTTTATACCTATATTTAATTTTTTTTTAATTTCTTTACTTTATTTAAATATGTTTCACCAAGAACCTACAATGTTATCCCTTAACAAAAGTATTTAAATAATTTACTTTTTTTTTTTAATGATATTGATGTGAGAAGGAGATACACCAGAAGGTCCATCCCCTAAAGGCCTGTATGGGCTGGCCCCTCCATCTTGAAAAGAACAGAGTAGAAGGAAAAGAAGCCGGGATCACGAGCCAAATCTCAGAAAGTTAGATATAGTCCAATTTACTAAGTTTTTTAACGGCTTCGAGCAGTGGTAATTCTCCACGCGATAAATTAGGTTAAATTTATCTCCCACGTAACTTTTTTCCAGTAATGTTATTTTGTTTATAATTTCTAATATTTCGACGGTTTTCAGCACCTATTTACAACTAGCTTCACTGATGAAGAGGTTCTGCAAGCCCTTGAAACATTTAGAATTATAAACATTTAATTAAAATAACATTACTAGAAATAAGAAGATTATTTAATTACTTCGTTCATTTTAATTTAAATTATCCAGTGCGCATAAAACAAGAAAAAAAAGTACATTGATAAGTTGTATTACATGACAAAAGGGTTGTATTCGCCCTCTCGGATATTGAACCCAAGTGCTAAAAATCAATTCGGATCAATGGCTACCGTGTGAGGTGAACCTGTTTGACATACCTAAATAAGACGGTAAATATTTCAGTCAACGATTTAAGCCCTGTGAATACAGGCCCTTATAGCATGTAATAAAACTTATTCATAACATCTCTGATTCAGTAGAGCACACTGATTTGTTTAATTAGATTTAACTCTACTACTCTCAACAAATTAATTTCTTAATTTCATTCCCGTGATAGGCTCCTATAGTTTTCGAAACATTCATTAATTTCAATTCAAATTTTCTGGAATGGCTATTTGTTTAAATTTGGAATCACCGAAATTTTACAATTCGAGATTAAAACTTTTAGTGAAATACTAGTCTGAAAGGCTCGCCTTCGGCGGCCCTCTTGCTATCCAGAGGGCTCGCACCCTGGATCCTCACCCCGAAGCCCACTCAGCACCCCCACCCACTCCACCACCCCAATGTACAGACAAACCTTAATTTTATATATATAGATAATTTCATTTAAATTGGTAACCATGACGACTGTTTTTGTTGGGGGACGGACATAGGTACTTACATAGATAGATAGGTACAATGTACCTATATGTGCCTGGTACATACAGAGGCAGGCACAATGGTCTTTAGTAGTATAGTTTCGCTTGTTATAATATGTCAGGTGGATCCATCTTATAGATTAGCCATTGGCCAGGAACGATTTTGGCACTCGGGTTCTATTTCCGAGAGGGCGAATACAACCCTTCTGCCAGGTAATAAAACATATTCATAACAACTCGAATTAAGTAGAATAAACTCTTGAGATATTTTTAATAATTTGAAGCTATAACAAAGAATACAAATGAAGTCTATAATAATGCCCTTTAGCGATAATCTAAAATGAACTAGGCAAAGCTTATTAAAGTTTAAAGCTTAAATTTAAAAAATAAATTAAGGTAATATAGTATAATTTAAAATTTTTTGTTTTGCCTAGAGTATAGCATAGTTGTGGATTCATAAACAGAAATCCCATGCTTGATGCAAGTAAACATAATTTATTTGTTTGAGACTATAGTTTCGAAGGTTTAACCTCCATTATCAGTCTTTTTAATTAGAAATATTTTATCTGTTATTTCTCACTCAGATTGGATAAAGAAAATTATCTTTTGTTGTTATAGCAAACTATATGTGCTATATATAGCTCGTTTACATGGCTATCTTGCTATAACAACAAAACGAATTTCCTATATCCAAATGGGTAATTGACACAATGAGGATTAACAAATAAAATATTTCTATTTAAAAAAACTGATGATGGAGGTCAAACCTTCGAAACTATAGTTTCAAACAAATAAATTATATGTATAGGTACATACATATTTATATTTATTATATGTAGGTATATGTTTATTTGCACCAAGCAGATGACAAATCTCGTTGATTTTTTTATGGAGTAAGTATAATATGTTGTTACACTATAAATACGACTTAAAAATAGAGATATCTTGGTTGCTTTTCCTTATAAAGTGTTGATTTGGATAAATATGAAAAAAATTAACCTATATATAATGAGTTTTTAATTAAATAAGATCGAGGTGAGGAAATAAATTAAAAAAAAAATTAAAGCGATGCAATGATGATTGCGTGACTTGGAAACTTTATACGAATTAAATTTTTATTAATTTCTTCAATATAATTCATTTTGTTTTTTGTGTTTGTTTTTCCATTGACCGAGACAAATCGGCGTCTGCCGGCGCAGCTGGCCTCCAAGCCATTTCATTAGGGGCTATTATTACCCTCTGCAAATTTTACAGCTACCTAACCAAATAATAAATAGAAGAAAGGTGTTTTTTTTTTTAAATTCTGTATATTTTGTACAGATTTGATTGATTTGGCATTTTTTATTCTTTATCCATAGGGGTACTCTAGGCAGTGATTTTCAACCTGTTTTCCCTAACAGAACCCTTTTAATCAGTGGAGTGCGGTCCATGTATGAGGCGCATCCCAAAAATTTCAAAACATTAAGAGTATTTTTTTGTAATGAAATTTTCTCTGGAGAGAGACGGACTGGTAGAACTTTTAATTGAATGTAATGGAAGGCAACCCAGGGGTAGTGAGGAAAGAAAAAATTAACACATATCCAAATATGGTGTAATTTATTTGAATCCTTCCTCCTTTCTTCCAAACCGACGTTTCGGAGGATTCTTCTCTCCTTCTTGATCCCTTGAAATCCTGAAGAAGAGAGAAGAATCCTCCGAAACGTCAGTTTAAAAGGAAAGGAGGAAGGATTCAAATAAATTACCCCTTTTTGGATATGTGTTAATTTTTTCTTTCCTCACTACCTCTGGGGTGCCTTCCATTAATTTCAATTAAGAGTATTTTCATTACGTATCATAAAAAATCTAATGTTCAATTTGAAAAATAACGAAAAGTTTTATGATGCCGTTTTCGACAATATTTATAAAAGAAGCGAAGAATAAAATGAAATTTAAAAAAATGAAAGGTTCTTTTTTGGACATTATCCCCTGGTCGAAAATTTATCGTCCACCCTTACTTTCAATGATTTCAAAATTTGACGACACACCAAGAATCTAATAAAATTTAGCATTAAACTGGTCCTTATTAGATTATAACCATAACTTAATTTTTTATAATAGTTTAAGTGTCTAGGTATCTATCCTTTGGTGAAGTTTCAATCACACATTAGCAAGCAAATTTTTTTAAAATGTAAACATTTTCTCAGAGTTTTATGGAAAATTAAGATCTTGAGACTTTCTCTTGAATTATACTACTATTAGTGGAATAGATAAAGTTAAAAAAAAACTAAAAATTAGCTTTTTGAAACATTCCGGTTTCATTTTTTCCAATAAAATATATACTTAATTGACCGAGGAATTTACTGAGAAATTTTCTTTAAAAAATCACATAAATGCTGTTTGGATGTAAACATAAACAGTATTAATACAACGCATTGCCAAATCATACAAGAGTTATTATCAGCTGATTTGAATAATCACTCCTCACTCCTCACCCCACCCCCATTCCACCCCCGCACCCAGTTTTTGCATTTCTAGCCTTCTAGTGACCCACAGATTATGTATACAAAATTTGGTTGAGTTTGGCCCAAGAGAAAGAATTTTCATTTTTTGACACCCCCCCCCCCATTTTGGGTGGTTAGTTTTTGCATTTCTATCTTTCTAGAGGCCCAGAGATTATGTATACAAAATTTGGCTGAGTTTGCTCCAAGGGCAAGAATTTACATTTTTTCACCCTTCCCCCTTTTTGGGTAGGTTTTTGGGGAAATTTTTTTAAACAAAAGTTGTCAGAAATCACATCCCCTACAACTTTGTTTATCATAAAATCTGCCATAGGGTTTATAGTTTAGGAGTTATTTGATAATTTTCATTCGTGCGCCCCCCCAAACCCCCTTCTGGGGTCAAAATATCAACACGTTATATAGCTAAAAACGTAAGTTAGAAGACATCTGAAGTAAATATGAAATTTCATAATAATCCCTTTAGCTGTTTTTACGTGAATCGTGAGCAACTTTTCGGAAACCACTGAAACAGACAGACAGACAGACAGGAATTTTGTTGAGGGGTGTTTTCGTTCATAACTTTGCTTGAAACGTGTGCAACCAAAATTTGGCGTGATTTGGACCAATGTACAGACAAAACCTTAATTTTATATATATAGATTTACGACTTTCATACTATTTAGTTTTTAATTTTATTATTTTTCATTTGTATTTTAACTTATTTTATTAAATATTAGATACTATACTTTTTTTGACTCAACTGGAACGAAAGGACCTCCGTAAATAAACTTACTACTATAGATATAGTAGATGTATTATATCCACATTTATTAATAATGTGTATCACTGGTATAGTTTGCCCAGTAGGCCATGTACCGAAATTTCTTGGAGGGCCCTTTTTGAAAAATAAACAAAAACACTAGCATAACCAAAATATATTTGAAAATCATAAAAACAACATTTGAGGGACCTAGTCCAATTCTTATAAAAATAAACATGCAAATGCATGAATAAATAAATAGACACATTGGAGAGAGACTCATACATTAATTCCTGTGAATCAATTGTTATAGACTGATGAAGATGGCAAAGCCCTCGAAACTATAGTCTCGATATAAATAAAATTTATAATTCCGGCAGAAGACACACTCTTTAATTGTCTCCTTCAATCTACACTAGTGTTTTTGTTATATTCTGTTGGCTGTAAATAAATTTTTATTTTTACATTTATGAATAACTAATTAACTAGACTGTCAAATTTATTGAAAAATGTATCATTCAATTCATAATAGTTGAATTATTGATCTGTATAAATTTGTTGAAAATGGTATAATTTGTATAGAAGTTATAGCCATTTTAAAAGCTCGGTCCATTTACTTCCATGTTAAAAGGACAATATTTAATAATTTATTTGTCAGTAATGGGACAGACGATCAACTTCGAATTTCGGGAATAAATATTTAATATATCAATGATTCGATGGTAAAAATTTGAGAATTTTCTTATAAAAATGATAAACGGTCACTAACCCCCTTAAGTAACAACATTTAATTTCTCACACCTAGCATCACTCACTCAAAGCTGTACCGTTTGTGTGGGGCGAAGCTCACAAAATATAATATAAAAAATTTCATGTTAAATTTGAAAAATAACGAATATGATGCCTTCCTTATTCGATGAAATTTAGCAAAAATTAAAATGAAATTTCAAAAAATGAAGGGTATTTTTTGGACAGCATCCCCTGGTGAAAAGTCACCAATCACAACTGATTGGCACCAAAATTAATTTTCTTCAATTTTCCATTTTTGAGTTATCGTGGATATCTGAATTTCTTTTCAATTAAAAAAAAAAAAAATCGGGTATCATTCCCACCGAAAAAAAATATTGATTACATTCCTACTGATTTGGTCCATTCCATCTCCCTGTATTTTATTTTACTTGATCTTGTTATGAAAGAAATTGAATATAAATTTTTATTTGAAAATTCATTTGAAAAAATGTTTATCGAAATTCAAGGGAATTCGCACTGGTGGGATATCTTATCAAATAGCTGGTTTCTTTTACTTTGCAATTCTCGCCTCAGTTGTTGTCAGGCAGGCCTCGAGACAACGTCTGCTTGTCAAACAAAGGTAAATCAATTTTAATATTGTTACTTTCTAGATTTCTAAAACATACTTTCTCTTCCTAAAACTACTTGTTTAATTAATTATACATTAAAATTATTTGTATATTGGGTGGTCCAAAAATTTATTTACAATAAAATTATAAATACTTAGGGTGGTTGGAAATGTATTAATATTTAATTATCATTATACAAGGTGGTCTAATTTTTTTAACAATTAAGATAATAATTTATTACCTAGCCACCGAGCGATTCTCGGTAACTTTTTGCTTCACTTAAAAGCTATATAAATAGTACACCTCCTGGACTCCCACCCCCCGAACCCCAGCCTCACTCCCACCTCCCCTCGAAGCCGAAACCCTGACCCCCAACCACTGCACCTCACCCCTGCACCCCTGGACCCCTGCACTCCCACATCCACCCCCACCCCCAGTTTTTGCATTTCTAGCTTTCTAGTGGCCCACAGATCATATATATATATGCACCTATAGGTATATAAATAAATACCGTTATAATTTTTTTAAAAAATTAAATAACAATTTATCGAGTTTGTGGGATTTAAAACTCAATTTTTAAATCAATTAAATTGCCCAACTTTTATTATATAATAATAATTGTAATGATCTTTTTGTGGGATTTAAAATTAAAAAAAAACAATTATTTATTAGAAGGAAATTGAATAAAAATGTAATTATACATTTAGTATATATATGCAATAATTGCTCGTTTAATATAATAAGATTTACAAAAAATTATTATTATATAGGGTGGTTTAGTCTACCATAAAATTTTGATTATACTATATCAATGAAGTGGCCATTTATTTAGTTAATTAAAATTAAAAAACTGCTTCGAGATCATTTTATGATCACTAGAGACTGTCATTTACTAAATCTGAGTTGATATAGTTAATTTTTATTACATTTCAGATAGTTTAATTTTATCCCCTCAGAAATCGAACCCGAGTACCAAAAATCCCCGACTGATTGCTATTTTTGACACTCGGGTTTGATTCCCGAGGGAATGTAAATTAAAAAAAAAATGTAATGAAAATTATCCATATCAACTCGAATTTAGTAAATGACACTCTCTTGTGTTTTTAGTTCAGGCATTACTCTTCGACGGGCTGGAACATTCCGAAATGTTGGCTCAAAACGAATAAATATAATTGATTTTTTCTTTTAAAATTTCTATAAATTTGGCTGCAAATAGAATGACATTTTTCATTTAGATTAGATTTAAAAATACAGTAAAACCCCTCAAATCTGAACTAATTGGGGCTATAGCCTGTTCGGATTAGCCGACAGCAACTTCAACAATTGAAAATAGCTGATATCAAGTGAAAGATTAAGTGATATTTTGTGTGTTTCTATTATTATTTCAATGTTTTTGCAAAGTGATTAACCTAAAGAATTCCAATAACCAACTTTTACAGTTTTTCAATCCTGGATGACATAAGTATATAGACTGTAGACACATTTATACTTTGTTAGTTATGCTCACTGTACTTCTTTGTTAATTTTTCAACTAATTATCTAAAATAAGGCTGTAATGTAGAATATATACATAATTGTTTATGCCTAAATAAATACGTTTTTCTTTTTTGCGTTCGGATTTTCCTGGATTTCGGATTTGAGGGGTTTCATTATACAACAAAAACAAAATTTCATAAAAAAATCAAATGAATTCAATTTTTCGATACATCCGGTATTGATTTCTTAAGGGTTCTCTCTCCGCTCCCCCCGGTGAAAAAATGTTGATTACTTTATGATCAGGGGTGTCCGCAGAATAATTTTCAACGGAGTGTGGCAAAGCTTGGAGACAAATAATTAAATTTTAATTTAAATATTTTATTTTTTGAGTATTTTTACCCAAGTAGAATTCACTAATACGATAGTACAATAGTGCTTACAAAAACACATACGGTACATTAAACATAATTTTGAAGGCCGGAAATCAGAGTTGTTAAAGAATTTTTCATTCAATCTCAGGAGGGGCCCATGTGTCCCCTCTTTCCCCCCTATGCAGACACCCATCTCTATGATCATAATGATGCTGATGAGGAGCAGGAAAAATGCTTAATAATAATATCGAAAATGTTGTAAAACGTCTAGTTTCATTAAATTGTAGGTATGTCCGAGCGTTGACTTAATAATTAGTCTGAGTATGGGATAGACAGGAAATGGCTGGAGTGCAAAGGCAGCTCCTTGGAATCCCAGGTCTCGACTCAGACGGCTTGGCGTCGAGGGTGGCGTCATGCAAACCAAAACAAATCCGCATCAATAACAACTTTTATCTCGAGTCTCATCTTATTCACATGTATATAATTAAATAAGTAAATCAATATAATTTTATAAAATTCAGAGCCGGATATCTCTAACTACTTGTTAAATCAGCTAACTGTACGTATGTGTGCAAATATCTAAATTTAATGCCCAAATAGAAGAAAATGTGAAAATATTTTCAAAACTGGGTACGATCTTTGATTCTTCTTCTTCGAGTGCCATACCCGAAACGGGTGTCGGCGCCTCTCCACATACACCTGTGCTGAGTGTGTTTAGTTGTTTTACACAGATATAAGGGACCTACTTTTTAACGCCTGTTCCGAACGGCTAATTTGGAGAGGTGACTAGGCAATTATACTCTTGGTAGGTTGCCATTACTTTCCAAGAGGAGGCGACTGTAAATATCTATCTGCCGACACTCGGTCCCGAACCAGCGATCTTCGAGTCAGCTACCCGACACTCTATCCACTGACCCACAGTCACCTCTGATCTTTGAATAGAGACGCCCTAATAATAATATCTATTATTAACAGTGACTTGGTGCTTACTGATTATTATTAATTTATTGTTGTAAGGTGTTAAAAAAAATAAGCTGTGTAGGTGTAAAAATTATGAATAATTATTTCGAAGTCATTTGCTGCTTAAATAATATCTGAATTTCTTTGCGGACCACTGGTTGCCGACCGCTGATGTAGGTAATTAAGGATTTCTTTAAAAATAATTTAAATATTAAAAATTTACAATATCATCTGTCAATTAATATTTATTTGCTAAACAGATATACAGTAGGTGGACAGTCATTATTGAAATTGTTTGCCAATTTTCGATTGGCTTAATCAGCACCTGAAATTTTATTAAAATATGAATTTGTGAGATTTAGAGTATATTACATCACAACACAGAGATAATATATATATTTTTTTACTTTAACATACATATGGTCATAGTATTGTAATCGTGCATAAGTGTTTTTTGCTTCTTTTTTTCGAAATATCTCAAAAACGGTTGAAACTATTTTAATTTAAAAAATTGGACAAAACCATCAACCATGGCCTTTCAATCTACAAAAAAGCCCTAATAAGTGAACATCGAAAAAATTATATTTTTCGAGATATTAATTATTTTGTCAAAATGTCCGTAAGTACGTCAGTGAGTTACCAAATTTTTGTGAACACACTAGCTCCAAAACTATTGTGAATATCAAAACGAAATTTCATATCTAATTTTGGTGCATTGAGACTAAGAGCTGATTAGATTTTGGTTGAAATCGAACCCATTAAGAGGGGACAGGGGTAAAATTTTATTATTTTTTATTTTCTCTCCTCCTAATGGCCTCGGAATGAATTCCATTGTAGCCAGTCTACCATGAGTTTATAAACTATCAAATAGTATCACAGACAATGAAAATAATAAATAAATAAATAAAACAATAAATTAACAAATAAATAAATAAATAGAACAATAAACTAATAAATAAATAATGAAAAAATGTCACAAATAATAAAACATTCACAGCCAAAATATAAATTAAGTATAATAACTGCAGTTGTCAATTGTACTATAGCTTGATCTTATTTGCTAGGATAAACCTAATCAATGATTTGTATATTTCTGCTCTCTCAAAAGACAAAAGATGCGTCAAATTCCATGGCCTTTGAACATCGTTGGCAATCAATTCACCCTCTAATCTATCTCTAAATCTAAACTTTGGACAACTAAATATCATATGATTGAGACATCCCCATGATATACCATCACATGAACACTCTCCCTCATCATACAGTCCTATTTTAAAAAGATGAGCCGGATACAGAGCATGGTTTAGTCTCATTCTATTTATAGTAGAATAAAATATTCTAGGTCCAATTATTTCAAAAATTAAAATTATAGAATTTTCAAACTAAAAAAACAAGAAAAATTATATATAGGTACTATAAAATGAACCTATATTAAAAAAAGAGAGTTATTATTTTCTTCGGGGGCTAAAATTGGGGGGTTCAAAAAATAAAACTATCAATATAAGTTGTAGACTCTTTAATCGATATGTACGAAATTTCGCATATGCCCCTATATAATAACTCTATGAAAATGACTCACTATGTGAAATTGATAGTGACAAAAAAAGGGGGAGGATTCTTTCGTAAATAATTATAAATGATTTTAATTAAATATTAGAGAGGACCCAGGTGTATAGTAAAGTCAGTTTATTTAAGCCATAGCTGAACATGTTTATCGTTTATCAGTTGAACATAAATATTCAACTATTTCAGCATTAGTTATTAAGAAGTTATATACTCTGCAAGCGTCTGGAATTTAACTCCCAGTCGCGGATACCTACTTCCATTAATTTATATTTTAATAATTTCCATACAGAACAAGCAATACTTTGTAAAATATTTTTCAATATTTAAATTTAACTTTGAAAATTGATCTCGGGACTTATTTAATTATCATTTCAAGAGAGTGACGTAATCGAATCCAAAACGCATTGGAGCGAATCACCCTTAATTAAGATATTCTAAAAGGTTAGGTGAGTGAGCCCCTAGGAGGAAATAAGGAAATTTATTTAATTTACCACCATGTTCATTCAGTCAACCAAAAAAACAAACAAAAAAAAAAAAAAAAAACACTTGTATAAATAACATTTTATTTTTTATTACCTTCTTCTACCTTTAATATGAGATTCTGCATCGAAATTGTTTTTTTACACTTCTCGAATAAAGTTAAATCTGATACTAATCTCGGCTTTTTTAACATTACTACAAACAACTCATGAGAATGAAGGATTCAATCATTCATGTATTTGTCAAACCTCTACACGTTTACATATATTATTAAAACCTGCTCTATTGCAAGATAATAAGAATTTGGTAATTATTAGATTTTTCCAATGTTTTGGGGCTATCAGTTTTACGGTTGAAAAATTTTTCTTCGCTTATTTTTGCAAATTTCATCGAATACGGCATTTTTTCGTTATTTTGCAAATTTAACATTAAATTAAAAAAAAATATATTTTGGGACCTTCGCCCCAAACAGATACTGCTATGTGTGAGTGAGGGTAGGAGTCAAAAATTAATTCTTGTGACTTAAACTCCACACACCCTGAGATGGACCATCTTCCACAATGAATCAGCCTGTCCTAAAAGATAATCTTAAATTTCTTCTAATTCTATTGCTATAATCAAATCACTTGTCTAGAGCACTCTTAGGGCCGAGTTGTATGTCGCAAAGTAAATGCTTTTTACCACTAACACAGTGTAGATGGTAAAAATAATTTATTTTGCGACATACAACCGGCCCTTAGTTATCTCCGAGGGGTGAACAGCTCCCTAATATCGTGTACACCTACTTCCACTTTCATTTCCAAGTAGAAGACAATAGATGAAGGGGTATTATCTATTGAATTCCAAATTAATTCCATATTATTCCAAAGACGTGTACACCTGATTCCAATCGTGGTTCACCCCTCGGTTGTGTATTGAGAGTTCTTAAAAATGGATTAGTCTAAAGATTCCTGAATTTCTTTTTTGTATTATTAATATTTTATTAGTCCTCAGCGAGAACAATTTTTATTCTAGTAAAACTCATCTGAACTTGCCTTTGACATGCTTAAACTGGAAGATATACCAGACAAGGATCTCAAACCTATCTGGACCCTTTTCGGAAAAATCATTTATTTTAATTGTCCCTTGAAACTATGCAACAATTTTATTTCATTTCGAGAACCAATTTACACACTTTTCAAAACAAAAAATGTTTTCTATAGAAATATTTGAAATAGCAGATAATAATTTGAAAATTTAAAGATCCTCCTGTATTTATAAAAATACTTTAAATGTTTGAAATGTTAGGGATCCGCCACATCCACAGCATCCATGGACCGCACGCCACTGATATGTACATATAGTTGCGAAGTCAGGGGTATACGCCCGCTGGACTCGCCCCCCCACTCCGAGGTACCCCACTGGTATATAAAAATAATTTATAACCACCCTTGAAAATTTTAGATTTTAAATTATTTTTGAATTCTCCTGAATTTAAAAGTTAAAAGCACGGCCAATCAGAGAGATCACGCCGTCCTCGTCGTGGAAGCCAATTATTATATTAGATAATTAGATATATATATATATATATATAAATTGTTCATTTAATAGTATAAGAAATATTTATATATAATAAATAAGTGCGTAATCTTCATTAATTAATAATCAAATTTAATTAATTATATTTTTTTCCAATAAGTTTTATTAGTGAAAACATGTCTCTGCTAAAATATAGATGAGCTTAAGGAATGAAGGGGGGGGGGTATTTAAAAATGCGATAAAAACAACTCTTAGTGAATGTGTTCTAATTTCAATTCAAGCATATAAAGCAAAGTAGCGCAATGAAATGGATGCGTTTCGGAATATATAGTTCTAGATAGATGTCGGCCAATCTATGCATGCATGCATACTTGTGTGTGTGTGTGTGTGTTTGATTCGGCTGAGCATTCCCCGTGTTGGCCTGAGTGAGCCCCCGGGGCTTAACTAACGGGATCGTTTGCCTGTTGCCCGGCCGCCTTGAATTGCCCCCAGGGTACAAAGCCTCTCTCTCTGTTGCTCCTTTCACACACGAGGAATTTCATTCTTTAATAGGAAAATATGCAACACTATCGGCGAGCCATCTGAAAATGTTGGGATACTAGTTGCCCTTGCAACCGATTTATTCTTATAAATTGAACCCAATCTTTTTCACATGTATGGGTTAAATTAACATAATTTAGTTTTATTAGTTTATTTTTTAGTATTTGGTATAATTTTTGAGTATAGAGTTACATTGAGTGTTTTATGTAAATAAATAATATAAATCTTTTATATATAAAAAAAAATCTGAAAACGTTTATTTAAAATCCAAAGGTTTCAGAAGAAATTGTCACTTTATCAATGGGTTTTTAATTAATTCGAAATGAATTGACACGTTCTCCACTTGACTTTACAATACACTTCTGGTTGAGTTTGATACAAGGGCCTAGATATTCATTTTTTGACCCCCCCCCCCCATTTTGGGGATTTGTTTTTTCATTTTTAGTGTTCTAGGGGCCCGCTGATTATGTATAGAAAATTTGGTTGAGTTTGTTCAAATGGCGTAAATTTTTATTTTTTGACCCCCCCCCCCTAAGTTTGGCGCCACGAAAAAAATATTTTCGTTATTTTAGGTTCATTTTATAGTAATTTATCTTGTTTTTACTTTACCATACAGGGTGTAGTCAAGTATTGTAATCGTACATGAAAAAAGTGTTTTTTTGCCTTCTTTTTTTCGAAATATCTCAAAAAACGGCCTAAACTATTTTGATTAAAAAATTGAGCGATACCATGGCATTTCGCTCTACAAAAAAGCCATAATAAGTGAACATCGAAAAAAGTATATTTTTTGAGATAATAATTGTTTTGTCAAAATGTCTGTTAGTCTGTGCCTTACCAAATTTTTGAGGACGAGCTAGATCAAAAACTAGTGTGAATATCGGAACTAAATTTCACATGTAGTTTTGTTCCATTGAGATTAAGAGCTGATTATATTTTGGTCCATATCGACCCAAAATTACGGGGGGTGGAGGGGGAGGGGGTTAAAAATTAACAATCTACGCTATTTGAGCAAACTCAACCAAATTTTGTATACATAATCAGTGGGACCCCAGAAGTCTAAAAATGCAAAAACTAACCTCCCAAGAAGATGGCTGAGAGTATTAGCCGAAACATGTTTAGTTGATTTTGATTATCTGAGTATCTAATAAATAGTTCCAATTAAAAAGAATTTTATTTTATTTCACATCGAGAGCTTCACATCTGTCTCTCTTGGGTTTCAAATACCTCATTTTGGAAGTTTATACATATATATATATTAATTTTTTAATTGTTGCTTCTACCTGGGATCTAACCTCCATGATGTTGTGTTTTAAGGTACAGTATAGATACAGAATCGATGACTTTATCCGCTCGGCTACAGATTTTGTTTTTGTAGGTACAAGAAATAAAAATACATTTTTTTCTAATTTTTTATTCAATGAGATTTTTGGACTCGTATTTTATTCGCCAATTTAATCAAATTTGGAGTGTACTTCGTGCATTTTAGAAGCAGTTCCGTATTTAAACTTGCATCCGTTAGTCTCCATCTATGTTTGTTTTTAATGTAGATCATTATAGAGAAAAACTATTCACAATTGTATGTGGATTCAAATTAGGACAAAATACCAAAAGCTAATTTCCATTTAAATAAAATTAGCTGGAAAAGAATTTCAGCATTTAAATATAATGTCCTCTGGTGTTTCCTCCATAGTTGTCTCATTTTTTTCAACCTGTGCTAATATTTCCTAAAATTGTAGCATCCAGATACCTTTATTCTGAATTTCCATAATCTCCATTTGTAGATCTGCAATGGATATCCCAGGAAAAGTTTTGAGGTCTATTAATTTTAAATCACACACAGTGTGATCCTGATGTTTTCTAAAATCTTTAAATCTTTCTGAAAACGAAACTAAAATAAAATTAATCATTTCAGCGAGTATTTTGCAATCAATTTTTTCTTGTTTTACAATTTCTTAGATTTTCCAAAAAAGAAATTAATCTTTGGTAATGTTTTCCAAAATCACTCTTAATTTCTGCTCAAATCTAATGACTTCTTCTAATAATTGTAAAGCTGTATAGCATTTTCCTTGTAACTGGAGATTTAACTTATTAAAATATGCAGATTTTGTTCAAAATTTAAGAGACGCATTTTTTCAGCAAAGACCCACGGGTTCCCGACCCTTCTCTAGAAGATGTCTTATCCAGCTCTTATTGTCTTTAAGATGTCTTTAATATGTCTCAAAGATCTCCCAATGTCTAGAAAACATGTTCTAGACCAAGTTTGCTAACAGGGTTTTTATAAAATTATCCATCTTAAATATGTTTGATCGAATTTCTAATAATCGAAAATAAGGACGTATTCATGAGTGGGAATTCTATTTACTTTTTTATACTTGCTTAATTTTACGGCTTTCCATCTTTGGATGTTTTCATGTTTTTTAGATTAAGATTAAGATAACATATTTTAAATAGGTTAGAAGACGCTAATGGACTTGCCAATGCCTATAGAAGAAGACAACATTCAGAGACATACAGTTTAATATGCTCGTCGAAAAACAGAGGGGATCGTATCGAAATAACAAAATTCTGATTAAAACTAAAATATCCGATGACAGCTCTATCTATGTCAACAGTTATTAGACCATACTTTCCTAGCTGAAAAAGAAATTTACTGCTCATTTATTCTCCCACTCAATTTTGATAATCTACCCTAAAAACTATATTCATTTTGTCTATGTGTTTGAACGTGTCCCTATTTATTTATTCATTCAATAAAAAAATAAAATTTTATGGTAGTGTTATAATAATAAATATATGCCTACCTGGATTTTAGGCTTATCTGTTTGTTCTCACTTCTCTGTTTCGTTTACCCGTCGCGTCGTTATCAAGGTAGTTAGTCGTCAAACCGTCAATCGGTTTGTTAATATTTCTTTGTCTATTTTACATCTTTATTTGAAACTACCCAATTCTCTCCTTCATCTCGTGGGCTTAGTTAGATCTGAGTAGGTTAATAATGATTATTTTTATGATATGCATGAAGGCGCAATACCTATAAGTCAAGATTGACTTATCTTATATCGTAGAACGTGGAAATAGATAAAACTTTATGAATATCGAAGGGTTGTAGTCGAAGGTCGAATGACATCAAGCTGTAAGATTTGAACATGGAACGAAATTTCGATCTCGAAGGTTTTAAGGATGAAGGTTATTTCTTTTCCAAATCTAAATTAACCATGATCATCATCAATGAGTACACAGTCCTAAGACTGGTTTGACGAAACCACCCCTCTCCACTCGGCTCTGTCCCATGCTCTTTCCTCATTAAATGTCTCTCATCCCATATCCTCAATTTTTGGTCGAAATATTCTAATCTGGACCTTCTCTTCCCATTTTCTTTCCCACCTCCCCCTCCAAGCAACCCCCGTGTCTCAATGTACCATAATGTATTCTCGGGGGCGGGTTTCGGGAGTGAGCGTCTCTTTTTTGGCGTCTCTCTTTTATGGTGTATCTTTTCCCCCCTTCTGGCTCTCTCACCTTCCTTTCGCTGGAGCTTTTTTTTCGCACACACTTGTTTTTATTTTTCTCCTCTTTGTTTTATGTTAATTATTCTTTTTTACTGCTCATATGAGGCAAACTGCCTCAGAGCATTGTGTAAAGTTAAATTGTAAGAATTATGAATGAATAAATAAATAAATAAATAAAAGAAAAAGAAAAAATATTTATTTTTTAGTATTTTTATAAAACATTTAGTTTCACTTATATCAACTTTATGAATATCGAAGGGTTGTAGTCGAAGGCCGAAAATCCCCAAGCTATAAGATTTGAACATAGAAGAAAATTTCGATCTCAGAAGTTTTTTTAGCATGATTGTTATTTCTTTTCTAAATCTAAATTACCCATAAAAAGAAAAAAATACTTTTTAGTAGGTATTTTTATAAAATCAAGTTGAATTTTAGGACATGGCAATTTTGTCAAAAATTACATTGGCTCTCGCCTAGAGGCCAATATGCGATTTTTTTAATATCTATATATTTTATTTATGAGAAAATTTATTTATGTTTTATTGTAAATCTCGAGATGTACATTATTCTTGCCATTTCAAAAGCTTGGTATTGCATCGATCTTGACATAAGGTATTTGCTCCTTCTTGTAGTAACATTAAAAAAATGCCTATAAGGTAGGCAACCATAAGTGAAGTAGTGGAGTATGCGCAGTGCCGCTCTGGAGGAAGGGATGTATGTCTATGGGAAATTTACAGAGGACGCGTTTGGAAATAAAAACTACGGAACTCTTGAAATATGATTTTCACTCACTCTTAGCTATATATAGATGAGTAAGTGTAGCTGATAACACTCTTGGATTTAATCGAACTTTACATTCTAATTTTTTATAGCTTAAGAAATCAACAACTCCTCCAGTCTCGGCAAGAAAATCTTTGTAAATCTGATCTTTGGTTCTCGTCCTTTAAATTCTTAGTAATAATTTTGAGAAAATATAGCCATTAGTGACGTTAGATTGAAAAACAAAACAAAAAAAGCACACTATCATTTTTAAAAAACTCACGCGGTTTTAATTTAAATTCTTTAAAAAGAATTTACTTTATTTAGGGTCGAATCTAAGATTTTATTAGAACTATTTTTACATTGTACATCCGAGGGCTTCGTCCCCTCAGGAATCGAGCTTTTCGGCCAGTCAGTCAAAATCCTTAAGACATCTCCGATACGAAACATATAAGAAATAAATTGACACCTTCTGATGGAGCCATCCACTTAACTTTACCTTTTCTGGTAGAATTTTGCGTACAAGGGCCTAGATTTTCATTTTTTGACCCTACACTCCCCAATTTCGAAAGATTAGTTTTTGAATTTCTAAACTTCTGGAGGCCCACTGATTATGTATACAAAATTTGATTGAGTTTGGTCCAAGGGCCTAGATTTTCATTTTTTGACACCCCGCGCCTCACATTTTGAGCGTTTTTTTGCATTTTTAGTGTTCCGGGGGTCCATTGATTATGTATACACAATTTTGTTACGTTTGCTCAAATGGCCTAGATTTTTATTTTTTGAACCCCTCCGCTAATTTTGACGGCAGAAAAAAAATATTTTCGTTATTATAGGTTCATTTTATAGTATATTTCATTTTTCTTGCTTTTTTTAGTTTGAAAATATTATAATTTTTAATTTTAACCCCCCCCCACTTAATTTTGGGTCGATATGCACCCAAATCTAATCAGCTCTTAATCTCAATGGACCAAAACTATGTGTGAAATTTGGTTTTCGTATTCACACTAGTTTTTGAGTTAGCTCGTCCACAAAATTTGGTAACGCACAGACTAACAGACTCACAGATATTTTGACAAAACAATTATTATCTCAAAAATATAATTTTTTGGATGTTCACTTATTAGGGCTTTTTTGTAGACCGAAGTGGCATGGTTTCGCTCAATTATTTTAATCAAAATAGTTTCAGCCGTTTTTGAAATATTTAGAAAAAAAGAAGCAAAAAAACATTTTTTTCATGCACGATTATATAAAAAATTAAATATTTTTCACTCCTTTCAACTAGAAGGGAAAAGCGAAAAATAAGGCAAAACTTAAAAAAATATTTATTGTCGGATCCTTCATTTAAGAAATTAATGTAAAGATTTAAGCATCTTTTTTTGAAAAAATTGAATTTTTCAAAAATACAACCCAGGTAAATTAACCACAATTATTATATTAAAAAAATTTACTTTATTTAGGGAATTTTTGAAAAATTCCATACTCAAAAAAAGATTCTTAATTCTTTACATTAATTATTTAAATTCTCTTATTGAAGGAGACAATAAAAGAGGGTGTCTTCTGCTGGAATTATAAATTTTATTTATTTATAACGAGACTATAGTTTCGAGGCCTTTGCCCTATTCATCAGTCTATTACAATGGATTCACAGGAATTAATTTATGAATGAAAGATTAAAATTTTTCATGTGGTTAGGTTAAGAATGTTCAGGGTGGCCAAGTTAAGAATTGAAATTTATACTTGTTTTATTTTGGCTGTAGGTGGCGTTCATGAAGTTTTTATTTGAGCGGCTATTTTTAATATAAAGCTTTTGGGAATTTCTATTTTTCGATTTAAGAATTTTTTTGGTGAATTATTGTATGATTTTAAAATTTCTAACGATTCGAAAATACTAATTGTTAAAAACCCTAGAAACTATAGTCTCGTTATATGATTGGCAACTAAGTAATTGCGGATTTTTTTTAGAAAATCAAAGACAATTTTTTCATGGAACTAAATAACTTTATTCTGTAATGTATTGCCCATTTTGATCAATGACCTTTTGCCATCTTTCAGGCAGCATCATAATCCCACGTTCATAAAACTTCTGGTTTTTATTAGCAAAAAACTGAATCAGGTACGATTTGACATCATCATCATTATTGAAATTTTTACCATTCAAGGAGTTTTGTAAAGATCGAAATAAAAAGTAATCAGATGGTGCAAGGTCAGGACTATATGGTGGATGTGGCAAAACATCCCAACCAAGCTCCAATAATTTTTGCCGAGTGACCAAAGATGTGTGTGGCCTTGCATTGTCATGATGGAATACAACACCTTTTCGATTTGTCAATTCGGCCCGCTTTTCTTCAACTGCATTGTTTAATTTCGTTAGTTGTTCAATGTAGACAAC
Organism: Forficula auricularia; assembly: GCA_024734495.1. Classification (NCBI taxonomy): domain Eukaryota; kingdom Metazoa; phylum Arthropoda; class Insecta; order Dermaptera; family Forficulidae; genus Forficula; species Forficula auricularia. The sequence continues at coordinate 107,587,920 of JALMQS010000099.1, read as the reverse complement.
AGAATTGATCGTTCGGTTGGGTGGTAAGAGTTCAAAGTAGACAATTCCTTTGTAATCCCACCAAACTGATAACAAAACCTTCTTTTGATGAATACCAGCTTTTGATGTTGTTTGAGCTGGTTCACCTGGCCTGCTCCACGATCTTTTCCGCTTGATATTGTTGTAAACAACCCATTTTTCATCGCCAGTTATCAGTCGTTTTAAAAATGGATCATTTTCATTACGCTTCTTTAGCAAATCGCAGCTGTTAATGCGTTGCGTTAAATGCGTTTCTTTCAGTTCGTGAGGAACCCATGTATCGAGTTTTTGAACATAGCCAAGTTGTTTTAAGTGATTTTCAATGCATGTATGTGATACATGAAGCTTCTCTGCAATCTCACGTGTTGTACTGTGACGATCCGAATCGATTATTGCTTTGATTAGGTCGTCATCAACTTCAACTGGGCGACCAGAGCGTTTTTCATCTTTGAGTGAAAAATCACCAGAACGAAATTTGGCAAACCAATTTTGACACTGCCGTTCTTTAAAAGCTTCGTCGCCATAAACAGCACATAACTTTTTGTGAGCTTGCGATGCGTTTTTCCCTTTGCGGAAATAAAAAAGCAAAATATGACGAAAATGTTCCTTTTGATTTTCCATTTTTCAACGAACGGCAAACGAAAACTAAGCAACCGATCAAAAAACGTTTTTTACTGATTGACAGCTGAATTGCCAACTATCAAATAACAAAATGTGTTTTACATTTGGACTACGCCAGCAAACCTAAAAATTCAACTGAAGCCATCTATGAGTGGAATCCGCAATTACTTAGTTGCCAACCTTATAAATAAATAAAATTTATAATTCCAGCAGAAGACACACTCTTTTATTGTCTCCTTCAATATATAAAAATTCTGTTACTCTCGGCAAAAAAACTTTCAATTTAATTAAATTCTTTAGTTTTATTAAACGTAATAAATTCAATGCTTTAACCCACCCAAACCTCTTGCTTGTTTAGTCTATAATCTCTTGCCTTATTGACCTGATTCTACTATCAACCATTAAGTCCTCATATTTCTTTTATCCCAGATTGTTATTTGTTAATTTAAATTTTTATATTCATCAAATGACACTATTAGTTCAACATCTTTCTTTTCTTTTTCAAACTAAAAAAATTCATATGAAGAAGATATTATACTAAAGAAGGAATTCGAACGATTCAACTTGTATAATTCAAATATTGTATCAAGCACCCTCTCTCTCCCCTTGGTTTTTCCATCGGGTCCTTTACCTTTACACTTATATCCTTGATACCAATTCTCTTTCTATCTCTTTCTTGGACATTTCAGCTTATCTTCTCCTTCTCTTATAGGCCTTATTCTCCAAGACGATCAATGTGCAAACATAATAAAATTCTGATATGTATGTATATATAGAGCACAAATCAAATATTTTTCTATATGATTTTTTTTATTATTATCGAAAATCGAAAAAAATTATCTGAACAAACTCAATGGGGATTCGGGGAAGATGGGGAAAAATTCAAATAATGATTTCATAGAGTCAATCATTTTTTTAAATTTAAAAAATGAATCTCTACGAGAAAATATTAGATCAAAATTTGAGCAAAAAGTTGAAGCTATTATTAAAATTCGGTACGCTCTCTCCAAATTATGGTGATTTGGCAATTTTTTATCACAAATCACAAGATGGTGTCATATATTAGATCCGAGATCTAATTGATTATTTTTAATTATGTGTCAGAAGGGTTGTTTTTTACCCCTTCGGGAATAGAATTCAAGTGCGAATAATTACAGCAATCCAGGCTAATTGGCTACCCTGTGAGGTTCAAACCCTTCTGTCATATGGTTGCTATTATTGGCCCTCGGGTTCGAATCCCGAGAGGGATAAAAAAATTCTTCTGACATTTTTTTTTGGCTTTTCGGCCTTTCTAGCCATAAGCCAATTTACGATACTACTTATTATTTTAAAATTTGTCTCCATCCCCCCCCCCCCCCGGGTCAGGTTTTAGCCGGATGCCTCGAGTCGGATACGAACCCGGGTCCACTTGGTTAGCAGGCTGGCACGCTAACCCCTAGCCTACCCGACCCCCTCTCTTTCGACATATAATTTAAATATAATCCGTTCCATTTCGGATCTAATAGATGACACACTCTTGTTGATTTTTCTACATGATTCCGATAATCAGGATAGCTCAAGAACAGAAAGTTGAAATGGGTATGAGGATATTTTGTCAGGAAAACTTTTTCTGGATGAATGAGTAAAGTTTTATTTTGGAAATATAAATTTTATTATAGTCGATTAATTGCTTAAAAGTTGACATGAATTTACATGTTTTTACGACAGTAAAATGGAATTGATGATTTCTTAATGGCCATCGGTTATGAGGTCTGGGATTTAGATAGGACCTCAGTTGGTTGAAGTTCTCTTTATTTTTCTAATGTTTTTAATGTAGAACCTGCTTCTCTCGTACGTAATTCCCTTAGAAACAAGAAATATTAGATATTAAAAAATTTAACAAAAAATTTAATTACTGTCATCTTTTTCATAGAATGATCTTTCATACTGACTCATTTGATGTCATTTCCATCATTACTTAGTACTTTATGCGATTCTGGTTGGATGTTTGATGAATTACGAACAATTCCAGATCGGCCAGACTAGGGAACGAAATCCGTAATTAAAAATCGTGTTTGTTTTTGGGATAAATCTTATATATATATATAACTACACATATTGAGTTAAGCATTTATTAATATACTAGAATATGATCGAATGAACTAAAAATATCTGCGGCAAAATGTTAAATTTTATCAGTATTTTTAAGCGTAACCCAAAATGACCGGGAGACGCTGTCGGGAGATGTAGGCAGAGTTTTTTGTTCTGTATAAGCGTTTGAGTTCCCTGGAATTCTCTATCAGTGAGCTAGAGTTTGGAACACGTAGAGCCAGTGTAAAAAAAGTCCCGTGTAAATGTTATTTATTATATCTATATTTATTATTATTTGTGAAATAACTTTAACACCTCTCTCGCAGCGATAGTTCACCTCCCTACAACATCTGCAGATAGAGTACTGAAGATTAACCTACCATATAAACACCTTTCTTAAAAAAATCAAATAAATTCCTAGACATAATAAATAAATAAAAAATATGACAAACGAAACAGATGTTAAATATTAAAAATATCACAGATAATAAAATTAAATCAAAAACATTTTTCAGAGTAGCAGAGTTCTTGATTCTTAAAGAGAAATCAACGACGTTGTCTTCTGCTTGATGCAAATAAACATATTCATACCAAATATAAATATGTAGATGTATAATTTATTTATTTGAGACTATAGTTTCGTAGGCTTAACCATTATCAGTCCTTTTAATTAGAAATACTATATTTTTTTAATGGGATCAAGTACCCGATTGGATATAAAAAATTCGTAAATTGTTATATTAATCGTTAGCCCCCATGAGAAATAACATATAAAACATTTCTAGTTAAAAGGCTGATGATGAATGTCAAACCTTCGAAACTATTTTAATATTTAAATGTATTATTCAATTATTATATGTTATCCAAAAGATAATATTTTAAAATATTTCATTTTATTAAAGTTTTTCAGTTCTACGTTGTTGTTACATTTTTTTGAGCTCCCCAAAAAAATTCAAAATCCGGCGCCTATGATTCAGACAGGCATCAGGCAATATGGCGGAATCAGAAGACGTTAAAGGCTAGTTTTAGTTAAGCATAACAAATAATTTATATAAGTACATATTTATCTTTGGTATATATATATACACCTATGTATATTTTTATTTGGTTCAAACAGGACAACCCCAATGATTTCTTTTTATAATAAATTTAGTTCTTTTTTGTTTTGTTCAGGGAGAATGGTCTAGGTTCTAGGTGAAACATTTAATAAAATTAACGGGTAGATTTCACGAATAAAAGACAATATAAAGTCTTGCTCATTTATTCGTGAAACCTACCTAAGTAGTATAATTTATATAAGATTGGAGTAATTTTTGGAGACGGACCTATAAGTGAATTAAGTGAATATCGATGAGGCAGTCCAATAAAGAAGAAGATAATTAACACTATCTTTTTATTCATAAAACCGACGTTTCGGAGGCTATTCCTTCCTTCTACAGGGTTTTGAAAAGTCAGTGAAGGAAATCCAATGCGACATTCCCCTCTGTCTCCTCTTTCAGTGGCAGTAACAATAATATTTATTGTTGTATTTCATTCTCAGCAGAATTATAATGTAGTAATGATTTGCAAAATTTTGATATAAGTATATATCATTATAATTATATAATGAACCCGAACAAATAATACAATATAACTATGACGTTTCGATCGGCTTATTCTGCGATCGTTCTCAAATATCAGCACCCCCTCCGATTTTAGGTTATTTTCTTCTTTTTTTAGACTGCCTCATCGATATCCACTTAAGTAATTTATATTTTTTAAATTATAATTTAAATTTTATTAAATTAAGTTGGGTCGGATTAGTCGAGCGGTTAGCGTACCAGCATGCTAATCAAGTGGACCCGGGTTCTAATCCGACTCGAGGCAACAGGCTAAAAATCTGATCCTTACATAGAAGATATAATTTAATAACAGTATCCTAAATTGGCTGATGGCTAGAAGGGTGGAAAAGATAAAAAAGTACTATCATATATGGTATGAACTAAATGGTTGGTTATAATAATATTTATAGGTATTAACTTAAGAATGGCAAATGATAAATATGATCAATAAAATATAATATATATGTATATTATATGGTATATAAATATTTTTTTTAATTTCTAATTTCGAGCGTGTGAAAATTTGTTTTGGTTGGACTCGTTGAATAAGAGAAGTGCTTACATTTGACACGTTGCATCTTTGCCCCCTCTCCTTCCCTGGTGTCTTTCTCTATCTTTGACTTGTTCAGAAATGCATGAAATATATTCAAACATCTCTGAAGTGGACTATCTGAGTCGGAGTATTTGATAAGCCCACAAGGCGAGCTTTGTGCTCACCTGTCTGCCTAGCTTGTATGCTCTGCTCTTCATTTCAAGAAAAACGATCAATAAATCGAATCCCATCAAAGATATTAATATTGAAAAAAAGCTTATTTAATAGATTTCGTATTTGTCGAAATTTTGGTTGATTTTTTTCTTCTCATTTTTTCATGAATTATGAGAACTTTTTAAAACACTTGAGATCCTTGAGGTCGTTTTTTTCTTCTCAAATATTTTTAAAGGTATTTACACAAAATAAAAAAAATAAGTAAAGAAGTTTTAAAAATACCTATTTAATTGTCTTATCTTTATCATCAGCTCAAACGATAAATTAACAAAGTCAAATGCCTTAAGTAACAACATGTTAAAAAAAATATGATAAATTACCTAGCTTCATCTTCTTCTTCAAGCGACATACTCGATTACGAGCGCCCGCGATTACTATGAAGAATATTCTCTTTTTGTAATTTTGTTGGGAAATTTTCACAGGGTGAATTCACATTGCCTTCCCTGGATTTTTTTAGGTGCCTTGTATTGTTTTACTAAGGCGAGATACGATCCCGAGTAAACTAGTTCCGAAAACAAGCACCTTATCCAGTGATCTACCGGCGCCTCTAATTATATTAATTAGCAATCTTGTTTGAAAATGTATCTTTATAAACGAAAAACGATTAAGGATTATGTAGGCCCACTAGCTCTGGTGTCACAAAGAGGGCCTATTGACAAGGCCTTATATTCTAGGTGACGTTGACTATGCAAATTATATAGTTGTTCAAAGGAGGTGTTCACTGTCATTGTTTTTTTTTTATTTTCACTCCCTAAAACCTAAAACGAAAAGCCTTTTTCAGCTTTGATGAATTATTTTAGGTACTCACTAAGTGTCCAGAGGGTTCATTCGCCTCGATACCGAAACGCGAAACGCTTCATGAATCGAACAATTGCCTGCCAACATGCGAGCATTCATCCAGGTGGGGTTCCATGCTATGCAACCCGCTCTGAGTGGGGTGAGGTTTGCCATTGAAAGATCAATTTTTTATTCCGGCCAAAGTAATGGTTCAAAAATTTGAAACTGTGTAGTCTTTATCCATATTATAGTAGCTAGCCCTCATAATTTTGACAGATTTTTACCTATTATAATTTTGAGTCTATAGCTTAGTAACACTAAGATATAGCAATATTATATCTAGCTGTAACTCCAAAATTATAATAGCTAAAAATCTGTAATAAGTCTGATGGATAGCTAGTATTATAAGGATAAAGTCTACAGAGTTTCAAATTTTTTGATCCAATACTTTGGCCGTATAAAAAATGATATTTTAATGCCAAACAACTCATGTTAACAAGAAATCATGAAAGTTAGTGTCATCTATTAAATTCGATGGAATGGAATATTTTTAATTATATGTCAGAGGGGTTAATTATATGTCAGGTGGCCCGGATTGCTGTTACTGGCACTCGGGTTCGATTCCCGAGGGGGTGAAAAACAACCCTCTGACATATAATTAAAAATATTCCATTCCATCGAATTTAATAGATGACACCAACTTATGATTTCTTGTAAATTTGAATCTATTACCATCGGCAAATTAATATCTTTCACACCTCATGTTATTTAGATGAGAAACTTACATCACTGGGGACACAGGTTATAATTGAGATAGAGACTTAAAACTTGGGGGATATTTTTTTTTTTATTTATTTCGAACCATATGAGCCCTTGTCCGCGTAAAAATTCGAAAATACTCAAAATAAGGACCACCCTAATGTTGGTATTAGGTACAATTTGCTTATTTATTTCTCTTGACTGTGTGACGATAAGAAATAAATTAATAGTCCCCCTATTAAAACTTCAATTTATTATTTAACGAGTAGCACCTACAAAGTCTCTCTCTATTAAATTATTATTATAGAAAATTAATTTACATCGATTCACATAACGAAAGTTTCATAAATAACATTTCTTTTTTATCATTAACGATCCTCTCATCTCGATAAAAAGAAAAAAAAACAACAACGACAACAACAACGATACTAAAGAATTTTATGTGAATAATCAAATGAAATTTATAGAGTAGAAATCAGATTCATCGATAACATTCTAAATGAGATGATCTAATATTAAAGATTGAAATCTTCTACCAAATAGAAAATTAGAAATTATGTTGCAAATGTCTATCTATCTTTTCAATTTAAATTTTTCATTTTTTTGCATTTCTTTTATAACATGATACACTCATCGGGAGGCTGGCGAAGCTGGCCAAGTTTCCACTTTCTAAATCAAACTTAATTGACAAAAAATTGCCAAATCAGTAAAATTTTCCGACAGCCTAACTTTTCTGTCTGTAATTAATAATTAAAAAGTCAGAATACTTATATTATAAACAGATTATTAAAGAATTTGTGAACATGTAGTTTTATAATATATAATTTCTAAAGAGACAAATATTAGTATTTTCTACAAAACAGAATGAAACATCATCATCACATTCTACAGGGTGAGGTCTAAAGATATACCACATTTTGAAGGGGTATAAAAAAATGAAAAAATTTAACTAAAAAAAAAATGAATATATTTTTGAAAAGAAAAGAAAATAATTTTTTTTAATGTGTTTTAAACATTATCAGACAAAAAACGGGGGGGGGGGGGGTCAAAAATTAAAATTCCAGCCCTTTCGACCAAACTCAATCAAATTTTGTATACATATTCTGTGGGCCCCAAAAAGGATAGAAATGCAAAACTAACCACCCAAAACGAGGGGGAGGGTAAAAAATGAAAATTCTAGCCCTTTTGACCAAACTCAACCAAATTTTGTATACATATTCTGCGGACCCCTAGAAGGCTACAAAAGCAAAAACTAACCAAATTTTGTATACATAGTTTGGTCGAAAGGACTAGAATTTTCATTTTGCCCCCCCCTCCAATTTTGGGTTGTTAGTTTTTGCATTTCTAGCCTTCTGGGGTTCCACAGAATATGTATACAGAATTTGGTTGAGTTTGGTCGAAAGGGCTAGAATTTACATTTTGATTCCCCTTTTTTAAAAAGAAGAAATATTATTGATGATGACAAGACAAAATAAATTTTTTCAGCCAGTGCTGAAGGAGTATAAAGGAGACAAAAAAGAAAATGATTACATGCTTCCTTCATCATCAACCCTTTGAGCCCTGAAGAAGATTCTCCGAAACGTCGGTTCAAAAGCATAAAGTGAAAAAGCTGTAATACATTTTCTTTTATTGTGAATCATGATTTTATTTCTCCTTGACTACCTTCCATTCAATCCCCAGTTTTAGAAATATTAACATTTCCCTATATCGCGACAGACCTTTATAAACATCCTATAAATAAAAAAAATATTTAAATTTACTTCTAAATGAGACAGGCTTTAAACTCTTATGTGTATACTAGGGATATACTTACGGAGCTTCGACTCCGAATCCGAAAGGTTGGAATTTCTGATTGATTTTACACCTTCGGCTCAGATAATTTTTAATCGGGGGTTATAACGAAGATCGAATGATTCGACCGCGGACAGCCAGAACGCGTACCTACAAATTTTGACTTGTCGACCGGGGAATCCCCTCATTTTTCTATTGTTGCATGTTATTCTACTTATATATGTGTATTATTATTTATATTTGACTGATTAAAGAAACTGATTACTGAATAATATACATATCTATTATTTCATTAGGCCTGCCCTTAACAGTTAAATATAATACATCTCTCTCTTCCACTCCGACTCCGACAAATCAAATTTAAAATCTCTGGTTCCGGTAAACCCACCTTAACATTAATGGATAAAAAATACTTGGTATGTTTCACATTAAGATATAAAAATAAAACGAATTTATTTTTGTAAAGTCTTTACACTCTTTAAACTCTCCCTATTGTATAGTCAAAACAGAATACCAAGCCTGGAATTAATACGTTTAATTGTCAACTTCTAAATCCAAAATTAACACCAAAAGTACATATTTTCTTTAATATATTATATTATATTAATCTTATTATATTAAACGAGCAATTCTTGTATATATATAGAATCGGTTTCTCGAAAACGGCTCTAACGATTTGAATGAAATTCACGGGGTTTTTGGGTTGACAATAGGATCTGTCACGGTCTCATCTTCGGCTAAATTGTTTTTGATGGGTTTTTTGTTAATTGAAATAATTATCCACAGGTGGTTGTCTCGATAAAAATGTATAATTACATTATAATTCAGTTTCCTTTTAATAAATAATTGTTTTTTTAATTTTAACAACAAAAAATCATTACAACTATTATTATATATTAGAATTTGCCAATTTAATTAATTAAAGGTATTTTTCTATAAAATAATTTATTAGAATCACAATTTCATTTTCTTAAAAAATTCGACAATTCGAAAGATCGTAACTCCTTCTTCAGGATTTAAAAGGGTCAACGAAAGAAGTTCGATGTATATTAATATAATATTATTTTTAACAAAACTTTGTGGCCAGTCTTGATGATGTACCTAAAAATATAAATTAAGTTTCATTTCAATTTTATTTTATTTTGGCTGCGATTAAAAATCGACCTTTTTTCCTGAATTTAAAATTAAAAATAATATTAATAAATCGCTTTTGACTGAATCAAAAAATTACCGATCATCGCTCGGTACTATATTATAAGTATTTAGAACAAATTATTGTTCCCAACTCTTAAGAATCAATTTCCAATACTTATTTTCGTTTGCTATATTTAAATTTTTGTTTTACGAACAAAGTTTGAAAACCACTTTATATTTATATATATAATATATGTACAATATATTCTTAAAACAATAAAATCTATTACCCATTCCATTTACTTCTTATTTAAAATAAAATAAAATAAAAACTAACAAATTTGAACATGTTTATTACACTTGCCAATAAACAAAGGTTGACCTCATCGCAAGTTCCATTAAACGGTATATTTAATTGTATTTAATTAAAAGTATGCTATTTTGATGTTTCTACTTGTTAATGGAACTATATATATAACTATATATAGGGAGATAGAGAAATAGAATAATTAACTTGATAGGATATAGTAGTAGAACTGAATTGAAATTCATTTTATTATCAATTAAACCTGAAATAATATGACTAGATCTAAGAAGGTATTTAAAATGGTCCAGATCCCCACAGATGGTTCGCTCAGATAGCGACCGCTGAATGCGTTAACCTGATTTCCCCTTCGGGTTTGTTGCACTGTTTCTGGGCAATTAACGCGGCCAAGCTGCTGGCTGGACCTCAGGTTCTCTTCCAAGGCACTCAGAAATGCAAGCGAATTAGTGCCATTTTGGTCAACATCATTTGTATTAAATTAAGAGAGGGTTTGTATGTGTGTGTGATTGTGTGAAGAAACAGGCACGTAAAAAAGAAGAGGAAGATAATGAGAAAAAAAGAGGATTATCCTTTGATCGTATAAATTCTGTGCATGCCGTTAGATTAAAAATCATTTAAAATTGTTTTGAAATTGTAAATTATTTCAAAAATGATAAAAATTAATTAATTAAAAAAAAAACAAGTTTAACGATAATAATTATGAATTGCAATTTGCCGAATTGCACAAAATGCTAGGGATGGCAACGATATATCTATTATTTATACTTTACCATACAGGGTATGGTCAAGTATTGTAATCGTGCATGAAAAAAGTGGTTTTTTTCCTTCTTTTTTTCAAAATATCTCAAAAACGGCTGAAACTATTTTGATTAAAAAAATTGGGCGAAACCATGGCATTTCACCCTACAAAAAAGCTCCAATAAGTGAACATCGAAAAAATTATATTTTTTGAGATAATAATTGTTTTGTCAAAATGTCTGTTAGTTAGTCTGGTTGTCTGTTAGTCTGTGCGTTACCAAATTTTTGTGAACGAGCTAGCTCAAAAACTAGTTTGAATATCGAAACCAAATTTCACACGTAGTTTTGGTCCATTGAGATTAAGAGCTGATTAGATTTTGATGCACATCGACCCAAAATTAAGCGGGGTGGAGGGTGGGTTATAAATTAAAAATCTAGGTTATTTGAGCAAACCCAACTAAATTTTGTATACATAATCAGTGGACCTCCAGAAGTCTAAAAATGTAAATACTAACGGCCCAAAGTGGGGGGGGGGGGGTGTAGTGTAAAAAATGAAAATCTTGGCCATTTACCAAACTCAACCAAATTTTGTATACATAATCAGTGGGACCCCAGAAGTATAAAAATGCAAAAACTAACCCCCCCTACATGATTATAAATAATTTTAGGGGCCAGGTTGTATGGTATAGTCAAGTGGATGGCCACATCAGAACACGTCAGCCTATTACTTTATCAATGTGGCATGGGGAAAGTATTGTAATTGGTCTCGCGGCAAACCTGACTTCAATGGGCCCTCAGGTAAAGACTACGTAACCTATGGACTCAAATAAAGTCACAAATTGTAGTATTCAATTAGATTGAATTTTACATGTCGGTTTTTTCAAAAATTAAATAGGGTCTCGTCCAGAGGCCAAAAAGTGCTATTTTTTCAGGTAGTGCGTGCGGACGGATGTATGTTATCGTTTTTTTCGCCCACGATTTTTTCCACACCGTACAACTGATTGAATGTGACGTTCTAATAAATTTATTTTATTATATTTTATTATTATTGCTTGCTTCCATCAATTCTCCATTGAAATTCTACCAGCCTCTCTCTCCAAAAAAAATACTTCTAGTAAAATTATGATTTTTCATCTGGGGAAAAGATTTTATTTTCCTGATAACTTTCTGCCAATAGATGTCAGAAGAGGTAGGTAACTTGGCTTGATTTTACATGTAATTATTAATTCTATATATCCTCGAAGAGATGTCACGTCTATTGTGTGTCCTATAGCTTTTAATATAAATGATAAAAAGTAAAGATTAACCGCGTCGTCTTCATATTAAGTTCTAAAGACTGGTTGACACAATCACCAGCAGCCAGTCGACTTTACCCCTTGCCACTTTCATTTCACTAAAAATACCACATCCCATTTGTCTGAGGAAAATACACTATTATAGGTCTTCACCCTATCTAATCCTGCGCACCCACTAAAATATCATTAAACATTCACCCATATATTAGCTTGTGTCTTATCTCTTTTCTCCGATTTGATCAAGAAATGCTTAATAAAAATATATAAACTTTAATTATTAGTATGAATTTATTGATGACTGTTGAAAAAGAACAAATTTCTACCACTGCTATAGAAGAGGGAAGAGAGATATATCTTTTTCTATTTTTCCCTCAATGACCCCTTTTAAACCCTTAAGAAGAATAAAATATCATCCGAAACGTTGGTTTTTGAGTGAGAGAAAAAAATGAATGTCCAATAAATCTATTTTATTCGAGATAATTTTTTTCATTATCCTTGGGCTACCTTCCATCACTTATCAATTAAAATTTCTACCAGTCCGTCTCACTACGAGGAGAAAATTTCTTCTATAAATTACACAACACAACGAAAATACAAATTTAACTTAATTTATTAGTTGAATAAAAGATTTCACTGTCGATGGTAACAGAATTGTTTTTATTTTAGGTTAAAAATAAAATAAAATGAGAGAGTCTTCTGTTTTGTAAATAAAATAACTTAATTTCCTTATTGTTAGCTTTTTCTGGGACTATTTAGTGCGCTCTTTCTGGACATTGATTTAGACTGCAGTTTTTGCCTATTTTTTAGGCGTATTGATTCAGTCTAGCAATATATTTTTTTTGCTCTCAAAAATTTAAATTCGTATTTCCATTGAAAATGGAGGTTTTAAAGTGCCCTACACGGTGTATATTCATTCACATACTAGTATATATGTTAGGGTGCTCCTTATTTTGGATATTTTCTAATATTTACGCTGACAGGGGCTCATGTGGTTAGAAATAAATAAAAAAATATCCTCCCAAGTTTTCAAGGCTCTATCTCAATTATAACCTAGTGAAATTAAGTTTCCCATCTAAATAACATTAGTTTTGGCATTGAACGATCAATTTTTTATTCCGGCCAAAGTAATTGTTCAAAAAATTTGAAACTCTGTAGGCTTTATCCTTATAATAGTAGTTATCACTCAGAATTTTTACAGATTTTTAGCTATTAAAATTTTGGAGTCATTAGTTATTAATACTAAGATATATCAGTATTTTATCTAGACGTAACTCCAAAATTGTAATAGCTAAAAATCTGTAAAAATTCTAAAGCATAACTACTATTATAAGGATAAAGTCTACAGAGTTTCAATTTTTTTGAACAATCACTTTGGTCGGAATAAAAAATTGATCGTTCAATGCCAAAAACCCCATGTTATTTAGTTGGGAAACTTAGTCGATGTGTAGCACCAAATTAAAATTGACATAGAGACTTGAAACTTGGGGGATATTTTTTTTATATATATCTAACCATATGAGCCCCTGTCAGCGTAAATATCCAAAATAAGGAGCAAACTAATATATGTGTTTATAACTATGTATATTAATTAATTATTAATGTATATTAATTATATTAATTATTATTAATTGTATATTAATTATTAATTTGCATCAAGTAAAAAAAATCCTCCTTCCTTTTTTGATTTACTCTTAAAAATATAAATTGAAGGAGACAATAAAAGAGTGTGTCTTCTGCTGGAATTATAAATTTTATTTATTTAAAATATAAAGCGTGTAAAAATGGAAGCACATATGTTCGAAATGTATTTATTCACTTGAAATTTATTTGTTAGAGACTATGATTTTGAAATGATGACTGACCTTCATCATCAGTCCATTTAATTAGAAATATTTCACTTGTTATTTCTCATGGGTTAAATAGCCGATTGAATAGAGAATGATAAATTCATTTTGTTTTTATATCAAGAATTCTCCTGCTAAGATATGACTAACTTGGTATATTTAAATTTAATACTACGTACATAATTTATATAAATAATTATTTAAGCTCATAATCTAATCTTAAATTATGTACCTGTCAATTTATTCTTTACTTTTCAATTTAAAATTCATAAATGATAATTTCATTTCGCTGACGGATTCAAAAATCTTCTTTTTTTTATTTATTTGCCTAAAATTTGAAATAGATAGTTATACATTTAAATATATTAGAAAGAGAGAGATAGAAATAGAAAAAGAGATAAAACAGCGTCAATCCCGATTTTCAGGTTCGGCTTTCTGGTTAAAGCAATGCAACTTGTCAGCTTGAATTTATGGCTCTCGATCAGCTAACTCTGAATGCTCTAGACTTATCAGCCATTTTAAATTGCTCGTAATTAACATAATTAGTTGAGTTATAATATAATTATCGTTTGCTATAAAAATGAAAAAGATGGCTTTTGCCTTATAACCCGCTGGACACCTCCAGATTCGGGCAAAATTATGCATAGCTAGAAACCTCTATCTCTTTATTTACAGATTTCTCTACCCCTTTTATAGAAACCTAATCAAGACCCAAGAAACGAAGAGAGGCAAAAATATCGATAATTTATATAAAAATAAGGCAGAATACAATAAAGATTGAGATAAACTTATTTCTTTAACATAAAATGTTATACAAATTGAATTCTAGTGTATATATAGTAAAATACTAAAATACAAATAATATACCTTATATAATGAGATTGTTATACTTCGCAAGACATTAAAAAAGGGAAATATAAAATTTAAATTTTTTAATGATGTTTTTATTGGTCTGATTGATGATGATTTGGAAGGTTTTTTTTGGGTTAGACCACTTATAATGTAAATAGAAAATTAATTTAAATATTTCTCACTATGTTTCGACTATTTTTATGTCATTGATTTTTTATTAAGTCTTTATTTTTATTCCTAAGAAATAACTCTGAAAATTGAAACTAAAATGTTGAGAACACAGTCTAATACACCAATGTATCGCAAAAAAACTTGAAACTGAATATATTTTTAGTTCAGTCCATTATTTGTTTTGCGTGTAACTGAAAAAAATCGTAGTTAATTTGTTCTGGTGCTAAAATGGATATTTTTTCAACGAAGAAATAATTTCTTTATATTTTTATTTTTAAAATTATGGCAACTACTTATATGTTCATAAAAGCATCATATAAATAAATAAATAAATAATAAAAAGTTCATTTTGCCGATAGTAAGAGAATTTCATTAGAGAAACCACAATAGTGCTTCAAATAATCCGACGAGTTTTATGAGTTCAAATTTGCCCTATAAATTGATTTTCTAAAATAAACACCCCATAATAAATATCTGTTAACTCTTATTTATTTGATTAAAAAATCTATCTTATAAAAATAAATTCATTGTATATAATTATTTAATTAAAAAAATGTTTTCGATAAATATTTTCTTTCCTTAAAACCAAATAAAAAGAATTTGTTGAAATCTCGAAAAAAAGAATTCCCTTATTTCATTGAAAATATTATAAAAACAATTAAAGATAAACATTAAAAAAATAATACATTTTCAGAAATGCAATTGGGGTAGAATGTCTCATTCTGTTATAGAAAAAAAAGGGTGCGAAATATAAACTTGGGCGCTTTTATAACAATCCCGGATACATGTCGAGACAAGTCCATTTCCATTGGACACATTGAAACAAGCTCAGACACGAAATAAAGAATTTTCTATTAATTTTATTTATATTATATATTAATTTTATCAATAGCGTCGACTTCTCTTTAAGACAAGCTAACTATTTTAATACTAATAATAAAATTGCATACAAAGTCTATTATATAGAGTTGAAATACGTTAAAAAAATTGCAAAATAAAAATACACGAAAAACAATTATACTCCTAATCTATCGCTATAGGTTAAACAAGTATGAAATATCTTTTTATTAAAAAAGTAAAATATAAGCTATATTTTAAGACAATTTTGATTCATAGTTACAAAACAGTCTCTGAGATAATAATGAATAAATAATGAAAAATGTATAAAAAAAAACTAAAAACAATTTGGAAACAGCGCATTTATTTAACTAGCGGAAAATGTATAAAGCGCGTATGCGCTAGATTTTTTCAAAATTATAATTTTCATAAGGTGTAACGTAGGCGTTGATTACATTTGTTACAAAATAACAAAACGATTTTTATAGAAATTTTTTAACTTTTAAAATGTATTTTATCTGTCATTTTAATATAAAAATATTCAATCTCTTACAATGGTGACAGATTTGTCAAACGAGGACGGGATTGCCTAGTAGTCGGTACATAAACAGCAAAAAGTTTTGGGCTTATGAATTATGAATCCTTATTGTCTGTTCTATATACTCTAGCATTAACCTTTTGCTAGTATTGTCGCGAAACAACTACTGAAGAAGAAATAAAAATCTAGTATTTTGAACACTTTTTGCGAAATTTCCGAAAATCAAACAAAACCCCCTTTTTTTTCTTGTATAATTTTCGTGTGGGCAATTGAAAATTAAAGGAACAACTATTTTTATGAGTTTCACTGCCTCAAAAACAAAATTACTACTGAGTACATACATGTGTTTGTTCCTTTCATTTTGAGGAATTAGTTACAGTTACAAGTTACAAAAGTAACGGGCGCAAGTAATTGAAGTATTCGTAACTAGTTTTTTTTAATCATCTCATTAACAATATTTTAATGAAGAAGGTCGATTTTCAATTTTAATTTAAAAAAAATGTATTAGAAGAATGTTTTCCTCTTCATAGCTGTTAGTCTTGAGTGTCATTCCATTCTAAAAAGCGTTTCATTTTTATATTAAATGTAAAAATCTCGTTTTATTAGATGAAATATTTTAAAATTCATTTTCCGTACTCTCTCGTTTAAAAAAAAAATAGCAAATATGTATTACAACTGTCATTTGAAGATAATAAATCGTGTCTTAATTGCATTTAATTTTTATGTTTTTTAAAAGTAAAATAAATATCAAATAAAATTTTTTCAAATATTTAAACAATTTTTTAAACATACTATAATTTATTGAAAAAAATACTTTTCTATTATTTATAAATGAAACAATATACAATTTAGAGAATTAATTTTCATTCCAAATAATAAAATAAATAAGTAATATAGCCAAATAAAAATACACATGGATAGGTATAGTATTTTTAATAAAATTAAAATGTAGATTAGAGGCTGAATTAGCAATTTTCGTCACAGCTGAAAAATATTTGTCGGTTCCCTACCACAAAAAAATTATCTAGATATCACTGGCGGGGTGACTTTTCAACCAGGGGTGCTGTCCAAAATAAGACCTTCATTTTTTTTAATTTAATTTTATTCTTCGCTTCTTTTTGCAAAATTTATCGATAAATGAATCATAGAATTTTTCGTTATTTTTTTATTAAATTTAAATTAGGTTTTTTATCAATTCATATTTAAACAGAGCGGATAATTCACATTCATTTCAGCTTCTTCTGGTGATGTTTCAATCCTTTTCATAGTTGAAAACTTGACTGACACGCTCGTAGAAGGCACAAAGCTAAATTAAATTAATTAAATCACGCAAAAAAGTATATATTTTCCCATTATGCTTTAAAATGTCGGAAACGCGAAGAAAAATATTTTTCAACTATGATTATTTTTCTCTTGTATGTGTGAATTACTATACCCACGATAACCCAAGAACGGAAAGTCAAAAAGTTCGTTTGTATCAATAGGTTCATAGTATCTACTGATTAGATTTTGCAATATCTGGTTCAAAAGGCAGAAAATATTTTTTGAATTATTCTAGTGAAATTTTAAGAGGATCTTATAGTATAGCCACAAAGTGAACAATTTATATTTAAGTTTATTGATAATTACCAGGGTAGCTCTAGTGTACCGAGTGTTGACTTTTTTATTATTATTAGTTTTTTTTTTGTTAAGGGAGAATGGTGGGGGTTCTCGGTGAAACATCTATATATATATAAAATTAAGGTTTTGTCTGTACATTGCTCCAAATCACGCCAAATTTTGGTTGCACACGTTTCAAGCAAAGTTATGAACGAAAACACCCTCAACAAAATTCCTGTCTGTATGTATGTTTGCATGTTTCAGTGGTTTCCGCGAAAAGTTGCTCACGATTCACGTAAAAACGGCTCAAGGGATTATTATGAAATTTCATATTTACATCAGATGTCTTCTAACTTACGTTTTTAGCTATATAACGTTTTGATATTTTGACCCCAGAAGGGGGTTGGGGGGAGCGCACGAATGAAAATTATCAAATAACTCCTAAACTATTAACCCTACGGCAAATTTTATAATAAACAAAGTTGTAGGGGATGTGATTTCTGACAACTTTTGTTTAAAAAATTTCCCCAAAAAACCACCCAAAAAGAGGGAGGAGGTGAAAAAATGTAAATTCTTGCCCTTGGAGCAAACTCAACCAAATTTTGTATACATAATCTGTGGGTCACTAGAAGGCTAGAAATGCAAAAACTGGGTGCGGGGGTGGAATGGAGTGGGGATAGGTTAGGGTATGGGGTGCGCGGGGTGGAATGGGGGCGGGGAGAGGGAGTGAGAACGGGTTGGAGGGCACGGGGTGGGGTCCGGGGTGGGTGGTGTGCGGGTGGTGGTGTGGGAGCAGGGGTTGGGCACAGGTGTATGGTGCGGGGGAAGTGGGGGTGAGGGCGGGGTTCGTGGGTTAGTGTGCGGATGGAGTGTTGGGGTGGTGGTGTGGGGGTGGGATTGGGCATGGCCCGGGAGGTGGGGGGTGTTGGGTGGGACTCGGGGTGGGAGTGGGGGTGAGGGGTGGATTTGTGGGCTGGGGGCCCAGGGGGCGCGCCCCCGGCTGGCGGCAAGAGAAGCCGCCGAAGGCGGGCCTTGCAGCTAGTTTTAAATAAAGTAGAGAAAATTTTTAAAAATTATTTTTAGAAACTTTTAAAATTTAAAATATAAAATACTAGGTATGTGAAACTTTGAAAATTTTGAAAAATTTTTTTAGAAACCTTTTCAAAATTTTTTTCTACTTTATTTTTATTATTTGATGTGCGGGGAGCGATTATTTCATTAGAATCTGATGGATGAAAATAACTACAAAAGAGCCTGGTTAGAATGATCTCTTTTTCTTTAGAGCTAAGGTGTATTGCAAGGACACAAATACAAGTTCAAACCTATTTCAGCCTATGTGAGATTAATTTCTTAATTTCTATTATTCTAGGAATGACCTTTTGTATTCGGACGAAAACCATAGATACTCGTTATAGAGAGAGAAAGAGAGAGAATATTCAATTGAACTGCATTAAAGCAAATACTTTTGTCCAAATTTCTTTTAGTACCTACATCTTTCACGATTAATTTTTTTAATGCAATTTATAGATTTTAAATGAAAGTCATAGGTCGAGTACATAAATTACAGTGAACTCTGCAAATTTTGCACAGTTCGTCCATTAGCTTAATAGTAATATATATTTTCGTATATTCCATGACGTTTAAAAATGAACGTGAGAGTGATTTTCTAAACCAAGAATCTCTTCCGATTGCAGAGATTTAAGTGGGAAGTGTGACAACACCCAGAGACCCCGTAATCACCACTTGTTCACTCGATTAAAGAAGGAGCTTTTGAGCGCAGGAGTAAATCGTTTTACAAAAGTACTCTCGTACAAAGGAAAAGCATATATATGGAAAAATGGCTTGGCAAATTTGAAGGAAAATTATATTTTCTTTGCATAAAATACTATTACGTTTATTTACTAGCTTCAACAATCTTCCTCACTTACATTTTATAAATAATAATTATTCTAAAATGATAGAGTTAATACCATTAAAGGTTAAAGCTTCAAAATAATAAGGCGAACAAAATTAGTATCACCAATTATTAAATAGTAAATATTATGAATTAATTCATCCAACAGATTTATTTATTCACAGACTGAAAAAACGATATATTTATTTATAGTTAAGAAATTATATTTGATATAAATAGATGGTGAAATTAATTATGGCGAAATCAATTTCTGAGTAAATATGAATAGATGATATACGTATTTTAAGTATTCTCATATTTTTGGAACCACTCTAGATACCTATATTAATAGTTAAGATGCCGCTATTTGAACCAAGCACCAATAAGTAAATTATGAAATTATTGTTATTTGGGTAAAATAGTGGAATAGTTAATTTAATAGTTCAGTATTTAAATGGAATAATATGTTATTACGAAAGAAATGATATAAACTTGAATATTTTTTTATACGTAATAAATAACATGTATTTCTGACTCAGAAGTTGAGTATATATATTCGATTTTAATGTAGAATCTACTATATTCGAGGGGTGAACCGCGATTGGAATTATGTATACACCGTCTTTGGAATTCATTAGATAATCTATTGTCATCTATTGTCTTCTAATGATATTGGAAGTGGAAGTAAGATGTACAGGATTTTTAGGTCGCGGTTCGCCCCTCTACTTATTCAATCAAATGAATTATATAAATTTTCATTTTAATTATTCATTTGGTTAAATTAATTAGATAAAAATTTGAATGATTATATTTGAATTAAGGTACACGATAATTTTACATGAATTAATGTATACATTGTATTTGAGCTTCGACTTCCGAGATTACTTCTGCACCATCGACTGTTTGATCATCTTTTTAGTCCTTGTTTTTTAGCTAAGAGGAAAAAACTAATTAAATAAAAAAACCCCTTCTCCGATAATTATTCCAATTCCATATCCTATCTTTCACCCTATCACCATTAAGGTACACGGTAATTCAATTTTAATATATATTAATATTTCTTCTAATCTTATAGTGGGTTTTAAAATTAAAAAAAAAACAATTAATAATGTAAAAAAAAATGCAAAAAATCTATGTAGTTTTATGATAAAAAAAACATTCGTTTAGATATATAATAAGAGGTTTCACTAGAAGTAAACAAGACATTAATTTGATATTAAGAGATATCTAATAGAATAAAATAGATCACTCAAGTATATAATATATTTAGATTAAATACCTAAAAATGTGGACATATTTGGAATCATTTCGATATATACTTGATTATCAACAAAATATCTTTGGAATACCAATAGGTACCCTCATTAAAAAATGTTATCTAATCCTATCAATATTTAGGTTAAAAATCAAAATGGGCAGTCTCACTGTTTTTTAAATAAAATAATTTGTGATCATTTCTAGAGACTATAGTTTCAAAGGCATTGCCTTCATCATCAGTCTATCACAAACATTTCAAATTAGTTACAAATTAAGATTTATACATTGAAAATTTTGAAAAATATATATTGTCTTTTTCAGCAGTGTCCTTTGGAGATTAGAATGTAACTATAATTAAAAATTATTTTATTTAAAAACAGAAGACTCTCTCATTTTATTTTTTAACCTAAAATAAAAACAATTCTGTTACCATCGACAGTGAAATCTTTTATTCTTCAATAATATTTATTATACAGAAATGTTTTTTTCATTGCACAGCTTTATGATATCTAATGATTGGAATCTCCCACTGTTTTTACTTTAACTGAATCTTCAAACCTTCAATCTCTCGATTTCCAGATCAACAATTATCTTTGATTCTAGATTTACTTCTTGAAAATTCCTGCAATTCCAACACTGTATATTTGCTTGCTTGCAATTTATTTCTAATCAATGCATCTTCTTGTACGCTTATCATTAAAAGAAAATTATTAGTTATTAACTAGAATTAGATAGCAAATTTTTCCAGAATTTTAATTGGCCCCCAGAGATAAGAAATGAATATACAAAGATAAAATCACGTGACATTGCCAGTACAAGCTAGTACTTTACGTAATTTACTATTCACTACTATTTTGTGTCTCTTAATATTCACTGAATTATTTTCATCACAATTGAAAGGAAACTTTTAAGAGATTTTCAAAGAACCATGGACAAATCACCACTTTTTTCATATACAAATACAATACTTTAAAAAAAAAAAAAAAAAAAAAAAAAAAAAAAAAAAAAAGTAATTTTTTTTTTCAAAAATCAAAAAATAAAACTATTTTATAGTACCTACCTGAAAATTTCAATGCCAATATGACTAAAATATAAATTAGTTAACTTGAAATTTAATTAAAATAAGCACTATAAGGAGAATTCCAATGAGGTTGTTCTCTGCTTAGTGTTTGTTGAGGACTCAGACTTACTAATATAACAAAACAAATTTACCTAATTCAATCGGGGTCTTTGAACCTATAAAAATAGGAATAACAGATAGAATATTATGTAATTTGTTATGGCTCGCCTTCAGGCATTTTGCTCGCCAGAGGGCTACGCCTAATTTTAATAAATTTGATTTGTCATGAACTATTAGTGGGGTTTAAAATAATAATTTAAATTTCATAATTTTAATAAATTGTATATGTCATGAACTATTAGTGAGTTTTAAAATAATAATATGTTGTATCATTCGCATCCATAGTAAATTTGTAACAGAATTGGAGAAAATTAAAAACACTGAGCTTTTATTAAATTGACCAGACGTTTCGAAAATTTATTTTGATTTCTGGCGAGTGGCCCATATTATCACTCTTTGTCAAAAACAATTTCACTATAAGACAAAACATATTAATCTTTTTTTAACATACTCTAGGCTCAAATTATTTATCATCTTAAAAGCAACTTTTTCTTAACAATTACAATTTTTTACACCCGCTATCTCTGTATAAAAACTACAAATTTTTTTTTAATTGTTAAAGAAATGTCACTTTCAAGATTGTTGATTAGGGTCAAGAAGCTGAAGTATGAAGCGTACAACCCTGCTAATCAAGAGGACCCCGTTCGAACTAAACCCAGGCAACCGGCTAAAAATTCTGATCCTTACATAGAAGTATAATTAAATAATAGTATCGTAAATTGGCTGATTAGCTAGAAGGGCCGAAAAGCCAAAAAAAAAAAGATTGTTGATTAATTTGAACCAAGAAATATATTAAATAAGATTAAAGGTGTTTTGTCTTATAGTGAAATTGTTTTTTGACAAAGAATGATAAAATAGGCAACTAAGAAAGTCAAAATAAATTGACGAAACGTCTGGCCCATTTAATAAAAACTCTTGTGTTTTTAATTTTGTCCAATTCCTTGCTATTCCTATTACATAATAATTTAAATTTCCTAATTTTAATAAATTTTATTTGTCATGAACTATTAGTAGGTTTTAAAATAATAAATTTCATAATTTTAATAAATATTATTTTGTCATAAACTATTAATGGGTTTTAAAATAATAATTTAAATTTCATAATTTTAATAAATTTTATTTGTCATAAACTAGTAATGGGTTTAAAAATTAAATAAACTTAGAGATTATTCAGCAAAGAGGAAACAAAGAGGTTGTCCTCAGCTTGACGCAAATTATACACATGTGACCTTCTCCGAGAAAAGGAACCCTGTGTCAAACAGGTTTGACAAGAGTGATTCTGGTACCTAAAAGGGTGTATAATAAGATTATAAAAATACTAAATTAACATCAGCTTAGTAACAAAATTACAAAAGAACCAAAATTGCGAAACAACTTTGAGATATTGATAACACTCGTTATACAGTTGGCACAAGACAAGCGTCACTTTTTATTCTTTTCCTTTCTTATAGTTATTTTTACAAAATACGTCACCACATAGACATGACTTCACCAAAGTCGGTACCCAATCATAACTAACCATACCAAATCGCATCTCCCAACTGAATATGTGTTCAAAGTGATAATGCGTTATGAAACTTTAAATGCGTTTTTCTCAAAACTTCATTTTCACACACACTAGGTCCACTTTTCTCGGGAGAAGGTCACATATATACTCGAAATTATATTTCTCTATATATATTATTTATGAAACAAAATAAATAAATAATATATTGATGCAAATAAAACATACACACATATATAATTTCGATATATATTTGTGTATGTTTATTTGCATCAAACAGATAATAACCTTCTTTGTTTCTCTTGCGAATCAACAACTCTGCTACTCTCGGCAAAATTAAAACTTTTCAATTAACAACTATTGTCTCTTGCATCAAGCTGAGGACAGGATTGATTTCTCCTTATAAAAAAATCAACTCTTACAAGTACTCTCGGCAAACTAAATCTTTTCAATTAAAATAAGCACTAGTGCTTTAATTTTAGTAATTTCTCTCTTTTGTATGAAATAAATTTTATTTTCTAATTAAAACGCGTTCCACCATTTTTTTCTTGTTTATAAAGGATACGAGTACAACGAAGGACTAGTTAAGGCTGTCTGACTTAAAATCATCACCAGATATATAATAGTATGTAAGTCAATTATTTTTATTGATGTAAATTGAGCTGTTTAGTTGTTTTTCTCTCAATAAACCTGCATATAAAATTTTTAATTAGAAATATACGTAAATATTCATTAAAGCAAAAAAGAAAGGAAATTACATCCGTTTTTTTTCTTGTTCATAATTGGAACGTTTTATATACTTAATGAGATCAATTCAAAATTGTGAAGTTGATTGAATTGTATAAAAATTTCGGGTTCATGAAGGTGAAAAGATTTCTCGAAACATGACTGGTCGATTTTTTTTACTTCTTAAACAAATTGCGAACTAATTATTTAATGAGAGTGAGATAGACTTAAGAGAACTATTAGGTATATACTTATATGGGTCGAAATCATAATAGGTAGAAATTTAATAACAAAATGACTAACGGCATAATAAATAATAAGCCAGGTAATTATTTGATTATATTTTTGAATTGTTTTAGATTATTTCTTTCTAGGTAGAAAATTAGGCCAATTATTTGAATCCAAAGATTCTTTACATTTTATATACTAGTACAATCTTGAGTTAGTATAAAAAATACTCTTCTACCAGGGTTGAGATATTTAAATACTTTTTTACTTTGAGATTTATATTCTATAGAATATGATAATGTGAAGTATTGCGATCGCCTGCCTGGGTCCTGGCACTTTGAGAGCTTCTACTCAGAGATGAAAAAAGTTAATTTCATTTTGTAAATTCTAGGTGGAAAGAATCGATGCCCTTAATAGTTGAATCGGATTTAGGAATTAAATTGTGGTCCCCATAAGCAAAAAAGTGGCCAAAAATTCATTGGTCAGTACGTATATAGCCCCCTGCGTTTCGCAACCATAAGTCTCAGAACTTCGAAATTCGAAACTTAAGCTCCATACATACTAAAAGGAGTACATCAAGCTTTTGGTTGAAATCGGAAAACAGGAAGTGGACATTTACATGAAAGATTTTTCGTTTTTTTTTTTTTTTTTTTTTTTATTTTCTCAAAAACGACAGTAACGATTTTTTTAATTGGTGTACTTATCAAGTGTCATGAGTTATTAGTCGTGTATGAATTATAATCTGAATGAAATAAAGAAAGGGGTGTAAATTAGGAGTGTCGCGATGATTTCAAATAAGTTAAAATTTTGAAAGTCGTGTGGTGAACACACCAGTTGATTTATGTATCTAATTTATTTAGTATATTGAAATAGAGAAATATCTAAATTATTATTGGAATGTTTATTTTTTTGCAATTATTCCAAGGAACCGATTTATCCCTTTATCGAAATTATCGATAGGAGATTTGTATTTTCTCCTGGTCCTGCCGTTGATTTAATTGATGAAAAATTTGAAACTCTGTATCTTTATAATAGTAGCTATCCTTCAGAATTTTTACAGATTTTTAGATATTATACTTTTTGAGTTACATCTAGATAAAATACTGCTATTTCTTAGTATTAATAAGTTATAGACTCCAAAATTATATTAGTTTAAAATATAAAAAAATTTTGAGGGATAGGTACTATTATAAGGATAAAGTCTACAGAGATTTAAATTGTTTGAACCATTACTTTAGGCGGAATAAAAAATTGATCGTTCATTACCAAAAACCCTATGTTATTTAGTTGGGAAACTTAATCGCTGTGTAGCACTAGGTTAAAATTGAGATAGAGACTTGAAACTTGGGGGATATTTTTTTATATATATTTCTAACCATATGAGCCCCTGTCAGCGTAAATATTGGAAAATATCCAAAATAAGGAGCACCTAATATATACACATATATATATATATATATATATATATAAATATTTTTCCAAATTATTTTAAAAATTTGATTTGTTTAATTATTATGTCAAAAATCCATTACCACAAGTATTTCCGGTTTACAAATATATTTTAATTAAAATATATATTTTGACTTCTTCGAGATATAAATGTGTACACTCAGCGTGCTTTACGTATATACTCCAGGATTTCATGATCGCCTGCGATGATCGGCAACCATGAGTACTCTTATTTATTTATGAAAGTTGTATTCTCGGATTTGAAGTCAAATTAAAGCAGGAGAACAATTTTTAAATCAAGACACTTTTCAAATATCTGGTAAAAAAATTCATGCCCCCAACTTAGATAAACTCCTAAATAAAAGGTCAAAATTAACAAGTAATGACATTTTTTTTGTAAAATCTCATTTAGTTTGAAGACGATTACTAAAAAAGAGTCCAATACACTTGATGTAAAAAAATACGGAAAATACATCCTAGTTTTATAAAGTTCCTGTTAAATATCTATGTCAGAACTGTTCCATTTCCAAAGGGGCGAATCCATTGGACATATCATATATAAATATATAACAAGATCTAAGATTTTTTTTAATGATATTGATGTGAGAAGGAGATATACCAGAAGGTCCATCCCCTAAAGGCCTGAATGGGCTGGCCCCTCCATCGTGAAAAGAACAGAATAAAAGGAAAGAAGTCGGGACCACGAGCCAAATCTCAGAAAGTTAGATACAATCGAATATCCAATTTACTAACTTTTTACGGGCTTCGAGCAGTGGTAAATTCTCCGATCGAAAGGTTTAAGGTAGTTTTTTTCAACATATAGGTTTTCTTAGTATTTTTTTTTTGAAATTTAGACAGATTATTATTTAAATACTTCTGCATCGATTGGTGGCAAAGTTTATGAACAATACCGAAGATATTAAATTTCAAAGATAGAGTATTTCAGATGTAATTATAATTAGGAAACTCTTCTTATCATTGTTATAAAAAACTAAACCAACATTAAACAATAACTAATATATTTTTTAAGAAGATTTTAATTCATAGTTACAACACAATTTCTGAGATAATGAAATGAATAAATAATGAAAAATTTACACTAAAAACAAGCTGGCAACAACGCATTTATTTAACCTTAAAAAGTGGGTTAACTTTAGTATTTTTTGACGTTTTTTCGCTTCAGCCATTGTCGCAACAGCTTTCAATCGCCTATTAAAAACTTTTTGTTTTATAAATCTCCCTTTATAATATACTTTATCTGAAATTTCTATGATAAAATATATACAAGCTCGGACAGTGTTGCCAGATTTGTCAAACGAGCACTGGATTGGCTAGTAGTGGTACATAAACAGTAAAAAGTTTTAGGCCTATGAATTCTGAATCCTTATTGTCTGTACTATATATTTTTTTATTAACTTTTTGCTAGTATTGTCGCGAAACAACGATCTTTATTGAAAAGATTTTGTTTTGCCGAGACTAGCAGAGAACAATCTTATTGATTTTTCTTTATGAACTCGTATCTAAAATTTAAATTGACCGTCTCTTTTTCTTTAAATTATTTATTTATATTTCTCTGATTTTTAAGTACCTATTGATTTATTCTTTTTTTTTATTTATTTAATTTTGGTGTATGTTTATGAGCATGCCCAATCGTATGATTTGGAGTAATCTGAACCGGTGATTTGATGTTTAGCCAGCGGCTCGTCAAGTCCAATTATCGGTGTTTTTGTCAATTGGCATTGCAATTATCGTGGCTTAGGACATATGGGCTGCATTGCAGACATTCCGCTGCGCGCTCATTATTAGTCGGGAATCAAGGGGCGGAAGACATTGCCGCTGCTGCTGCTACTACTACTATTCCTATTGCCGCTATTAGACAGACATTAGACGTCACTCGTTGCTCATTCATTGGTAATTGGAATCAGCCAGAAAAACAGAGATAGAAACATACAAAAAATATTCAGAGATATAAATATACACTTGACCTGTAGACCGGAGGCTATCAGGACGAATCACTAGGACACAAATCCCTTCAAATGGTCGCCTTTGCGTTTTTATATACCTTTTAATGTGAGCGATTCCAAACCCCCCTTTTAAGACTTTATAGCCACTGCCATTTAAGGGCAGATAATCTTACCCGGTGTATCTTAAATCGTTTAAAATTATTCTAATCATAGACTAGAGAGAGAGATTTAGTTCCGTTAAAAGTTACGTACTTTCCTCTTGATATGTTCAGCAAGTCACTAAAAGAATTATTATTATTTGACCTTATATATGAATGAAGATTTGATGGTCAAATACAACATGCCCATAGGCAATGGAATTCAAGTCGAATTTTCGAAAAATTAAACATTTATTTATTTTTATTCTTTTTTTAATTAAGAAGAATGTCCAAATAAGTGTTCTTAATGTTAAATAATCTAAAAGTTAAAAAAAAATAGTCTGCCAAAGCTTGTCAGACTCCCATTCCGAAAAAAACGCTATACTTAATAAATCTATCTATCAGAGGTGTGCGGTCCATGGATGCTGTGGATGCGGCGCATTCCTAAAATGTCATACATTTAGAGTATTGTTATAAATTCAGGAGGATCTTTAAATTTTAAAATTATTATCCGTTATTTCAAATATTTCTATAAAAATCATTTTTTGTTTTGAAAAGTATATTTGTTCTCGAAATGAAATAAAATTGTTTCATGGTTTCAAGGGGTAATTAAAATGAATGATTTTCGGAAAAGTGTGCTGATAGAAGGTTTGAACTCCCTGTCTGGCATATCTTCCAGTTCAAGCATGTCAAAGACAAGTACAGACGAGTTTTAGTCGAATAAAAATTGTTCTCAATAGTAATAATACAAAAAAGGAATCGAGAATCTTTGGACTAATCCAATTCTAAGGAACTCTCAATACATAAGATCGGAAATAACTAAGAGTGTTATAGACAAGTCATTCGCTTAGAATTAGGAGAAATTTAAGATTGTCTTATAGGACAGGCTGATTCATTGTGGAATATGTTCGATTTCCATCTCAGGGACTGTGGAGTTTAAGTCATAAGAAATGATTTCTGACTCCTACCCTCACTCACACAAAGCAGTATCCGTTTGGGCCGAAGGTCCCAAAATACCTATATTTTTAACAAATCTAATGTTAAGTTTGAAAAATAACGAAAATCATGCCATATTCGATGAAATTTGCAAAAACAAACCTAAGATTAAAAGAAAATTTCAAAAAAATGAAGGGTAGTTTTTTGAACACCATCCCCTGGTTGAATAGCTACCAACCGGCATTGCTATATATCTATATTTATTGTAGTCGGCTTGCGCGACGACGCCGACGTGATTTTTTTTAATTTTAAAATTCACTAATAACAAATAAAGAAATTAAGAAATTTAAATTATTATTTTAAAACCCACTACTGATTCCAGGGGCATTCTGGACAGTAAGATGCCTACCGAAGATGGGCTTCGCAGCTGGTTTCTAAATATCTGAGAATTCAAATTTTATCTTATTTGTTTTTGATAAGAAAATAATGAGGGAATTTGTGAAATTTTTTAAGTTAAACCACCTTTAAACGCCGACAGGTACAAAAATCATATAACCATATAGCGATGTAACCAGCTAAATATTTCACTCAAAAATCTTCAGTTGTAAAATTTCTCTATTTAGGGATACAATATTTAACTCATCATTTAATTTCATCTTATCGTTTAAATAAATAGTGTTTAGTGTTTCGAAATTTGAATTTCATTAAGTAATTTTTTTTTAATTTAGACTCTGCTTTTATCGGTAATTTAAAATTTTATATGCAAAATATATTTATATATCGCATCCTCAGTAGAACATCTGGAAAATCACGTTTTGGGAAAATTGAAAATATTGTACTAGTATTTGTTACCATATTAGAGCAATACTATTAATTTATATTCTATTCTTTAAAGTATTTTTAATGATCCACGATGAATAAATACTTAGGTATAGGGATAACTCAAAATTTCGAAAATCGAGATATCCCAAAATACTGCAGTGGGGGTACTATACCATATATCATTGTAATTTTTTCCATTTTCAGAAATAAAAATATGTGTACTAATAGAAATCTTTATAAGAAATTTAAAAATATAAAATTACTGACCTGTCATTTACTTGCTTGATTGATATTATTATAACAGCTTCAACAGCCTTAAGAGAAATAATGTCTAAACCGTTTTACAGGTACTTAATATTTCAATTAATTTTCAATTACCTTATGGGTGGCCTATCGAGAGAAAAAAAAAACTTTTTTTTCAATCAATCTGACCTCTAAAATTTCAATATCAAGATTAAAATCAAGTCTAAACCACGCATTAATAATCATAATCATTACTCGAATAACTAACTTTATTGAGAAAGCAACACATTTTATTCAATCCAGCTATATTATTTAAAAATTTCATTTATTTATTAATTATTATACTTTGCTTTACTTATTTCACCATACAGCCTCGGCAAATGTAATAATTGAATTTTGGACGTAATAAAAAAAGTAAACCACAATTTTTATTACAAGTAATGTATACTTATCTCTGACACAAATACTTAAGTGAGGTCTTATTTAATCGATCAAATATTCAGTTATTATTAAAATTATTAAAATTATAATTTGTATTATATACGCTTTGATTTGAAATTTGCTTGATCTTGTGTGTCCACTGAAAAAACGATATATTTATAGTTAAGAAATTATATTTGAAATGAATAGATGGTGAAGTTAATTATTGCGAAATCGATCTCTGTTCAATATGAATAAATGATATACTTATTTTAAGTTTTCTCATATTTTTGGAGCAATTCTAGATATATTAATAGTTAACATGCCGCTATTTGAACCAAGCACCAATAAGTAAATTGAAAATATTATTATTTGAGTAAAATAGTAGAATAGTTAAAATTAAAAGTTGGGTATTTAAATAAAAAATGTAATTACTACAAGAAATGATATAAACTTGAATATTTTTTATTTATAATAAATATATGTATTTCTGACTAGAAGATGAGTATATTCATTTGATGTAGATTCTATATTCAATCAAATGAAATATTTATTTTAATTATTCATTTGGTTGAATTATTTAGACAAAAATTTGAGTTAATTATTATATTTGATTTAAAGTACAAGGTAATCTAATTTTAATATATATTAATATTTCTTATGACCTTATAGTGAGTTTTAAAATTAACAAAAAAAAAAAAAAATAATAATGTAAACAAAATTTTTGGTTAATTTTTTTTAAAATATCTTAATTATTAAGATATCACTATTTGCAAAAAATCTAAGTATTTTATGATAAAAAAAACAAACATTCTTTTAGATTTAATAAGAGGTTTCACTAGAAATAATCAAGACATTATATTAACATATGATTATATGATATTAAGAGATATCTAATAGAATAAAATAGATCACTCAAGTATATAATATATTTGGATTAAATACCTAAAAATTTGGTCATATTTGAATAATTTGAATAATGATTTTCGATATATCTTGATTATTAATAAAATATCTTTGGAATAAATAAGAGCTCATTAAAAATGCTCAACTCTATCATTATATTTATTATAAATAAATAGTTTTTTCAGTGTATGAAATGATCGATGATTAATTGGAGAAAAATCGATTCAAATATTGCAATCGAAATGATAATTCAATTGAACGCTAATCGAAGAGGAATTGAAACGAAATGGATTAAATAAATTGTGTTGAAATGGTTCAACGAATGGTTAATGGTGTTTTACTGGTAGTTGTGCATTCAAGGAAGGTCGTCCGCCGTTTGCTCGTATTTCTAGCGGTCTGGCTTCTTTGAAGGGAGAAAGTCGCCGAGAAAAATATGAGGGGGGACTAGCATCTAACGCCCTATATTTACAAGATTAAAACTCTTCCTTGTCCTTAATTGCTCAGGGATTAAAATAACTAGATATATTAAATGCCCTCTCTTCATTTTATGAGTCACTGACTTGAAGGTGTTGCACTTTCTTGCATCCTTTCAAAAAAAATATCTTGACATCTTTAGTAAACAACACATTAACAATTTATCAACTTTGAAATAAAATATTAAAAGTAAATTTATTATTAAGATTCTGATAAAAAACATGCAAATGAACTTGGTGATCAGGTTAATGAAATGAAAAATGTATACATAAAGCATTTTTTTTTCTATTTCTTAATTTATTAAAAATAATTTTGAAATTTATAATATCATTAAAACTTGATTTTTAGATATATTTCTACAATAATTAAATAAAACGTTTGTCGCCCGACAGATGCGAAAGTGTGATTCCGGTTAACTTCTCCCTTTTTCTCTCTCTTATTCTTTTTTGTATACAACTTCCAGAATTTGCTTATAGGGAGGAAGGTTAACATTTTTTATTGATATAGGTATAAATTTTTAACATTTTAAACGCAAATAAAGCATAAACAATTACGACCCCAACCACGCTGTGACTTGTCGTCATATTATGCTTAGGGAAAGTGGTGTAGGTTTTAGGTGAAACATGATATTAATTATTAAAGTAAAGGGTGTGTAGTTTCACAGTGAATGAAATAAAACTCAAAAGAGGTTTACACAAACTCAATATATTTCTGATTATTAGTCCATCATCAGGAGTTTACAGGTTAAAACTAATAATAATTGAACGAGTGATCGCTCGTTCAATTATTATTAGTTTTAACCTATAAACTCCTGATAATGGACTAATAATCAGAAATATATTGAGTTTGTGTAAACCTCTTTGAGTTTTATTTCATTCACTGTGAAACTACACACCCTTTACTTTATTAATAAATAAGTCATATTATGCTTTGACTCTGTATTTGTCTTCTCTTTCTATCGAATTCTCTTCGTACATAAGAGTACGAAACACGTATGGAGCCGATTCACGAGCTCAGCTACTTAGAATACAAACACCCGCACAAAGAGGAGACCAAACATATGGAAATCTGTATAGTGGGTTCTATCTTCCTATTATGCTTCCTCTCTTTTGATGCCATTTCATAAAAAAATTTCCTTAACCAGCTAGATGACTGATTTTGAAATGCTGTTCTATTATGTTGGAAATTATCTATTATTTCCAAAAATATCTCATTTTTGCAGATAATAAAGGATTGGTATAAAAAATTGCCATTTTAATTCTAAGTTTTAAATTCCCGCCAAAACGCCCCCCCCCCCAATATCTGGCAGCATCTGTGACGCCACAGATATTATTTGTTTACGTTCCACACAAGAAAATAAGATGACGTGTTTTGATGTGGTCATCCACTTGACTTTACCATACAACCTGGCCCCTCACTTATATTTAATATTTAATAAAATTATTTATAATCATGTAGGGGGGGGTTAGTTTTTGGATTTTTAGACTCCTGGAATTTGATCATTATTTTAATTTGTTTCATATAAGGACTTTCACCACCTTGATGAAAAATTAATACTTGTTAGAATAATATATTCGGAGTAACTTAAAAAAAAATTGAAATTATTTACCTCGTAGTTTTAATAAAAAATAAAAAAAACCTAACATATTTGGGGGATTATTTTTAGTGGAGGGGATATAAGACCAGTCGCTTGTCGCTTGAAAACGATCCGGTAACATTGTAACGAGTAATATTGAGGAATAAAAGAAAAAGGCTCGAAAATATGACATAATTAAAAATTTTAAACAAAATTCTTAGAAACTTTATTGGATAATAATTATTGGTATAAAATAACATGAAAAAATAGTCTGAGAAGTACAGTCAGGTTAAAATAAACTGCAACGGATCGTTGCTAAACTTTATCCAAATTCATTTGAAATATTAATATGTTCTAGAGTAAAGTACTTTAAAATATAATTTTACTAAAAACTTTACTTAACCTTTTTTGTGGTTCCCAAGGTACTTAATTAGGATATTAAATTTCATCAAAATTGGTTAAGTCATTTTCAAGATATTTAGAAAAAACTAAAAAAGTACTGAAATAAAGTACTAATGTTTGTGGACCGATATGTACCAAAAACTAATCAGCGCTTCATTTTGTTAAAACACTGGTAGGTTTTCAATTTCAATTCATTCGGTGCAACGGTGTGGAAAAATTCGTGGACGAAAAAAACGATAACACACACACATACATACATACATCCATCCATCCAACCGCACGCACTTCCAAAAAAATGGCACTTTTGCCTTCTCGGCGAGATCCCAGGTAATTTTCGGCAAAACCGTCACGTGCCAAAATTCAATCTCATTGAATACTTCAATTTGTGACCCTAATTGAGTCCATGGGTTCCGTAGTCTTTACCTGAGGACCCTTTGAAGTCGCGCTTGCCGCGAGAGCGATTCCAATACTTTCTCCCATGCTTCGCATTGGATAAAGTAAAAAAATAACCTAAAATTTTTATCCTTGTGAAACACCACCAACTCCAACCTAATTTAATTATAACCTAAAATGTTAGTACCGTTCATATGTATAGAGTGGTTACGAGGCTAAAACTTTTTGTGTGGATTGTCGCGAAAATACTACCTTAAAATAAGCTGACGTGTTCTGATGTGGCCAACCACTTGACTTTACCATACAACCTAGCCCCTCACTTATATTTAATATTTAATAAAATTATTTATATTCATGTTGGGGGGGGTTGCATTTTTAGACTACTGAAAGTCCTTTGGTAACGCACAGACTAACGGACACCCAACCAACCAGACAACCAGACTAACAGACATTTTGACAAAACAACTATTATCTCAAAAAATATATATATTTTTTCGATGTTCACTTGTTAGAGCTTTTTTGTAGAGCGAAATGCCATTGTTTTGCTCAATTTTTTTAATCAAAATAGTTTCAGCCGTTTTTGAGATATTTAGAAAAAAACTAGGAAAAAACACTTTTTTCATCACGATTACAATACTTTGTCCATACCCTGTATGGTAAAGTAAAAACAAATAATATAATTGAATTGACACTAAATAGGGTCTCGTGTTACGTTCCAACTAAACCTTAAAAATCACTACTGGTTATGTGAGTCTCTCACGGTTATTTTGTATACCTTTATCTAATGAATTTATCGAAGCTCACTTGGCTTTGCTTTTACAAGGCCAATACGACTTGCCTCCGGGATGAAAATTAATTTGCAACATTTTCCCGATTGATAAGAGCATAATAGTAGTGACACCCAGAATAACAAATTAACTATGCTTGTGTCGGGTTGATTTATTTCCCATCGGGTGGTTGCCACGAACAAATGAGCTCTCCACTCGATGACTGTTTTACCAGAGGCTTGATTTATTGACATGTCTTTATATAACCATCCCTCTCCCACACCTCCTCGACGGGAAATTAATGAATCTTCCACCCCGGGGGTGCCGATGGTCAAGGCTTCGATTCCCTTCTGCTTGGTTAATTAGCCAATGCTTGCTCTTCTTTTTCACTCTGCACCCCGCCGTTTCGCGTGCATACTTAATTAAACTATCCGTGACGAAATAATTGAAATAGAACAATAACGAACAACACATAACGAGAAATTCTTTCTTCCTTCCATTTATTATTAATATTATTATTATTATTATTATCATCAGTGACAATCGAATTAATTTAAATTGATAGCTGCAAGGTACTCTCTGATTAATCAATCCTCCTACACTTCTTACTAAAAATGCCTTTTTATTTCAATAAATGGGGAGCCGGGTTGGCTCAGTTGGCTAACGCACTGGCTTCGCTTCGGCATCGATCGATTATGACGATGTTGAAGTAGGAGGCCGGGGTTCGATCCTAGCTGGCGAATAAAAATTTCTACCGGATGAAAACTCGGCTCCCTCACTAACCCTACTAACACTTTACTTATGTGCTGTCTAAATGGGCTTTGTTCCCGGTGACATTAAATAAAAAAAAAATTTCAATAAATATGTAACAAAAATAATTAAATTCTGTATTTCAAAATTTAATTAATAGTAAGATTTATTGGGGAGTCTGGTTGTCCGAGCTGGCTAAGGCGCTGGCCCCGCTTCACTATCATTGATGACGATGTCCAAGCGGGAGACCCGGGTTCGAGCCTGGCTAGCATATAAAATTTCGACCGGCTCCCTCACTAATCCTACTAACACTTTACTGATGTGCTGTCTAAATGGGCTTTGTTCCCGGTGACAATAAATAAATAAATAAATAAAAAAAAAGATTTATTGAAATTTAGAAGAAGAAAAAAGTATTACCATGGAAATTTCGAGTAAATTATTTTGATTGAAACAATTTTGTTTGCCTAGAGTAGCAGGTTTGTTGATTCATGAAGAGAAATCGATGAGATTGTCTTCTGCTTGATGATATCTATTTAATGTTATAATAGGCTTCCCGAAGTGATTTTTTTTTAATTTTAAAACCCACTAATAGTCTCCCTAAAAGGCCATAGGGGTTTAAGCATATTGAATCGGCCCCCGAGAGATAATTTAATGATACTTAGGGGATAAGTAGGTACTAATAAAATAATAAGATCCTGAAAGTTTCAGATCCCTAACTCAATTGGTTTTTGAGAAAAAGCAAAATATGTAAAAAAACAGAATTTTTTTCTCAGGATCTTATAAACCGATTGATCTAAATTTTTAATATGTTTTGGGGACTGATAATAGCTTCTATGAAAGAAATTATGAGCTATAAAGCTTTATAAGATCTTTGAAAAAAAAATTGTTTTTCTTTTAATTTCAATTTTTAACCATGATACAATTTTGGCACAATTATGAAACTATTTTTTTCAAACCTTATCTATTTCCCTATAATACTATGACCTTTTCAAATTTTGAAAATAAAAAAAATAAAAACCACTTTTTGGCCCTAATAATGATTTTTCTTTTATTTACATATATTTATTAAAAACAATATTTCACTTTCAAAAACAATAACAATTATTTTTTTGCCCAAGTCAAAAATTACAACAGGTCAACAATATCAATAAGCAATTTCATAGTTGTTTTAACAAATATTTTTAGGAACAACTTTCTATTAAAAAACTCAATTATTTATATATTTTTATTAACCTGAGATATAGATATAACTAACAATTATCGAATTAATTTTTTTTTAAATTTATTTAATGTCACCGGGAACAAAGCCCATTTAGACAGCACATAAGTAAAGTGTTAGTAGGGTTTGTGAGGGAGCCGAGTTTTCAGCCGGTAGAAATTTTTATTTGCCAGCCAGGATCGAACCCCCGGCCTCCCACTCCAACATCGTCATAATCGATCGATGCCGAAGCGAGGCCAGTGCGTTAGCCGACCGAGTCAACCCGACTCCCTATCGAATTAATGGAAGACAAGAAAATTTTCTTTCCGAAAAAAACCAAACTTATTTATTATAATATTTTATATCAGAAGAGATCGTTCTCTCAGCAGACGAACCCAAGTGCCAAACTTGCTTCAGGGCAGTAGAGTTAGAGATGAAATTCTTCTAGCATATAGGTACCTTATACGCTGCTAAACATGAAAATTTTATTCAAGTTATAAACAATATTAGAATGTCAAGTTCGATTAAATCCAAACGTGTTATCAGCTTCACTTACTCGTCTAATGTATAGAGCTAAGAGTGAGTGAAAATTACATTTCAAAAGTTCCGTAGTTTTTATTTCCAAACGCTTTGTAAATTTCCCATAGACATCCCTTACGCCAGAGCGGCCGGCTGGCATACTCCCCTACTTTACTTACGGTTGCCTAGCTTACAGGCATTTTTTAATTTTTAAGTTTTGATTATTTTCAAATCTCGAAAGGCAGTGGAATGACTATTGTAAAAGCTCAAATTCTAGATAGGGTAAAGAAAATTTTAAAAAAAATTTTAGAAACTTTTTAAAATTTAAATTTAAAATATAAAATACTAGCATTTAGGGAAAACGGTGTTGGTTTATAGTGAAACATATTAACAACATATTAAACACAGGTTATATAACACAAAAATATAATTAAAGGAATTTTTTTAATTTTTATATTTTTACTTGTGAAACACCACTATAACCAGTTAAATAACTCCGTGTATAAAATACTAGGTTTAAATTTCAAAAAGTTTCTAAACAATTTTCAAAATTTTCTTTACTTTATTTAAAAAAAATTTCACCAAGAACCCACACCATTCTCCCTTAACAAAATTCTCGATAGGGGTTCGATTCCCGAGGGGATGAATACTTCCCTACTGACATTTATAAATACTATCCTTAACACCTCGGATTCAGTTGATAACAATTTCGGGTGATTTTCTTTAGAAATCTTAAGTCTATGCCTTATCACCAATTAAAAATTTTATAAACTTAGATTTATAAATTTATAATGTTTCAACCAAAATTTTAAGTTAAATGTTACACCACATAAGCTTACATCTAAATCCATGAATAGCTATATAATTTAAAATAAAATAAAAACATTTCCACTTCAAACCAATACCTTTTATCAAAATTCTTAAGTGTACTGTTAACTTTTATTGTGTTGTACAAAATCATATATTTATCGTGTCTCGTAACCCAAATACACCGTTTAGGCTGCCAACTAAGCCTCATATAATCTTCTGTAATAAAAAACAACAACAACTTTTTTGCATTTTCCTTCAATTTCTTTTTTCTTTTTAACGCTTGAATTTACTATTTCTCAAGTATTAAAGAATAAATTAAATATACTATTCTTTCGGCCCTCATTTAATTATGAATAATTTATAAAAATACGAAATGCAAAAAAAACCTTTTAGCAAATTCAACTATAAAAATATCTTTCGATCACTTTGCATTATAAAATAAATTAAGAAAAAAAGATAATCTCCCAGAGATGAAGAGATGGACAAGTGATTGATTGAGAAACGCCGCTTGCAAAGGAATTTCACAAAATGGCTATAAAATCGCAGGAAGATGAAGCAAAGGACCAACCTATGATTAGATATCAATTAAAATTACTTATTAAGATGAAAAAAGAAAAAAAAAGCTCGGTATGATTAATGTGGGGTTATTTATCAAAATCAGCGATCTTTCGAGAAAGACCTTCTGATATTCCAAAAGCGATAAAACCTCGTAACTCATCTGTCGTAGCCTTGGAACAATCGTAGCCATATAGACACACCGAAGCGGACAGGTTGTTGTTGTTGTTGTTTTTTATTAGATATTATTATTTTCATTGGGTATTACAATCGGGCTGTTAAAAGCGTCATGAAGTATGTGCAAAAAGGGAAACTTGACTCGATTCACATACTTAACGATTTTTATTTATTCTTCCATTCAGACTAACTAGTTCTACTTCAAATGAGAGAAGAATCCCTTTTTTTATCAATCGGAATTATTCTTTCATTATTTCTATTTTAAGTCTAGATGTCTAGAACAGGGCTGTCCAACCCGTGGCTCGCGGGGCGCATGCGGCCCAGCACCTCATTGAGTGTCTAGAGATATATTTATTCCCTTTTTTTGAAATATATGAATGTAGTATGTACAGATTTGTACAAAAGGTGGAGCTTTTTTCAAGAATAAAATTCACTAAAAGTAAAATTATAAGCTCAACTATAGATAGATAAAAAAATAATGATATTTCGAAAATTTAAAAATTCTTCTTCTTCTCATATTTTAATTTTCTAAAATATTTATTATTTCAGTAATTTATATGCTACGACACTAACCAAGTCTATAGTTATATCATTCTAGTACTACAAGGAGACAAGGAATTGGGGTTTTCTAGAACAATTACAATTAATTGATAATTTCTCTTCTGAACTAAAACTTGTCAGGACTTGTCTTTTAGATCTTTGCACGTTCTTGCATGTTAATAGATATAATGGATAATCAGGGATTATTATATCCGTGACCCTTTTAAAAAATACACAAGGAATTGGGGTTTTCTAGAACAATCACAATTAATTGATAATTTCCCTTCTGGACTAAAACTGGACTAAAACTGTACTTGTCTTTTAGATCTTCCGACATATACATAAGAATTTCCTCAGTTAGAAAATTAATGTTATTATTCACTACGACATTACACTGAAAATTACATTCAACCACTCCAGTATTTTACATTCGAATTTCTTATAACTTAAGTATCATTTTTTAACAAAGCAAGTACTTATTTATACGTCGAAAAGTCTTTGTCTTTATAGGGTTAAACCAACTACCTTGAATGCATTTAAGAAGAGGAAATTCTCATTGATTTCCTTCTGTGATCATTTGACTGCGGACATTTCAACGATAATTCTTAGCTTCTGATAGTAATTTGGAAAAAATCAATTGTTTCTATTTACAGATCAGAAAAAGGTTGCATTTCACAAATAATTAAGTATAACTAAAAAACTACACAACGAATAATCTAATTAAGTAAATAAAATGAGCTTGAAATATTTATTTATATAACATGTCTTTTAAGATTAATTAAACATTGACTTATATGCTCTCTAAATGGACTGTTTCCCCAAGGACAATCTAAAAAATAGATAAATAAATAAATAAATTCAAAAATGAAAAATATACACATTTTTGAAAAAAGAAAAAACTGGCAAAAAAGAGATCCTAAAATAAATTGTCAGAAAATTTCTTAAGATATCTTGAATCTGATGAATATTTAACCACCTTTTGTAACAGTCTCTATAACGTTCAGATTGTTTGTCCAATTAATATTAAAATTATTATGACTTATCATGTTGGTCTCCTTAGCTAAATTTTCAAACATTTAAAAATTTCTTTTTTCAAAAATAGTAATTTTGATTCAACCATTAAAAATCTTCTAATTCTTTTTTCAAGAATTATTTCATCTTTATAGAAAATTTTATAAAGATAAAAACATTTGTTTTTCTATTGTGTGTGTTCTTTATTATTCACTATATTTTATAAATATAGTTCTAGTACGTCATTGTGGCGTGGATAATTAGTTGTACCTACGGACATATATAGATCGGTTCGTTAGAAACAAACCACGGAGGTATTTATGCAAATGAAATTACTTTTTGCCTTAAGGGCTTTAAGTCATTTGTCCGAAATATTGTCGGACTTTATTAAGAGAATTTCTATTCTCCGAGTGTAAGCGTATCTATAGTACTACAAGGTACTACAAAATACGCATGATTTATTAATTATTAAAAATGATAATGAATGGATATTGGTAATGAGAGTAGGAGGATTAATCAGCGAGTAGCGCTTGCAGCTACCAATTTAATTTGAAACGATTGGCATTCATAATAATATTAATAATAGAAGGAAGAAATAATTCCTCGTTATGTGTTGTTGTTGTTCGTTATTGTTCTATTATAAATTATTTCATCACGAATAGTTTAATTATAAGTGCACGCGAAACGGCTTCTGCAGGGATGGATAGATATATTGTCAGTAACTAACCAGTAACATACATATTTTAGCTCTCTAAAATGAATTGAAATTTTAGAATCCGGTCTGACTCAACACCGGGTCGAAACAACGTAATTTTATTGGATCAATGTTTTTGTTTTTTGTATTTAAATTAACTGCTGAAAAACATTAGCAGCTTCTTTTTAAACCATCTAATTAAGGTATTTCTTTCACAAATGCAAAAATTCAAGAAGTTTTCGAAACTTGGAATATAAGTCATTAAAAGATAACACTGTTAAAATTTGAAGACGATTTAAAACACCATACATGAAGTAATTGCAATTAAAAATAAATTTTTTTATATATGGTAAGATGGGAAAGGGTGGGAAAATGATCATTATTTTATTTTTTTTCATTGAAGGACTTTCACCAACTTGATGAAAAATTAATATTTGTTAGAATAATATATTCGGAGTAACTTAAAAAAAAATTGAAATTATTTACCACGTAGTTTTGATAAAAAATAAAAAAACATATTTGGGCGATTATTTTTAGTGGAGGGGATATAATATCAATCGCTTGGAAACGATCCATTCATAAAGAGGATATAGTAGTGTAAAAAGTACAATCACGTTAAAAAAACATAACCTAAAATCTTAGGTGGCTACGAGGCTAAAACTTTTTGTGTGGATTCTCTCGAAAGAACTGCATTAAAAGAATGAATCATTAAAAATATAGTAAAGTTTCGTTGTAAAAAATTTGGTTATGTCGAGAGTAGCAGCGTTGTTGATTCATAAAGAGAAATTAATGAGGTTGTCCTCTGCTACACAGGCCCGACGAGAAGGGAGGCAGTGGGGGTTGTTACCCCTGGCCCGAAAGGGGCCCGGTACTAACACTGATAATTAAATTTTTCTACTACTAAAATCTATTATTTATTATAAATAAAAATATAAAATAGCAAAATTAGGTAACAAAGCATATTAGATTTATTTATTTGTTAAAAAATAAAATACTTTTATTTATTTGTTGAAATGCAAAAACTAACCACCCCAAATGGGTGGGGAGGGGCAATAATTAAAATACTAGCCCTCTCGACCGATCTATATAACAAAATTTGGATGAGTTTGGTCTAAAGGGCTATAATTTCCATTTTTGACCCTCCCCAATTTTGGGTGGTTAGTTTTTGCATTTCTAGCCTTTTGGGGGCGCACAGAATATGTATACAAAATTTGGTTGAGTTTGGTCGAAAGGGATAGAATTTTCATTTTTGACCACTCCCCATTTTTTTGTCTGATATAATGTTTAAAACACATTAAAAAAATTATTTTATGCTCTTTTCAAAAATATATTCAGTTTTTTTCTAGTTAGTTAAATTTTTTCATTTTTTATACCTCTTTAAAATGTGCAAGATCTTTATGCCCTACCCTTTATATAGGCATGGGAAACCACCCCTGTGAAAAATTTCCAGAAAAATTACAATGGATAGGATACTTTCTCTATAGTAATCGTCGACGCTCGAAATCCAGTATGGCACTTGAAGAATATGTTATGTATTTATTTGCATAAGAGGACAACCTCATTGATTTCTCTTTATGATTAAAATTTCAGCTTAAGGGAAAGCACGTGTTGAGTCCGACTTGATTCTCCTAGTTGGCTCCTTTTTTTTTTTTTTTTTTTTAATGATATTGATGTGAGAAGGAGATACACCAGAAGGTGCATCCCCTAGAGGCCTGTATGGGCTGGCCCCTCCATCGTGAAAAGAACAGAGTAGAAGGAAAGAAGCCGGAATCACGAGCCAAATCTCAGAAAGTTAGATACAATCCAATTTACTAAGTTTTAAGGGCTTCGAGCAGTGGTAAATTCTCCGCGCGATAAATTAGGTTAAATTAATCTCCCACTTAAAAACCCCTCTTATGGTGCTAAAGATAAAAGTAAATAAATATTATATGAAATATTCATTTACTATGAGTTAAGATTTCTAGGTCACTTGTTTCACATTAAAAATTAAAAAAATAAAAGGTAAATTTTTTCTTATGGTGCTCTTGACAAAGTCAAGATTTAAGGGACTTTTTAAAACATCCTTAATTTATAAGAAGACATTTTTTTTCTCAAAACAGCTGTAATATTTCTAAATGACTACATATAACTAGCCAATCTATCTGAATGGTGTAAATTTGGAATATGTGGATTCATTTAAATACCTCCCCGTATAGAAATAAATAGATTTTCGAAATATGCTTTTTATATATTTTTGAAAATATATTAAATTAAATATAACATAAAAAAAAAAAAAAAAAAACCCCTGTCCTCAGATACATTTAAGGGGAGGGATTGTATCTTTTTTGAGCAACTTCTTCTTGTATCAATATCATAACAAAAAATAAATAAATAAACATCATTTAATTAGCTATATTAATAATTAAATAGTAAAAAAAAATAATTCAAAAATGGTGGGAACACCCTATATAATGACTTTCTAAAAACTTACCCACACTGTATTTGCATCTGAATAATTAATTAAATAACAATTATTATTATGATTGTTTTATTTATACATGAAAACCGCATCCGAATTCTATTTTTCTTTCCTTCTTGCGATTATTCATTCGCCGAATTTGATAAAGATAAAAAAGTCAGCCAATTTATTCAATTTCGTATTAGTCGCAAGTGAGTCTTTCTAGTGAGTGGACGTTCAATTCTTTCGTTAATT
The DNA here is from genome assembly GCA_024734495.1 of Forficula auricularia. Taxonomy (NCBI): domain Eukaryota; kingdom Metazoa; phylum Arthropoda; class Insecta; order Dermaptera; family Forficulidae; genus Forficula; species Forficula auricularia. The sequence goes on along the minus strand of JALMQS010000099.1, from coordinate 107,543,960 downwards.
CCAGACCAATAATCGATATTTTCCAGAGTATCTAGGCAGAAATAGAGTAAGTACACGCTATTATTAACACTTTCTCTTACTACATATTGCTATAATATTTTTATTATCTAAAAAACAAGATTTTTCATTTTTTTTTGTTAAATATATGAAATAAAACCCAATTTACTCATGTATAGATTATGTTTATTGACTTTAGATTACAATAGATTAATAATTGGAAGAAACAGTTTTCACTTGGTCAAGATATACAATTTTTTTTGACACTCTTTAATTTGAGATACAAATTTGAAGTTTAGCAGTTTATTAATACACATTTATTTGTTAATTCCAAGCTCATTAGCGAATTTTTGAACCTGAAGATGATCAGACAAATATCTAATCCATTCTTTGATTTGAAAATTCAACTCTTTTGGAATCATATGTATAATGAACTTTCTACGAACTTTTTTCTTACGTCATGGATGCCAAATATTCTATAATATTCTTATAATATTTTATTTATCTAAAAAATAAGTTTATTATTCAATTTTTTCATAAAATGCATTAATCATAATTTACATACCTATAAGTATAAATTAGTTTCACTTAAGATTTCAAAAAATAATTGAAATAAAAAGTGAAGATTTTTTCAAAACATAGTATTTTTTTTTCAAACGTTTGTGATTTGATAAATTTTTTGATAGCGAATTGTTTGAGCTTTAAAGTTGAAACTTAGAAGAAAATTCTAAAGTCTAAGTATGTAAATTATAATGTTTTGGTGAAATCACCATAAAAGAAATTAATCTAAAAAATAATAAATTTCAAACTAATAAAATTGTATATATAATTAATAGAGATTGTGGTGTTGGTGCAAGGTGAAACATCTTTATTAAAGATAAAAGTAAATAAATATTTTATAAGATATTAATTTACAATGAGTTAATTTTCTACGTTACTTGTTTCACGTGAAAAATTAAAAAAAATCAAAAGAGTAAATTTTTTCATATACCATATATACTGAGTTATTAACTCCAGTTAATTTCTGTACTTCCTGAAGGTGGGTTGATAGCCGAAAATATATATATTGAAAACATTTACTCCTTTAATTTTTTTAATTTTTCACGTGAAACAAGTGACCTAGAAAACTAACTCATAGTAAATTAATATCTCATAAAATATTTATTTACTTTTTTCGAAATTTTATATTCATCTTAGAGTCCATCACTAAATTTGGTTTCTACTTAGACTCTAGAATAATTCATACTTTTTTAAATTTCCAGGCAGAAATAGACTAATTTTTAATCGTAACACCCCAATATTTATGTGATTCAAAATTTGCTATAATTATAGGCTTGCATTTTCAGATAATTAAATAAACAACTATTCTCTCACCTAGATGTGATCTTAACAAATATAACATTGATTCTCATCGACACATACCTCTATTATCTTAAATGTTTTTATTTTAAGAAAATAAGAATTAAATGAAAAAAACCAAGTAATTACTCCGTCGTCTGAATATAAATTCAAAAAAAAACAAAAAAAACAGAGCTTGTCTATTCTTATTCTATTCTCATATATAATTAGTGAAGACATGTTTCACATCTGAATTCCTGTTTCATACTAAGAAGATACGGAAAAAATAGTTCAAAAACCAGTTTAATGATTCCATTTGAGAAATAAATAAATAAATAAATAACAGATTTCTTCCCTGTATATATATATATATATATATATGTTGATGATGTTTCCTAAATCCTCTGACAAATCCTGTTATTTTTATTTTTCACCAAACGATATTAATTAAAAGGAATTTTATCATTAATCATATATAGAATTTAAAAGAGCTAGAGTAAAAAAGAGTAAACGTTTCCACTTGTGGAATGTTCCCATCCTCAGTCAGATTGGGCCATTAGCAACATAGTCCAGTCTGGCTACTGCGATCGATGTAGAGCAACTCTTCTGCTTTCGCGTGACTCAAATACAACTTTTCAATTTCTTTTTCTGCCCGTCTTCTTTCGGATCGGATATTCACAGTCGCAGTCGATGGTCGTCCTCGACTTCCAATCACGTAAACTCGTTAATCAGAATTAAAAAAAAAGACGAAAACACATACACACACAGGCACATACATTATTTTCAAAATGATCTTTTTTTATCAGCTCTGATGATGCAAGAATAACTTAAATTGGTGCTAAGATTTGGTTCAGATCAGTATGGGGGATGAGTTTTTTTCGAAATAACTAAAATTATTATTTCTACTAAAATCTTAGATTCTTTCCTAAATAAAATAAATTCATTTCTTAATATTATAATGGTTATGCACCTAACCTGGGTTGATTTTTGAAAAAATTCCATCTTTTTTCAAAAAAAGAAACTCAAAAAGATGCTTAAATCTTGACGCCAATTACTTTAATTAAATTTATTTAAAGAACCACACCTCGCAATTTTACCTAATTTTTGAAGTGATAACTTCTTTTGGCTCACCTTGCACACTTTTTATTTTACTTGGCAGTAAATGTGATTGAGTCGTCACGCATCATGTGTCAAGGTTGGTACCAATTCAAGCCACAGATGGCGCTGCAGCATTAACTCTAAGCTTAAATTAATATTTTATATTTGAATTTTGGCGCTCATTTACTTTTTATTTTCCTGGGCAGTAAATGGGATTGAGCCATCACGCGTCACGTCACGGGTTACGGTTGAGCTTTGGTCTAGTGTCAGTTCAATCATTGTCGGAAAATATATTAATTATTCCTTTTCAAAAAATAATAAAATTATAAATGCAATATAAGTTATCACTTCTGTCGTGTGGTCTTAAGCACACATCCGAATTTTATTTTTATTATTATTATTATTTAAATAAAACTTTTTTCAGTTTAGCCTGATTTTTTGTTTTTTCCCTTCTAGTTGAAAGGAGTGAAAAATCTTTAACTTTATTTCTTATATATATTACATATCGGAGAGAGATTTGTCTTAAGGGTTTGTCTAACGGCCCGGAAAGCTAGTTAACACTTGGATTCGATTCTTGAGGGAACGAAGCCTTCTGATATGAAATGTAAAAATATTTCTACTAAAATCTTAGATTCGTTCCTAAATAAAATAAATTCATTTCTTAATAAAATTATTTTGAATAGTAAGTTTTTGAATTTTTAAAAAAATTATATTATTTTATCAGCTCTGAATTTGCATATGAATAGTTTAAATTGAAGCTAAGATTTGGTTTAATTCAGGGATCCAAAGAAGATCCAAAATATGGGAGGATGATATTTCGATAGAACTAAAATTAAAATAAATTAAGATGAAAGCAAATAAGTTTTTTTTAAATAGATGGTATTTTTCAAAATTCTAACGTCACTATAGGGAAAAATTAACTTTATAATACGAAGAATTTAAAAGCCAAATCAAAGATCTTATTAACTATACTTGATTTCATATCATAAGTTACTAAAACTAGGGTAAGATTTGTAAAAAATATTGATTGTTTAGTTTAAATAAATACAAATCAGCTTCCTAAAATGAATTGGGGCCAGGTGTATGGTAAAATATGTGATGGCCCCATCACATATTTTATGCTGGTCCTGAAATAGACACTTTTTGAAATTTTTTATTTTTTTGTTTATTCTTGAAACCAATAAAAATTATATATATAAAACTATGCTCTGAATTTATGATTTTTAATCCTTCTCATCAAAAGGACGTATGTGAGTAAAAGTAATTAGGATCCCTTTAGTTTCTTTTTTTATCATTATACATGATACTGTTGATGTCGCTGCTGCCCAACACCAATATAAAAAAAATTGCTTGTGTAATATGAGAAGTTGAGTGGGTGTGAAATATTTTTTAGACCTCAAGATGAGATTAAGTTAACTTGAGCCAGATTTTTCTTCCGAGAATAAATTTTGATGAACTTATCGAACATAACTAGATAGTACCTACCTAATTTAAGACCAAATCTTAGCAAATTTCACTTCCTCTTGAAACCACATATGTATGCATATTATCTATAATATTTATCTGTCTATTATGATTTTTAGTATCTAGATGAAGAGTTTTATTAACAGTAGTTGTTTTGATTAACAACATGCCTGATTTATAAGAATTCAATTAAAGATTCCATTAAATATATTTAGTTGAGACTAGAGTTTCGAAACCCTGGATTAAGAATTCCCTTCGAAACTACAATCCCAAATAAGTTCATTTCTTATAAATTCAGCAAAATACCAGTTTACTTTTATTCGATGTTATAATTAAAATTTGTTCAAATTAAATAAGTTGCATATTGAACGAATCTATAACCTTGTACTAACTAATATAAAAATAGTTGCATATTTGGATTTTTTAATAAAAATAAATTCAATTAACGTGGTGTCATTTTATATAGCATGCAATAAAACTTGCAATAAAATGAAAAATTATAATTTACACGATCATATAAATACATAGTTATACAGAAATTACCCGGAAATTGAATCTTTTTATTATTTGAACTATGATATAATAGAGAATCAAGTTAAGCGAGACGAAATTAGAGATTAAATGTGATCAGAGAACGCATTAAAGTCTCTAGATAGAAAAGTGGTTTAATCACTGGATAAGTTTGTGAAATCTTAAAATTTATAAATTATTGAAAACATGGATAATAACCGTCATAAATGAAGTTCGCGAATTGCAAAACATTTATGGTCACAATGCTAATCAATTGAATCAACTCATCCCATTGTGTTATTCCAATAGCTTCTAAAGACTCGAATTCTATCCCTATCTTTTCTTTTTGAATTTCTATAACTTTCAAATTTTCAAATCCCAAACCCATAAAAACTCAGCTTCTTTAGGATCTGAAAGATTTTTCACATTATATCACATATATTTCGTTTATTAAAGCGGATTTTTTTTATATGTCAGAAGGGTTGTATTTTCTTCGATTTAAGAGATGAGAATCTCTCGTGATTTCTTTAGACATTTTTAAGCATGCTATCTGCAATTTGAAATTCTTATATCATCTCTTTCAGAAGATTCAAGAATTAATCTTGACTTAAGACACTGAGCCGTGCCATACTAATTTGGAGCTAAAAATTAAGAATGAATTGATTTTGAGTACTTATAATTTATTTGAATACTTGTATAAATATTTCTGTGAATTTTGTATATTTAATATAAAAGGAAAAAAATGCAATTTGTACCCTACGTGGTGCTCACTTGTCATTTCTCCTATTTTGCAAAAGTAATAAAATAATTTCTAGAAATCACGAAACAGTTCAATGAAAAAATTCCAGATGAGTACAGTATAGTTAGGCTGAGAGAATTAGCTAAAAATCTCAAATACACCAGCTGCAGAAGTTTTTTAGATATGGAAAATTGAATGAATTTAGTGCGACGTTGCCAAGTCGCCATCTCTCACTTGCCATGCAATGAGAGAAAAAATGAAAACCAACAAAACTACCTAAGTTTTAACATTTTTCATACAAAACGAATACCGCTTGATATAATTATTTTAACAGGAAACTATTTGTTATATCTTCAGCTAATGATTCTCAGTTTTTCAAAATAATATCAAAAAAATTACGATTGTTATTTAATGAAACAGTCGCTTTAACAACGTATAGTGTTCGCGTGTTAAATATGGAAATTTCAATGGTCAATATTTATAAATTTAGTGCCGCAAAGACTATTGAAAAAAATTTATACATATAAAGGACGCTTATAAATATGTGTATTAAAGTTTTAAAAGGATTACAAGAAAATCGATTTATTAGGGAACGTCCTTAAAGTGCAATTTTATGCTTGATGTGTCTCCATATATTTAAATCACCAAAAGTGTTCTGCAAAAGAAAAGGGGTAGAAAATCACTGACTTAAGGCTATTGCCCTTTCTTGTATTCTTATAAATGGAAAAAATAAAGACTATATTCGTATAAATAAAAGTTAGTTGTCTCTTGATTGTTTAAGTCGAAACGTGATAAATTAAAAAGACACTTGAACAGAAAGAGAGAGTGGTAAATCAAAGCATTGAAGTATTATGATAAATAAAGATGTAGAAAACACTTTTAATGAATTGTTTAATGATTAATGTGTCGTTTTATGAAATGAAGAGAAATAGTGGAGGAATCAGAAAGAAAGAGAGAGGGGGAATCACAAAAGAGATGATGTTTTTTTCCAATGAATAAATCAAATAAATATTTATTATATGTATTAATAAAACTCGAGGGGACATTTCGTTTTCACAATAGAATAATTAATTCGTTTTAAATACCGTCAATTTGATAATTTGAATGATCGGAGGAGAGTCAATGAATAATTGATTTTTATGTTAATCAATTGATTTTTTTTATTTAATCAATCAAATGAAAAAATAATAAAGATTATTAAATTGAAAGTTTTTGCCGAGAGTAGCAGAATTTTTATATATTGAAGGAGACAATAAAAGAGTGTGTCTTCTGCTGGAATTATAAATTTTATTTATTTATAACGAGACTATAGTTTCGAGGGCTTTGCCCTCTTCATCAGTCTATTACAATGTATTCACAGGAATTAATTTATGAATGAAAGTTTTACATTTTTCATGTGTATACTACTATAGTCTCGTTATAAATAAATAAAATTTATAATTCCAGCAGAAAATTTTGTGTCTCCTTCAATAAAGATTATTGTTACTATCTGTCTAAAATCTTAGTTTCTCTATGGCCTGACAAAACAAAAAAGTAAATTCCTAGTATAAAAGTCTAGAAAGCTAAAAAACCTATTTAAGGGTAGATTCTTATTAGACTCAATAAAAATAAAAATAAAATTCTCTTTATCTTGGTTTTTAGGCCTTTTTCCTGTGGTTATTTTGGGTGCTGACATTGAAAATTAAATTAAATAAAACACAATCATCAGCTCTAGTTTTTGAGATACATTATATCGAATTTCCGAAAAAGGCGATTTTCCCTTTTTTTGAGACGTTTTGATTACTAGGTATTAGGTGTTACGGAGGGGTGAACCGCGACCTAATATCGTGCACACCTACATCCACTTTCATTTCCAAGTAGAAAACAATAGATAAAGTGGCATATCTAATGAATTCCAAAATAGTTTCAGATAATTCCAAAGACGGTGTACACCTAATTCCAATCTCGGTTCATACCTCGAGTATTACTATTACTATTATTTTTATTTTTATTTTTTTAATGAGCTTAAAGTATTGATTTTGTTTTTATTTAGTTTTAGTTGAATGGTCTACAACTTTCCAATTTTATTTCAGAAAATATCAAGTTAATTTCAGAAAATCACACTTGTTTTTGAGAATACTCAATTGATTAATAGAAAATCACAATTTATTATATTTCAGAAATCTTAATTTAATTTCAGAGAATCTCAATTGTATTTCATAATTCTCAATTAAATATTAGACAATCTCACTTGTATTTCAGAAAATAAACAAGTAACTAAACAATTGACATTTTCTGAAATGCAATTGAAGTTTTCTGAAATTGAATTGAGATTACTGAAATACAATTGTGATTTTCGAATATTCAATTGATAATTCTCAAATACAATTGGTGTTTTCTATAATACCATACACATCGAAAATGTGTAGTTCTATTTTTTCTTATTCTTCCTTTAAAAAAACTTAGAGGATACTTAAGAATAGATTAGGTCAATTTTAATGTTAATTGCCTAATGGTATCCACCTCCAAATAAAAGAAAAAAACTTTGTTTTATTTCAAAAATAAACCCTTGAGGTAGTCAATATGACATTACGTTAATAAATAATCTGCAACGGATTTGCTACACTTTAACCATAGTCATTTGAAATATTAATAATTTTTATTCCTATATTATTTATCAGATAAACCGACAAATAAATAAATTTTAAATAATTTGAAAAAAATACTATTTTACTGTAGAGTAAAGTACTTTAAAATGTAATTTTCCTAAAAATTTTATATAACCTTTTTTGGGGTGCTCAAAGTGATCAAAATTCGTTAAACCACATTTTCAAAATATTTAGAAAAACTAGAAAAGTACTAATAAATTATAAAGTGCTAATGTTGTCGGCCGATATGTATCATAAACTAATCAGCACTTCATTTTGGTTACGTAATAGGATATTTTCATTTTCATTTCTATTGGTTGAACGGTGTGGAAAAAATGCTCGACGAAAAAAAAGAAATACATACATCCTCACCGACTAAATGATAAAATCGCACTTTTTGGGCTCTGGATCAGACCCCATGTAATTTTTGCAAAACCTTCAAATGCTAAAATTCACCCTGATTGAATATTACAATTTGTGACTTACGTGAGACCATCGTTTCAGTAGTCTTTGCCTGAGAACTCTCTGATATCGCTCTTGGCGGAGACAGATTACAATATGTACTTTACCCATGCTTCGTTATGGTTAAAGTAAAAAATCTACACCGACCGCTGAGAAAAGATTATCAAATCACTAAAATTTTCGGAAAGTTTACTAAGCCTTGAAACAATGTCTCATTTTCCTACAATTAGCTATTACAATCAGTTGGCAAAAGAAAACCTTCTGCATATTAAATGTGACACATTTTAATTAAACCAATGTGCAATGACGCGTCTCGTTTTGTGTAGCTTGCGGCACTCATGTAAACTGTTTAACACACAAAATTGTCTCCTCTGGGTAATTTTCGGTTGAAAAAAAAAGAAAAGAATTTGTTGATTGCGCTCCATTTTCGAGACCATTCTGACCTCGACATTAACATATCCATTTGGATATAATCACACAAACTATTAATGATAATATATGGTTGTTGTTTTAAACAAAGTATTTTATTTTTATTTTTATACTATTTTATCCCTTTAGGGCACTTTCTCTTTAAAAAAAATTATGTAAAGAAAAAAATTATCTTCCTTATTATCATTTGTTGGATCCATTGTGTTTTGTATTTTGAAATTATGAAATTCAAAGTCAAAGTTATATTATTCTCTAAAGTAGTAAAATGTTCGTGTAATCGATAAATGGTTAGAATTTTGTTGCATGCGAATTCACCTGATAATATAGTGATCTAAAAATATGGATACTTTAAAATTTTGAAAGTAAAATTTAAACTTCATATTATGCTCCTGCCTGTGTATATTGTACATTACAAAAAATTAGAAAAAATCGAAGTGTTATGTGGGAAGCTATATAATTCTTTTACAAACTGCATTTATTTTTTCAAAAACAGTAACGTTTCGTCCATCTGTTTTGACTTCAACAGCAGTTTAGATTTTATTGTTTTAGATGTCATAGATAAGTTATTTAATTTTTGTTGTCTAAAAGTATTTTTCAAATATTTTTTTTACTCTTTTGAGACAGCTGCAAAGTTAGATTCTATATGTTCTTAAAATCAAATCAAAATTCAAGAATATTGCTATTATATTATTATGTTGAATAAACGAATTTATTGTGTTGATAAATTTTCCTTTTTCATGCATTTTTAAAGTGTTCAATTCCCCCATATTTATGTGATTTTTCATTTTCTAATTCTTCAAATTCTGAGGTGCCGCTATTACCCTTTATAATTGAATATTATGCAATTTCGAAAGAGGCACATGTCTCAAATCCAAACCCCAGAAATCCGAAATCCCGGGAAATCCAAACGAGTTTTTTTTGGACAAATTTAAGCAAAAAAGCGAAACTTATTTATTTAGTCATAAAACAATTATGTATATATTCTACATTATAACCTTATTTTACATAATTAGTTGAAAAATTAACAAAGAAGTACAGTTAGCATACCTAACAAAGTGCAAATGTGTCTACATACTTATGTCATCCAGGAGTGAAAAAGTTGGTTACATATTGAAATTCTTTAGGTTAATCACTTTGCAAAAACAATGAAATAATAATAGAAACACACAACATATCACTTAATCTTTCACTTGATATCATCTTCAATTGTCGAAGTGTTTTCGGCTAATCCGAACAAATTGAAGTCCGAACAGGCTACAACCCCAATTAGTTCGAATTTGAGGGGTTTCAGTGTATATAATTTCATGAAAGTGAAAAAGTAAATTAAACAAAATGGAAGATTCAATAATTTAAGTCATTTACTCGTATTTGCTCATTCAGAGTTAATTCCAAATACGATGGCTTGACGTACGAGATCTCAGCCGATAGTTAATAGTTCTTCTCCAAGACAAAACAAACGAACGTATATACTGAGCTTGGTTGGCATTTAATCTCAAACAGCTCAACTTACTTCCTTCTCTCGTATTTATCGAAATTTATTTGACGTTTGCGGACATCCTACCTGTTTTTGCCGCCTCTCTTATTATATTAGCCTCTCTACTTGCTTGCCACGATTTAACAGCATATATATATATATATATTAGTATTTTTTCTTTATTCTTTTACCTCTTATACAAATCGGCGTTAAGAGAGAGAAGCCGGCGAAGGAGGACTTTTACCATAGAGTGGTTTGTCCGTAAAGTAAACAGCCGCAGCCACAGCCGTAACGGCTACTCTTTCACGACCGGAAATGGCTCTTTTAGATGCGATCAGAGAAACAATGCCCATTCATAATTTCATCATTTTTCTTCGTCTATACTAGTAGAAGAAATAAAAAAATAAAGAGACGGGCAGACTAAATGACGAATACTATGGAAAGATTATCTATTAAAACCTTTGTAATTCTATTCGCTTTCAAAGAGAGAGAGAAGACTGGAGGAATTCAGTTTCCATCTTCAATTCATAAATATCAAATAGCTAGATTCTAATCCAAGCTTTTACATAAAAATAATACAATTCTTTGTGTTAAATAAAGATTTTTTTTTCAAAACTCCGTACGTTTTTCACAAGTTTCACAGATGGTCATAGAATGGTTGAACTATCGTAGTCACCAGCCAGATATATTGCTATTTAGCATGCTTTAAAATGTTTTCAATTTATTTTGAAATCTCTTCTATACTAATCAGAAATCATCTCTTAGGCCAGGAGTTCCCAAACTTTTCTGAGTCGCAGCGCCTTTTTTCAATTAACATTTTCCATAGCGCCCTATTTATTAATATTTATTTGGACACGCATGAGGGGGCCTTCTCTTACAACTGATTAGAATTATTTACAAAATTAGGTCTCAAATTGGTGGTGGTTTACATCTCTCTTTCTCTTCCTCCTTATTTACAGTAGTCGTATGATTTCTTAGAATTCTATATATATTGTCAAAATTAATAAAAACAATAAAAAACTAAAAATATATACAAAAATAAAAAGAATGAACCCAAAAATACGATCAAAATAAAAAAAATAATGAACAAAAACAACAGTCAAACAAGAACAAAAAAAAGAAGTAAAAGTACCTATGTCTAATCGTAAGTAAGAGATAAAAGAAATAATAAATACATTTTTAGCTTCTTACTTTGTTTTTTGTGTTAGGCCAAATGTTATTGTGTCAATTAATTATGAAGCTTCGCCGCGCACTTGTGAAGAGGCCACGGCGCACCGTTTAGGAACCTCTGTCTTAGACAATATAATTCTTATGTTAATCATTTGAAAAAACTAAGTTTTGTTTCCTGCGTTTACTAAGATTATACACTGTACATTCAACCATAGTAGTTTTAAATCATAGTTGCCTGCAATATAGGCAATCCAAAGTACAGGTTTATTCAATTTATTAGGTTTTCGTTCAAACATGAAATCGAACTCTGCATGTCTATCATAACATTGTAGCCCCGACAACTAAATAAAACACAAACTTGAAATTGACATATAATAATAAAAAAATTGGGTAAAATTGCGACGTGGGTTTCACAAAAAAAATTGAAATGGAACAAATAAAATAATAAAACTCAAAAATAAAATAAAATACACTAAAAGGTATAAAATAATAATCTAATTTAGTTACAACTAAACGACGAAATTAACATGAAATCACTTTTTGAAGTCGGTGCTAAACAAACTACTCTATATAAGCGAGCGTACCCGCCAATCGTACTAAGTTCGATTCATAAAATGTATATGTTTGGCACCGACTTCAAAAAGTGATTTCCTGTTAATGTTCGTCGTTTAGTTTGTAACTAAATTAAATTATTATTTTGTTCCTTTTAGTGTATTTTATTTTTATTTTTGAGTTTTATTATTTTCATTTGTTACATTTAATTTTTTGAAGTTGGTTTTATTTTTTTATAAAAATTATTTTTATTTTTCTCTTTTTAGTGATGTTATTAATAGTGACTTAATATAATACCTTGCATGCATCTCGTAAAGAAAGTGTCGGGCGAATGAATCAGAAAATGATAATTAATTTAAATTCATAAATATAGAAATTCTCTAGAAACATTTGCGGGTTTTAAATGAACGTTTTAAGATTGATTTTTTATAAAAGATTTTATTTATTATAATTTCGATTATTTGCTCATAAGAATTGGATATTTACGTTAATTTGTCATTGATCAGATCATCAGAACTTGACTAAATTAATATGCGACCACTCCTAAGGTACCTGTGGTAGTCTGTCTCAAATGGTCAGACCCTCCGATTTTAGATCAGAGTGGGTTGCCGAGAATATTCTTCAAGGCGGTCTAAGCATTTGATTGGGTCCACATGAAATTGTCAGGGAAAGAAGAGTGACTGATCTGCACCAGCCTGATTTACCTATGATATTGTCAAAGGCACTCTTACTTTCTTTTTGGTCACTTTGTCTGATGAATTAAAAGAATTGTATATTTTAACAAAAGTCATTTATTCATTTTAAAGTACAAATTTTATATTTTTAACAATTATTATTTATAATAAAATATTAACATTTTCGCTTGTATTTACAATCATTCTTTTCCTTTATTTAACATTTGTTTATCAACTATTTTTATGATAGGGTTAATGTGTTTTTTTGAACATAATCTTATCACATTTTCAATTTATTTAATTTTATTTAATTTCAAATGCTTTTAATTAATTTGCTAATAAACTTAAGTTTTAATTCTTCTAATGAGCTAGGGTACTGCCATCTAGCGATACTGGCTACAACATACCCTCTTTCCAAAATAAAAAGAATCATCGAAATCGGTTCATAAACAAAGAATTTATGCCTAAACGAACATAGCAAAAAAGGTCCAATACGAATGAAAAAAAAACTGGACCAATCGGAAACTAGATTGAACCCAATGCAAAAAAATCATCAAAATCGGTTAACAATTGGCGAAGATATCAGGTAACATAGACAAAAAAAAAATTCAGTCGAATTGAGAACCTCCTCCTTTTTTGAAGTTGGCTAAAAACAAAAATGAGTTTAGAATTCGATAATTTCGGGTTGTCAGCCCATCATCACCAAATATTAATTCTCAGTACGTTTTCTACCTCCCCCTTTCCTTTGCGCCCTAACCATACCTCTTTCCAAAAAAATTATTATTTGTAAAAAAATTTCTTATTTTTATTCAGTTTTCTCTGACTCCTGATGATGGGCTAACAACCCGAAATATATCGAATTCTAAACTCATTTTTGTTTTATTTCATTTTTTTGTGAAACCCACCTCGGAATTTCACCCAATTTTTTATAATTATATAAAAATGTTTCACTTAGAACCAACACCTATCTACTTAAAAGTTATTGAAATTGTCAAGTTATATGTATTTATTTTCCAAAAATCAAAAATATCAATCAAACTTAGAGAACGCGGTGTTGGTTTATATTGAAACATTATACAAATTATAATAAGTTGGAGTTGGTGGTGTTTCACAAAGAGAAAAAAAATAAAAATTTTTTTTTTAATTTTTCAATATATTTCGGATTGTTAGCCCATCGTCATACATCAACGTTGATGTACTCCAACCTAATATAATCAAAAATATCATTAAATTTTTAATTGAATGATTATTTTGGGGAGGATCAAATTTTTTATGGGGTTCAAATAAAATAAGCTGACGTTTTCTGATGTGGCCATCCACTTTACTTTACCATACAACCTATTATTATAATTATTTATAGTCATTTAAGGGGAGGGGTTGGTTTTTGCATTTTTATACTTCTGGTGTCCAGCTGATTATGTATACAAAATTTGGTTAAGTTTGGTAAATGGCCAAGATTTTCATTTTTTGACCCTACAAGCCTCCCCCACCTCCATTTAGGGCGGTTAGTTTTTGCATTTTTAAACTTCTGGGGGTCCACTGATTATGTATACAAAATTTGATTGAGTTTGCTCAAACGGCGTAGATTTTTAATTTTTAACCCCTCCTCCACCCCCTTAATTTTAGGTCGATATGCACCAAAATCTAATCAGCTCTTGGTCTCAATGGACCAAAACTACGTGTGAAATTTGGTTTTGATATTCAAACTAGTTTTTGAGCTAGCTCGTCCACACAAATTTGGTAACGCACAGACTAACGGACAACCAGACAGACTAACAGACATTTTGACAAAACAATTATTATCTCGAAAAATATAATTTTTCGATATTCACTTACTAGGGCTTTTTTGTAGACGGAAATGCCATGGTTTCCCTCAATTTTTTTAATCAAAATAGTTTCAGCAGTTTTTGAGATATTTCAAAAAAAAAGGAGGAAAAAACAACTTTTTTCATGAACGATTACAATACTTGACCATACCCTGTACGGCAAAGTAAAAATATTTTTTATCATGGTATGGAAGATAACCCTGTATCTCTTTAAATAGAATTACGATATTTTTTTTTAAAAATGGGGACTTGGGAGTGCCACAAAGCGGCCATTTTTAAGTGATTTTTGTACCAGTCGGCATTTTGAAGTAGCTTAATATTTTTTAAAGTCTATAAATTCGATCATTCTCTCATTATCTAATACACATAAAAATTTGAGTAAAAAAATAAAAACATTTCCAAGTCTAGGTACGCTTACGCTAAGATTTGCAGATGGTCGTAGGATTGAACTAGAGCGAACTTTTAAATCAATCCTACTAATAAATATAAATATAATTAACTTTTCAAAATTTATTTTTTGATTTAATTAATTAACTTGTAATCTTAATTTCAGTATACAAATATACATCTAATAATAATTACAAAGAGCTTTTAATTACAAAAAAATTGAAAAAATAACTTTTTATTTCTCATGCTTTTAGCATAAACATATCAATAAAATTAAAAAAAAAATTAATTTTTTCTTAATTTTTTGACCGGAAGTTCTGAAGCTAGAGGTCCCAAAATCTAATCATCTTAGACATAATGAGCATAATAATAATAATATATAAATAATAAAAATTTAAATGAAAAGAAGTTGTTGAATAACTAGCTTTTTCAGTATTATTATGTTAATTTAGATTTTCAATTATTCTTAATGAGTAAGTGGAACCGTTTGAATCGATTGGTTAATAACGACCTGTGAGCTCTGTGAGTGAGTTTGCTTAAGATTCTCGCTTTTTCTAGTTTAAATAAACGCGAAAAATCTCAATTTTGATATCTCATCCTCTTCCTATAAATATAAAGTGAAGACAATAAATGTATATGCCCATTATGGAGGTACTTCTCTTTTTTTTTATCTCCATCGAGGTCAGATTGTCTGTTTCACGTTAAAAGCAAGAAGTCTAACAAAGACAAATTTATAAAAGTCATAAATGTAGATTTCCGGTTGCAATGCTGAACGAGGAAACCCTGTATTGTTTTATAGGCTGATCAGATGGGTGTTATCAGCGCTCGTGGCTTGTTAGCCTCATGGTTGCTTGACTATTGAGGAATCGGTGGGTCGAACAGCCGTTATCAGCTAATAATGGTTGGTCTTTTCACAGGGCAATGTTTCGGCGATATGCTTAAAATACGAAACATGTTTTGGTAGGCACATTTAATCATTATGACATCAAGCATTAGTAAATTGCAACGGAATTTTTCTTATGCTCAAATGCATTTCCGGCGGCTTGCTTTATGCTATTTTAATTGAAGCAACATGCGAAAAATAAAAGAATTCGATTTATTTTATTCAAGAATGCATTTAGATTGGAAAAGTGGACTTTTTCAGGATATAATAAAAATAAAAACAGTTTTAAATTCGCCAAGTTTTTTGACATTCTGTTTTGATAAAAAAACACTCAGATTATACAAATTTAATCTTAATTTGTATAACAACATTTTCACAGTTTTATGTTTTTAGTACCTGTATGGTACGGAATAAGATATTGCGCTGTACTTTTACGTACCTTCATAATAGTTATTATTTGGTCGAAGGATTTCAAAAATTTGAATTCGAATTTTTAGTGGAGATTCACTTTTTGAAGTAGAAGATGATCTCTAGAAGCCATAGCGATAAACGAGTTGGCGAATGCTTTTATTTAATTTTTATCCAATCTGCTCGCGATGGGGTGTTGAATGTCTGATAATCTATATCTATAAAAAAAAGGAAAGAGTGGAGAGGGTATAGGTACATGAAAGTGTACTGATAAATGTTTTGAGTCTGATGAAGATTCCAAGTGAGTCTAACCGTTGATAAACTTTCGGGAAAAATTTGTTCTTTAAATTCTAAGCCGGGGCTAGAATGGGTCCACACTATCCCCTGCTTGTCGTAAGAGGCGACTAAAAAGAGTTGAGAGTGGTGTTGGCTATTCATCTCATAACAATTTTATGTTACAACATCCCGAGTAAAGGTGAACCTAATGAAGATTCCAAATCAGTCTAACCGTTGCTAATTTTTCAAGGAAATTTTTTCTTTAATTTCTAATCCGGGGCTATAGTATCCCCTGCTTGTCATAAGAGCTTGCCGTGTAGCCTGACAGATATACTGGAATCGGTCTTGCTTTCGAAAAATTGACTTGAAAATTGGCTCAGGGAATGTGCTGTTCTTCTATAGATTAAAGGCTTTTAAAGATCTTCTAGAACAGTGTATATGAAACTTGAAGCGATTGGAATTAGAAATCGGACTGTAGCTGAACTGTTTGAGGTTCTTAGTAAATCCAAAGTTTATAAGGGACTGTCGTGCCATTGGTCAGGGTGATAAATAAAGAAAAAAAAAATCGATAATAATCTCAGAGATTCCGCAATCTAATCCGCAGGCTTCCCATTGTTCCTCTATAATAATATACTTTTAAGTAATGTGTGTAGGCAAATAGCTAGATCAAGTCAAATCTTTTTGCCAGAGATGGGAAAGTGGCACAGGGGAAGATAGGGACAGTGGGTGGGGGAGGTGGGGGAGGGGAGGAGATAGGAACACTGTCTAGGGTCTAGGGGTGCATAAGGGGGAGAGAGAAAGGTAGATTGGAAAGTAGCTCAGGCAGTGGCGGATTGAAACATCGACTGGGAATATTACAATATGGCCTCTCCACCTTGAATTTATTTTCGGTAATTACTTTTCCAGCCTTCAGATTAAGTATTATATTCTGCCTGTAATTATTATTTATTATTAAGGAATATTGACCTGTTTGTTCAGTACAAATAAGGAAATTTTTAATGGCTAATTCTAAATATTTCGAAGGCTTATGAACAGATTAGCACATCTTCATCAGTGGTAGCCATTATCATTATTTATGCTTTTTTTTATATATAATCTCTACTACGTCCTCAAATTTAAAAATTAAATTATATTTAAAAATATTACGAATTAAAAGTATTTTGACAAAAATAAATAAATTAATTTACCTCAAATTACTATTTACCTACGGACATATAATTAAAAAGAAGATTTATGATATTTATATTTTAATTTATTTTTTTATTGATTTGATTTTCGAGTTTATTGCTTTTCTATCGATTTTCCATTCGTTAGAAGATTAGCGCTAACTTGATCAATTTTGTAAAAGTAGTAGATATCTGTTTTGAATACATATATTAAGTTAATAGAAGTTTAAAAAAAAATTGAAAATCGCATACAAATTTAAGACAAGGATAATTCTATGAGAAATTATTTACATATTGGAAGTTTATCGAGTAACATTTATTAATAGTTTATTGGGGAATCATTTTTTTTAATCTGCATTTTAAACGGGATATTTAACACGTTGCTGAAGATTGGCGGGTCGAGGGAGGGGCTGAAGGTTTTGCCACCCCTCTCATGTGGAAGAAACGGTGCTCCAGAGAAGCTGCTCTAGAAACACGACGTGCATAATAATGAGCCGGCGACGAGGACGTGCTCGGACGCTTTTGAGACCCACTCAAAGAGACACAACAACCTGTTTGGGATCGGGCAACTTGAAAAAAAATCTTTTTTTTATGAGGGGGGGAGTGGGATCTATCGACCTTCGGCCGAAATTTATGGAGAAAAGTGTGAACGAGTTGTAAATCTATTCGAAATGGAGACGATGAAGATCCAGATGTGTGTGTGTGTGTGTGTTGCACTCTCTGATTAACAGGAAGTAGCCAAAAGCCAAATAGGATAAACCTTTCCAAGATGGAGATCTCTTTTTTTTATTTGTCGAACAAGAACAAGACTCGACAATCTATCTCTGTTTAATGGAAATTCCGTTTTTAGTCACAAATCTCGAATCCGAGAGTTTAAAAACAAATAAATTCATCAAGAAATGCGCGCTATCACTTGTATTTTAAGAGATAAAACAAATGAGATTCTTGTAAGCTGTCATTCGTTTCTGTTTAGATTTTTGTTATATTTAATTTCTTAATTTAAACAAATGGGGTCAACTGCTTAAAATTCAAAATCTTTTAATTAGGGCAAATTATTACATATAATAAATCACGAGGGGTTGTCAAATACTAAATTATTACTAATAGATTATTTTAGTGAGGTTCAAATTTTGTATGTAAAATACTTTTTTCATAGCGTGTGATGTATCAGTGAGATAAGATTAGGCTGAAATTTTTGAAATTTAATTCACATTAAACGATGATGAATAAAGGCGTCAAAGTACCCAGGGGTGCCCCCCCCCGCCCTAGTTTCATGAATCCCTTGCATTTTATTCAGTTTAAAGAATTAGAAGAGCTTTTTATTACCTATTGTTGAAGTTATAAGACTTCTCCACTTTTATTTCGAGCATATAATGTTCAAATGCAACAATTCTCACTCCTGTTGGCACCCCTGAAGTACGTATTTTTATACTTAAATGGAATTTTTAAAAACCACTGCAATTTTATAATTATGGAAAAGTTCTTCAAATAAATACATTCTCTCCTTATCAACCATAGGCAAAAACAAATTTAAAGTAAGAGTTTAAGTTGCCGATAGAAATACATAGATTTTAAATTGCTAAGAAACTCACAAGATGTTGTCATCTCTTATATCCGAGACTGGAATGGATTATTTTTTGTTATATTTCAGTAGGGTTGATTGTGCCTCCTCGGAAATCGAACCCGAGTACCAAAATTAGCAATCCGGACCAAGTGGCTACCCTGTGAAATGCACCCTTCTGATCCAGGGATGAACCACGATTGATATTAGGTTTACACCGTCTTCGGAATTATTTGGAATTATTTTGGAATTCATTAGATAATGCCCCTTCATCTATTTATGTCTCCTACTTGGAAATCAAAGTGGAAGTGGAAGTAGGTGTACACGATATTAGGTCGCGATTCACCCCTCGCTTCTGATATATGTTTCGAGCTAAATATTTCACTCACAAATTTAAATTTTCATTAGTAAAATTATGCAGTCTGGTGATTCTAAATTTAATCACATAGTCTTCCATAAAGTTTAAAAATGGGATAAAAACAACCCTTAAGCTATATAATTAAAAATAATTCATTCCATCTCGGATCTAATAGATGACAACTTTTTGTGTTTTTCTTAGAAAAAACGAATTATTATCGATAAATAATTAAAGTATTTTGAAATATATAAGTTAAGGAACTCTCCCTATACGAGTCCGACACGCACTTAGCCGTCTTATTAACTTTGTTTAAAAAAAAATAATAAATAACAAATTCCACTGTGGCTTGAAACGTGGCTTTTAAGAATTCAACTTTGACACACTATCACTTAATCCATTAGGTCAAACTGATAAGTAGCGACGTTTTTGAATTTTAATTTACATATCCAAGAAAAGTGACAATAATAATTTGTTAATAAATTAAGACATTAAACTAAGCAAGAACAAATTCAATGTCAATATATAGAAAAAAATTAAAGTATCTCTATATATTGTAAAAATCATAATCTGTCTGTATTGGAACATAAAACTGTCAAAGTTTACATTATGTAAATCGATTCATAGATAAATCTTTGTATCGTAATGGCGTGATGCTATAAATATCAAACACATTTTATTTGATTATTAACTTAGAAAAAATAAATAAATAACTAAACGATATTCATGTAGGTATTTTGAAAAAAAGAGTAGGAAAAATCTCTGCTATTTAGGTCATTATAGTATCTAATTTATACATACATAGGGAAACTATTTATGTACCTACTTCGATTTATACAAATTCTAGGTTTTTTTGTTTGTTTCTTACACATATCTATATATCACTAACAAAGATAAAAAATTTCTTAGGAAGAATGTTCCGTTTTCTAAGCACAAATACTACATAAATACTAGACCATTATTTTTTTTTTAATATTTACAAATAATTCGTTGGTTATTTTATTGTATTTAATTAATAAAGTTCTTATATGAAAACATTTATTAAATAAATTAAAGGAGACAATGGGTCTTCTGCTGGAAAAATAAAATTTTTAATTTATTTATAACGAGACTTTAGTTAAGAGGGCAAAGTTAAAAAAATTTTATACAACAAAAATTCAATTAACAAAAGGTCCAAAATTAACTATTTTTCTAATAATTATGAGAAATTTTTTTTTGTCCTCAATATTTGTTTTTTATTTTTGTTCAAGGTAATTTCATTTCCAAGACAATCTGAAGCATTGTATACCACATTTTCAAAATATTAGTTTACAGTTGCTTTATGATTTCTTCTTAAAATAACAATTATTCCGGGTTTAATTGATAAAGGGATGATTTTTACCGAAACGTTTAGTTATTTAATAAACTAAATTGAAAGTTTCTTTTTGTCGAGAGTATCAGAATTTTTATAAATTAAAGAGATAATAAAAGAATGTATCTTCTGCTGGAAAAATAAATTTTTTAATTTATTTATAACGAGACTTTAGTTTCGTGGGCTTTGCCCTCCTTCATCAGTCTATTATAATCTGTGAATCAATTGTAATAGACTGATGAAGAGGCCAACTTCCTCAAAACTATAGTCTCGTTATAAATAAATTAAAAAAAATATTTTTCCAGCAGAAGAGACATTCTTTTATTGTCTCCTTTAATTTATAAAAATTCTGCTACTCTCTGCAAAAAGAAACTTTAAAATTAGTTTATTAAATAACTAAACGTTTCGGTAAAAATTATCCCTTTATCAATTAAATTTGGAATAATTGTTACTTTAAGAAGAAATCATGAAGCATCAACTATAATCTAATATTTTGAAAGTATGGTAGACAATTGCTACAGATTGTCTTGAAAATGAAATTACCTTGAACAAAAATAAAAAACAAATATTGAGGACAAAAAAAAATTCTTTAAAAATTTCTCATATTTATTAGAAAAATAGTTAATTTTGGACTTTTTGTTAATTGAATTTTTTGTTGTATAAAATTTCGATGATTTCCAAAATTAATATTTTTTCTATTTTTTGTTCTTTTTCTACCATTTTGGGATTGGAAAAATCAACTATATCCCAGATTAGTAGAATGGTAAGCTAGGTACATAAATTTTCTGTTCTGACCGAATATTTATGTCCGTAAATTCTAGATACTGTTTTGTCTGACCTAAATATGCCCCGCCACAATCTAAGCAATCCATTTTGTAAATTAAATTATTTTGAATTAAAAGAAGAAATTTACCTTATAATTAAAAAAAAAATGAAAATGAATTGGTTGGCTTATAAGTGCAATAAATATCGAGATCTAATAATATTTTCGTAGACATTGGCTATAATAAATACTTCAAGTTTTCATTTAAAATTGAATTTTTGAAGGAGGGGCGATTTTCTAAAAAAATTATTACTTATATAATTGTTTTTATAATACGAAAAATTTATTAGATATTGAGAATTATAGCTTCAGAATTTTCAGATAAAAAAAATTATGAAATGTACCCTAAAAAATTGAGTCGTTATATAAGAAACTCGAGAAAATCTTTAGCTAAAAAGCTGAAATTTGGCACATAAGTTTTTGAAATAATAAGCTCAGTATTTGGAACAAATTTAAGTCTTTTAGCTCAAGCCTTTTGGCGGTTCAACGTTCCAATCCTTACAAATAACTTACTTTCTTCACCTTTTCCTTCAAGTTATTTAGAAATCTCTCTCCTACCACTCAAAACTATTCTCTTTAGGCAAAATAATATAATGTAAAACATCTGAAAATATTAAGTTTTGTTTTCCTGGTTTTACTCAGTTTATACATTCAACCGTAGTTGTTTTTCTGACGGACGCCTTCAATATAGGCAATCAAAAGTACAGATTATTCAATTTCGTTTAAACATCAAACGGGGACTTACTTAATAGTGTCGAAATGTTTTTTCGACTTTCAGAATATTGCAGCCCGTAGACTAAATAAGACACAAACTTGACATTTTGAAGTTATATGTATATATTTTCGGTGAAATCAAAAATTTTATAAAAATTTATTCGGGTGAATATTTTAATTTTTCATAAGGTTAAAAATTAAAAACATTTTTTTGCAACGAAATTTTCTCTGGAGAGAGACGGACTGGTAGAAATTTTAATTGAATGTAATGGAAGGCCCAGAGGTAGTGAGGAAAGAAAAAATTAACACATATAAAATAAGGTGTAATTTATTGGAATCCTTCCTCCTTTCCTTTCAAACCGACGTTTCGGAGGATTTTTCCCTCCTTCTTCAGGGTTTCAAAGGGTCAATGAATGAAACAAATAAAATGTTTCTTCTTCTCTCCACAGTAGTGTTCAAAAACTTTCTTCATTTTTAACAAAGGCATAGAAAAACAAATTTTTTTTCCTCCTTTTCTTAATTAGAATTAGATTTTCCCCCTCCTTTTCTTAATTAGAAAAGGAGGAAAAAAATTGTTTTCTATGCCTTTGTTAAAAATGAAGAAAGTTTTTGAACACTACTGTGGAGAGAAGAAGGAAACATTTTATTTGTTTCATTCATTGACCCTTTGAAACCCTGAAGAAGAAGGGAAAAATCCTCCGAAACGTCGGTTTGGAAGGAAAGGAGGAAGGATTCCAATAAATTACACCTTATTTTATATGTGTTAATTTTTTCTTTCCTGACTACCTCTGGGCTGCCTTCCATTACATTCAATTAAAAACATTTTTTTCTCAAGGGGTTTGACGTATGTCTGTATCTCTTAAGTTGAATTAGGATTATTTATTTTTATTTACCATGTGGACCGATTTTTGATATGTATGTTTATGCATAACTTCTTTGTTTATGGACCGATTTCAATGATTCTTCTTTTAATGGAAAGGGGATACCTTAGGTCTCATATCAATTTGGTAAGGTTCTTATGAATTAAATTCAATCACTTTAAAATGTCGATTGAAAAATATTTTTCTCCAGGTTTTGGACATTTTTATACATAATAAGAAAACATTTTTTTTAAATTAAATCAAAACTAAACCCCCCCCCCCCGGGGTGTATAGGGATTAATAAATTTCATATCTCAAGTATTTCGGAAGTTATGTGGCCCGGAACACTCGGTATGCAATCTCTACTCGCATTTGTCCGACTCTCTTGTAAGCTAGCAATATGGTAGACGACCATGGGAAAAAACTCCGGATGACTATACAAAATATATGGTACGTGGCATTATTAATACCGGCTTGCATTTAATCATTTTTTAATTGATCATTTAATTATTAAATTCTTATGTTAATTTCTTATAAAAGGCCAGTTTGTTCTCTTGAACAACTACATTTAAGTTTAATCATTTATATAGGATTAATATATTGATATATATAGATATATTTTAACTTTTCAAGGATATTATAGATATATAAATGGAAAAGATAAGAATTATTTTTTCTCTCCTATTTACCTAAGAATATTATAATAAGAGAGGTGAAAAATTAATATAAAGAAAAACAAATATTTTACTAATGAGATAAATCTTAAATAATATTTGAATTTGGCGATAATATAATACAGACACGTCATTTGACATTCAATTTTGTTGCTTTTCTAAAGGATAAATCATACAATGATTGGCCCTTCGTTTTTTTATCTCCAATTAATCTTTTTCCTTAAAAATAGTGGAAGAATGCAGAATGGATGAATATGGTGGTATCTATATCTATATATGGTCCTCTAGTTAATTTAAACCGAATAAAAAATAATTTATCATTGTTATTTTATTAGTTGAATAAAAGATTTCACTGTCGATGGTAACAGAATTGTTTTTATTTTAGGTTAAAAATAAAATAAAATGAGAGAGTCTTCTGAATTTTTTAAATAAAATAATTTTTAATTATTTCTAGAGACTATAGTTTCGAAGGCATTGCCTTCATCATCAGTCTATCACAAATATTTCAAATTAGTTACAAATTAAGATTTATACATAGAAAATTTTGAAAAATATATAATGTCTTTTTCTTCATGTTTCTTCTTGGGAGATTAGAATATAACTGGCTCAATATCTGGGTTGCTCTTTGTTTAGGCATTTTCTAATGAGTTTTACCTGAATGAATGGAATGTTTTTAAAAAAGGGTCATTGATAATGAAAAACTAGAAATTATCAATGACCCTTTTTTAAAAACATTCCATTCATTCAGGTAAAACTCATTAGAAAATGCCTAAACAAAAGAGCAACCCAGATATTGAGCCAGTTATATTCTAATCTCCCAAGAAGAAACATGAAGAAAAAGACATTATATATTTTTCAAAATTTTCTATGTATAAATCTTAATCTGTAACTAATTTGAAATATTTGTGATAGACTGATGATGAAGGCAATGCCTTCGAAACTATAGTCTCTAGAAATAATTAAAAATTATTTTATTTAAAAAACAGAAGACTCTCTCATTTTATTTTATTTTTAACCTAAAATTTATCATTGTTTTGAGAGTTAATATATGTCGAAATAATGTTATAAATTTCAGAAGTCAGAAGAATCTACGTTAGTAATGTAAATCAAAATCACAGGTTTTAATAATATTTCATTTTTCAAAAATTTTTCATAATAACGCTTAAAAAATTAATATCCGGGTAATATTCTAAAAATCAAAAACAAAATTTTAAGATGTTTCCTCGGAAATAGAAAATATCATCTTAAAATTACTAAATAATGAATTTTATATACTCTTAATTTCATTACATATTAAAAACAAAATTGTAGACTTCAAAATATGAAAAAGGTCTATTTTGAATAGGTGGATAAAATGAATTTGATCGGTATATTCTTTAAATTTATGCAGATAAAGATTTATAACGCCTGAATGTCTAGATGAAAATCGTCTCTTTAGCGTGAGGATTGTAATTAGTAGAATTCAGGGACCTAACAGTTTTGTAAATATGTTTCTAGTACTAATAATAATTAGGAAGATGAAATACTTTCCCGGCACGCTGATCTGAAGTAGTAGTAAAGAGAGATCAATGGGGCTGTCCTCTGCTTAATGCAAATAATCATATACCTATATTTATTATACATAACGAATATAAATATGTATATCTATCTATTTATCTATACTTATCTGGGGGAACGGCAGTGCCCCAGCCAAGTTCGATTCGAGCGGGGATGTGTGCACTGCCAGACTACCCTTTACAGGAAACAACTCAGGCCATTTTGACGCCTCTGTAACTTCGTAATGGAAACCTCTACATGGCTGAAATTTTTTTCCAGAATACTGGTCCATAAGCTTAACTAAATTACAAAATTTCATAATTCTACTGTTTATACCATCCAAGTTACAAGAAGCCAAGAATAGGCTTTTTCGTCACTCACTCACTGACTGACTCACTCACTCATCAAAATTCTAGAGTACTTCCGCTAACCCTAGAATTCTGAAATTTGGCAGGCAGATAGAGTTTGGGGTACAATTAATGGGAAAATCCAAAAATCGAAACTTTCCCTTCTTCAGGACCTAAAATGAAGAGGTGAAAGTTATAGACTTAATTAACATATACTAAAAATTCAATAAATCTAGAATGCTGAAATTTGGCATACTGGTACAGCTTGACACATTAATAAAGGAGGAAATTGAAAAATCGAAACTTTTCTTTCTTCAAGGCCCGAAATGAAGGGGTGAAAGTTATAGGCTTAATTAACATAAACTAAAAATTCAATGAACCTAGAATGCTGAAATTTGGCATACTGGTAAAGCTTGACACATTAATAAAGGACGAAATTGAAAAATCGAAACTTTTCCTTCTTCAGGGCCCGAAATGAAGGGTTTAAATTTATAGGATAAATCCAACTTACAAAAGAAGTGAAATCTCAACAAAAACACTTGTGTAAAAAAAGCCAAGTTCGATTAATAAAATCCGTTTGCCAAAAAAGTAGTGAGATCTCATGTGCTGCCAAGTCCAACATCATCAATTTATTAAATGAGTCGAGAATATATTAGTAACTTCAATTAAAACGCATGTTTTTCATTTTACATGTCCTCTATATTTTTTATTGATTTCACATTTTTAGTTGAAATTATTTTCATAAAACTTGGCTTTTACGCATTATTATGTATGTCACGAATTACTAGTTACCATATCATGGGATCTTAATAAGAGGGGAGTGGCCACAATCAAACAATAATAATAATAATTTAATGCGTAAAAGCCAAGTTTTAGGAAAATAATTTCAACTAAAAATGTGAAATCAATAAAAAATATAGAGGGACATGTGAAATGAAAAACATGCGTTTTAATTGAAGTTACTAATATATTCTCGATTCATTTAATAAATTGATGATGTTGAACTTGGCAGCACATTAGATCTCACTACTTTTTTTGGCAAACGGATTTTATTAATCGAACTTGGCCTTTTTTTACACAAGTGTTTTTGTTGAGATTATAATTGACAAATATAATTTTAAAAATTTTAAGATTTCAAGATGCTCGCCGAAGGTGGGCTTGGCAGCTGGTGTATCTATATTTATATACCTATATATATATAATTTATTTTTAATAGCTAATAGTTTCGAATGTTTTACCTTCATCGTCTTTTTAATTATAAATATCTTAGCTCTTATTTCATAAGGGTTCAAATACCTGATTGAATGTAGATAAATTCTTTTTATAGTTATACCAAGCTGGATACAAATAACAAAAGATTTGTCTGATGATATAAGTCAAACATTAAAAACTATAGTCTCTAACAAATAAATCATATATACCATATTAATATATAATATGTATATGTTTATTTGCATCAAGCAGAGGACAACCTTATTGATTTCTATTTATAACTCTGCTACTCTGGGCAAAATAAAAACTTTTTAATGGAATAATATAATAATGTTGTATAATTAAACCTACTTCGCCGTTAAGGGAGTTCGGTACAGCTTATCTATCTGGTTGATCTTCGAAAAAATCTTTGGTATTTCTGCAGAGTGACAACGTCTTCCTACTAAATTTTTTAATAATTTTTTTTTTAAATAAGATTAATTTTGAATAAAAATCTTTGTTTTGATAATATTAATAAAAAGAATATTGAGATAATTTTTTTCTCATTATAAAAACATTTATTTAACACAAAACCGATTTCATGAAATAGAGTTGGAATTCTACTCTAGTGCTTTTGTTATATTCTGTTAGCTACAAATAACATTTATTTTTACATTTATTAATAACTAATTAACTATACTGTCAAATCTTTTGAAAAATGTATCATTCGATTAATAAAAGTTGAATTATTGATTTGAATAAATTTGTTGAAAATGGTATAATTTG
The DNA here is from genome assembly GCA_024734495.1 of Forficula auricularia. NCBI lineage: Eukaryota > Metazoa > Arthropoda > Insecta > Dermaptera > Forficulidae > Forficula > Forficula auricularia. The sequence continues at coordinate 107,516,282 of JALMQS010000099.1, read as the reverse complement.
TATAGAAGTTATAGCCCTTTTAAAAGCTCAGTTAATTTACTTCCATGTTAAAAGGACAATTTTTAATAATTTATTTCTCGGTAATGGGACAGACGACCAACATCAAAGTTCGGGAATTAATATTTATTACATCATTGATTCGATGGTAAAAATTTGAGAATTTTCTTATAAAAATGATAAACTGTCCCGAACACCTTTAAATAATTGCGTTGTTTTCGGCGTTTCCTCCATTCTTTGGAACCTAAGTACACGAGCCAGAATCGGACTTGGCTGTTTTTTATTTATTTATTTTTTTCTAATGGATAAATCATTCAAAAATTGGCTCATTGAGTTTTGTTTTTATTTTATTTCTTTCTAATTAATCTTTTATTTTAAATTGAATGGAAGAATGCAGATTGGATGGAAATATTTCCTAAGCATTCCAGGCGCGTGTGCAGATTTCGCGGTCTCTAATTGAGTGTATAGGAAGGAGTGAGTCTTTTAAAGCCCTAGCCGCCAGGGAGGTCAAAGGTGAAGAGATCCCGGGACCCAAATAAGGCTCAAGTGATTAATTTCGGACATTTTAAGTGTTACAATGTGCAGCTCAACCATTTGTCAGTCCAACCAACAGATGATTTTTCCACGCCTTATTTGGAATTTCCAATTGAATAATTATATTGAAATAGCTGTCGAAGCGACGTGTCCGTCCGTCAATTGTGCATTTCTTCTAGCCATTGAAAAAGGAACAAGAAAGAAGATGGGAAGAGTGCAAATTAAATGCTTAAGAAAGAAAAAAATAATCGAATGAAAAAGCAGGTATCAATTTTATAATAAAAATTTTACGCATATTTGAATCTAAGCCTATGCGAAAAAAGAACACTTGAGAAAATACGAAAAGATGATTTCGATTTATCTTTATAAAAGTTCAATAGATGTTTCTCAGAATATACTGTCACGGTTATTTTGCATTTTTTTACTATAGGTATGCGTATTGTTTGGCTAAGATTAAATAATCTAATTTAATATTGGGAGTTCTACTTGAATTATTTCACTTTATAGTTTTTTATCTATTATTTTTTTAGCTTTCCACTATCAATATCCAATAACAAGAACTAATATATTAGGTATATCTAAAGTGTATAAAGTCAAAAATCACTATTTTCACAATTGAAGAAAAACTTATTTCCACGTTCCCATTTAAGGTAATCTAACAATTAAAATGTTAAGAGAAATTACACGGTAACCCTTTAAATTTACATCTTTGACTTACTACAGTTTTGTCATACATTTAGTATTTAGAAATTTTAAACATTTTTAGTTGTTACAGTTTTGTTAATGCTTTTTTGATAACCTCTCACACTGTACATGCATGCATTGTTATATACATTTAATTGCAGTCGGTTGATGGAGATATCAGCCAAAGTGGGATGCACCGGGTTCAATAAATTTATTTATTTATTTATTTATAAATGAATAAGAATGAATAAGGCGTTTCGACCTAAATTTTATTGGGCCATCCTCAGTTATTGGAAATTATACACATATTACAATAAGCACATGTGATCGAACCTATTTTTGCCAACAATAAGAATTTTGCCTTCATGTAGTCTATGCGCCCAAGGTTCAGAGATGAATAACTGAAGATGACCCAATCAAATTTACGCCGAATCGTCTTATTCTGGGAGTTTTATTGAACCAGGTACATCCCACTTTGGCTGATATCTCAATCAACCCACTGCAATTTCATCACAGTCACGATTTCCACAACATATTTAATATCCAAAAATGGTAAAAACTCAATTTTTGAAATTTTTTGAGTTATAATAGTTCTAGCAGTGTCATATGAATATATAGCCGAGTGAAGTCGATTTGACATAAAATCAGGGATGCAATTAGTTTTTTTTTCAAATTAGTCACCAATGATTATGACTACTAAACATGTAGTTATGTTCGTGTTTATAGCATCTGTGTAGATAGCATTTTATCATATTTCGTAAATATGAACGATATTCTAAAATAAAGGAAAAAATTATATTGATGCTTCTGTCTAGAAACGGAAATATTCCAGCATTGCTGAAGAAGAGAAGAATGAAATGTTGTGTATGTTTCCTTCGTTGACCATTTTAAACCCTGAAGAATTGGGATAGATCCTCAGAAACGTCTGTTTTTAAGAGGATAAAAGTGACGTTCCAATAAACTTCTTTCATTCGGAATTTTATTTTTCATTATCCCTAGACTGCCTTCTATCAATTCTCCATTGATATTCTAAAATAATGAAATTGATCAATCGAAAGAGTTAAGTTATATTTCGTGCAGATAATTTTTTCTGATTTTTTTCAACCTTAGGATATACCTATATAGCTTAATTTGTAGATCTTCTAAAGAAAATCCAAGATATTGTTAACTTCTCAATCTCGGTGTTAGGGATAATTTTTATTATATGTCAGAAGGGTTGATTTTACCCCCTTGGAAGTTGAAGTCGCGTGTCAAAATTTTATCCAGGCCATTGTATGAAATTATCCTCTACCTCTAGAATTGAAATATGTATAGCGGATACAGGTAGGAAGAAATTGGTCAAACATTCTTATCTCTTGCACTTTTAAAGCAATGAATCACGATTTACGTAAATAATAAAGAAATACGTAGCTAATGCTCACCAATTTTGCGATTAGATATTAGAGAGCAAACAAACAAGCGAGATATTAATAATTCAAAATGACTGTATATGTATAATCTTGTTCAATAATAAAAAAATTTAACATCCGTTTCATCGAATAAATATTTAAAGTAATGCACATCTAACATTTCCCCCTGTGGACTGGGGGTAGAATACGTCCACAGAAAACGCGACTAAAAGGGAAGCAAAAAACCTGTCTTATTAAAAAAAATTCAAATTTTCACTAACCTTTATTTATGAATAATGGACACTATTTTATTTTTTAGATATGTACCAACCTATTTCGACAAAATAAACAAAAACGATTTTTTTTCATTCACGATTAGATATTAAGGTAGTTATTTCGCGACAATCCATACAAAAAGTTTTAACCTCGAACTACTCTATACATATGAATGGTGCTAAAATTTTAGGTTATGTTTTTTAACGTGACTCTACTTCTCACACTACTACTATATCCTGTTTATGAATGGATAGTTTTCAAGCCATTGTCCTTGTATCGCCTCCACTAAAAAAATCGCCCAAATATGTTTTTTTTTATTTTTTATCAAAACTACGAGGTAAATAATTTCAATTTTTTTTAGTTACCTACTCCGAATATATTATTCTAACAAATATTAGTTTTTCATCAAGAAGGTGAAAGCCCTTCAATGAAAGAAAATAAAATAATGATCATTTTCCCACCCTTTCCCAATCTACCATATGTAAAAAATTTCATTTTTAATTGCAATTATTTCATGTTTGGTATAGTAAATCGTCTTCAAATTTTAACAGTGAGTTTATTATACTTTTAATGAATTATATTCCAAGTTTCGAAGACTTCTTGAATTTTTGCATTTGTGACAGTACTACCTTAATTACAAATATCTTTTGCTTTGTGATAGAAATTAAATTATATAAATTTATTATAATAATATAAATATATACGCATGGTACAGTCAAGTGATGCGTTAAAGTCACCCTAGATTATTTTATTTAATATGTATTGTATAAATTTAGTCTAGTATTATTTTATTATCTTGGTTCAGGTCTATGAAAATCAGGGGATTAAAGTCCAAACAATCATAAATTTTTATTATTAAATGAATTTAACTTTAAAGGACATCATAGATATTAGTTGAAATATTTTTACATTGCATATCAGAGAGGTTCGTCTCTTAGGAATCGAACCCAAGCGCTAACTAAGCTTGCCGGGCCAGTAGCCAAACCCTTAAGACAAATCTTCTCTGACATGCAACATATATAAGTATTATAGCTATAGATTTGAATTGAAGGGAGTGAAAAATCTATAGCTATAATACTTATATATGTTGCATGTCAGAGAGAGATTTGTCTTAAGGGTTTGGCTACTGGCCCGCCAAGCTTAGTTAGCGCTTGGGTTCGATTCCTAAGGGGACGAACCTCTCTGATATGCAATGTAAAAATATTTCAACTAATATCTATGATGTCCTTTAAAGTTAAATTCATTTAATAATACTATATACTGGGTTGATTTTTGAAATAATTTCCATCTTTTTTCAAAAAAAGACACCCAAAAAGATACTTAAATCTTTGTTTTCACTATAAATTTTTATATTTTATTCTCCAATTGCAACGTTTCGTCTGTTTATTAAGACTTCCTCAGGCTTCTACTATCAAGTAATACAAATAAATATAGCAACGTTGTATAATTTTAATTTTAGAATACTATCCGTTTACATAAGGTAGAATTATTATTATTTTTTTTTTTGGTTATCTTCCTATAGTTTAATTGTGTTTATCTTATGTCTTAAACTCAAAATGGCGGTGTTTTTTGTTTTAGTGGCTTTTTATAAATAATTTCTTTCATTGATAGTTGTTTTCAAAAGTAATGAATAAATCCTCCGTGGTTTTGTAATGTTTCTCTAATCGCGTATACTCAATTTGTTCAATTCAAAAAGTGCATGAAGCTAAAAAAAATTATATACGAGATTAGCTAACCTTCAATGGTGCATTCGGCCCTAAGTGGAAAATTCCTTCAATTCAATTTTAATCTTAGAATACTATCCGATTTACATAAATCGTGATAGAAAATAAAGTTTATATTTTCTTTTTCTTACTAGTCATTTCATAAATTATTACCTTAATATACAGAAGCTATGCTGAAGGTGTTATCGCAGGTGTCTATTTCGTTCTTTATCTCGATTTTTTTTTAAATTCACCATTTTAGGAATTGTCTATTTGAAAATTTGTCCATTTTCTTTATTGCTTGCCTTGGAGGTTATTTCACATTGACTAGAAAGAAAAGAACAGAGCGGGCTTTCCAGAGAGGTTGTTCTTAATTTTGACAACAACCGCTCTAGGGCATTTGCAATTCCGATTAATTCGGGTAAATCGCCCAATCCCTAGCATTTCGTATGATTTCAATCAACAACAAAATTTCACATTCAAATTTGTTATTATAATACTATCGATAATTTCAACGGCCTGTTTTTATTTTCTTTACCTTTTCTTTTCTTTAATCAAATCGTTTCTGCTTTGATTTTCTGGACCGGTTTTTTTTATTTTCGTAATTGGCGTGGCAGAGAGTGTTTTGTAGGCGATTTTTTTTTATCTCCAAAGTCTCCCTGCTCTTTTCCCGCAGGGTATATAAGCAATTTTTTTTTTTAAATTCTTAAAAAAAATTCGTAATCACTCGATAGTAGGGCCATAGACAGGAGTTCTTATTTCTTTCTGTCTATTAAGTTCTTAAATTAAATACAAATGAGCTATTTTAAATATAAAAGTACCATTATACAGGAAAAAAGTTCTCTAAGAGTTCATTTAGCGCTTCCTCGATTAACTCGGTCTGCGTGAAGCCTGACATAAAAACTCTTAATTTGGCAAGAATTATCTGATAAATGCATGAACAAAGATTGGAAGAAGTTATTTTCAACATGAGTCCATTAGTATTGGGAATATTATAACCTTCAAAACATTCGTAACCCGAGTACACAGACATACCAACACCTTCAGCCTTTCGCTGGATCAATTTCTTCTTCTTTTCGTAATGTAAGGCTTTTTCGAGATCCATAGTGGCTGTCTGTATCTTCCTGCATACTATTGCCAAAGTACCATTATACAAGAATAAAGTACTGTATGAGTTCATTTAGCGCTTCCTCGATTAACTCGGTCTGCGTGAAGCCTATCAAAAATCTCTTAATTTGGCAAGAATTATCTGATAAATGCATGAACGAAGATTGGAAGAAATTATTTTCAACAAGAGTCCATTAGTTACTATAGTATTGGGAATATTATAACCTTCAAATCTTCAAAACCTTCGAAACTCGGATACACAGACATACCACCATCTTCAGCCTTTCGCTTGATCAATTTCTTTTTCTTTTCGGTAATGCAAGGGTCTTTCGAGATCCATAGGGGCTGTCTGTATCTTTCTGAATTTTATAGCATAAAAAAAAATATTGCTTCACCAATCAGATCGGTTAATTTAGTTTCCAGCTCTATGGGGAACTAGTTTGATCTTCTAGTTCTTTAGTTCGCTGCTCGGAAGCGCTTCTCTGATTTAGTTAGTTCACCGTTTCAGAACTCTTTAGTTTCTATAATTGAAAAATGATTAACTTTTAGATGCATAGGTACTATGAGTTAATCTAGGTTTCTTATGAGAGCCTTACCAACCTTAAAAGTTGGTTCGAGGTTAATTCAAATTCTTTTTATATAATGATAATGATACAAGAAGAAGTTGCACCAAAAAGTTACAACCTCTGTATTCCGGGATGGACCCTTGCATCGTGAAAAGAAGAAGCAGTTTTAGCGATAGGCTTGGAGTTGAAGGTATTTGTGGATGCGGATCTTGAAAGACTGAAGGTTATATGTCACCCGGAAGAAGGGTGGGGAGAAGAGGTCATAGAGATAAACATAAACGAATTAGCGAGTGCATTTAAGCTCAAGTTTGGTTGGTGAAATTTTGACATACAGTTTTTAATTAATAATCTGCCCCTTCATGCGATATTTCAGGTATAATTGATCAATGACTAAAGATATCAAAATCACCAAAATCTGCAGAGACATGAATGCTTTCTTGAATATTTTTTTTTTATTCAATTGTATTCGCTTGAAATTTGACAGAATGATTCAAATAATTCTTCATTGTAAAAAATAATCCATTTAACATTGACTTTAGAGTCATTTATTTATTAGGCTTGACCTTTTCTCTCTCTCTTTCTGACTTTCTTGCTAACCTTCACGAGAGTAGAAATAATATATAAATGATTTTATTTAAAAATATAATGAATGAAATTAGTTATAGTCCCTTAGGATAGGATTGAATGGAGAGAACAAACATATATAATTTTAAATAAGATTCCTCTGCGCCGATATTTTTATTTTGACGAAATATAAACGATCTAAATGATTAAAAGCAAATTATCTTTTTCAGTTTCCAAACATTTAAAGAAACACAATAGAGAGATATAAAACACTCCAAAAAAGAAGGTAATCTATGTAAGTAATCTACTTAAAATGAATGTACGTAATTTAAAATAATAATAATAATAAAAAAAATAATGGGAATCTACCCATCCATGAAGGCAAATAAAAATTAAATTTTCTTACCAAATTCAAGGTGATAATCTGAAAAAAAGAATGATTTTCAGAAATTTCAGCTTTACACAATTGAGCAAAGTTTTGTCCAATCAAATTTAAATTCTTTTAATTCAAATAAGCTGGATTCCGAGCCTTATACTCATTTGTCAAAATACATGAGATATTTTTTTTCCTTATTTCTCGTTATTAAAGAGAGAATCAACGAATTCGTGAATTTTTTTGTAATTTTAATTTAGGCCATTTCTAAGGAGATACGGATACAAGATTTTCTGGAAATGGCTACTTTAATCCAAAATGGCTAGTTTCAAAAGTAAAGAACCCTTTTAGTGTCTATACAATGTCTGCCTGTTTGTCCGTCCATCCATCTGTCAAAGCATTATATCTCGTAAATACCTAAATTATATAAGATTTAAATTTTAAACGAACAAGTTTATGTGTATTGAATTTCTCCGAAATCAAAAATAGGATAATTATTTTGGGACATGGTGAAATTTTTGTGAGGTCAAAAATAAGAAATAAATCATGGGGGTTTTAGATATCCTTATAAACTTATCACTAAGTATAATTAGTCTAAATGTTTACAAATTCAATTTATTTTAAAATGCCAGTGTGAGAGCAACACAAAGTGGATATTTTTAGGGGATTCTTGTAATTGTTGGCAATCAGAAGAGGCTTGATTTAAAATTATAAAAACATCTTCCACAAATTCACTCCTTCTCTTCAAATCAAGAATTTGATATCTCAAGAAGAAAGATACAAAACACGGAACTCTATGTATTTGAGTCTGATTCTCACTTGGCTGGCTTATTTTCATAAAGTGGCCATTTAAGCTTGTTATTTTACTTTTTGCATCATATAGTCAAAATTTATTTTTTATAGAATACTATATTGAGATATTTTTAATTTAATAAAGATCTCTTCAACAGATTTGTTAAAGGCCAAATATTCCATTACATTTTGGTAAATATCATAATTGTGAAGGGTCGAATCTTTTCTTTGAAAACTTTCAAGTTTTAAGATATTTAACGATCGTTTTTAAAACCAGTTTTAAATATCAGGTAGAATATACCAAGTCCGAAAACTAAACTTTAATTACTTCCTCCTCTAGTTTTGACATATTATGAAAGTAAATAATAATATATTAATTATTTTTTATAGGCTAGTATAAAGTTTGATGGAAAATAAAGTGTTACTAATTTAAAACTATAAAGAAATACATTTAATCATAATAAAACTTACTAAAAAAGTTTAGAATTTTATAGACTTATATAAGTACTATTTATTTATTTATATAAGTATAATTTTAATAAAATCAAATAAAAATAACAAAAAAATAAATACCTACTTATTTAATCTAAAAATTAAATTATTGATATAAAAATATTTGACTCCACACTTAGGGTTTTATATTTACGAGAATCTCTTATAATGTTGTCTCATCTTCTATGATACCTATAAATAATTTACCTAATATTGTGATTTCATTGGCGTACGCTTTTAATATTTACTAAGTCAGAACGAGTTTTCCCATTCTACTGGTTTAGTCTTACCTTTCATTAAGAAAAAATTCCCAAATCACAAAAAATTAAGAAAAAGAAACGTTTTCACCTTTTCTTTTATTAGTTAAATAAATTCATTAAAACCGTATAATTATGTTTTTAATATTTTAAGTGTGTTTAAACAAATAATTTGTGAAAACTCAGATTTTAAAATTTCATTGAATTGAAACAACTTGCTGTATTAAAGAATTTTGATGAATTGATATGCAATTGATCTAATTTGCATCTTGTACAGCTTAATTTTCTTCAAATATCAAGAGGATTATTTAGAAGTGATTGGTGAAATGCCATTTGTCATATGGCCTCCACTTTATATCTTTTCTATCGAGCGAGTATGAGTAACATGTTCTACTCGTGCATTGAAATCTCTTTCTATATTGTATATTATTTCCATTGAAGATAATCTCTTTATATATTTTGATTGTACTCGATAAGTAGTTAAGTGTTCTGAGTGTTGCTTGTATGTTTAATGTGAAATAAATGAGCAAATAAATAAAGCGTCGGTTGCTGATCACGCGAGCGCAAATCCACGCACACGACACGCACGGTCGCGCGTGTAAACGCTGCGTTTCGCTTCGTTTGGCATTACACTTTCAGGGGAGGCAAGCAAAGATCCTTCGTATCCGCCCCCACTACACCAAATTCAAATATCGGCTTCCTTTTTCGTCTATTTCCTATTAGTGAGAGTGAATTTCCTCAAGGAGAGATCAAAGACAAAAAAAATCTTATGATTTACTGGCCAGATAATGTTCCTATTATTACCATAATTTTTGACTCCTATCGTCTTAAAAACAGAGATTATTATGTAACATATACGAAAAACGAGACTATTGTTATTATCTTATTAACAAGGAGAGTATTTTTCTCTAATCGTTTTAATGATATGTTTCCTATTTTTTTGTTAGTAATTTTTTGTATTATTTATCTTCATTTTTTTTCTACCATCTCATTTATATATAATAAGTTAATAAGGCTTAACATTCGGAGGAATAATTTAATTAAGTAATAAATCCAAAAAAATTAGTGTGAATTCAGCACACCACGTGACTTCACTCGGATATTTATATATTCTTACATAACTTTTAAGGAGTTAGGTGTTGGTTCTAGGTGAAACATTTTAATATAATAATAAAACTTGAACAAGATGCGAGGTAGGTTTCACAAAAACAAACCTACCTCGCATCTTGCTCAAGTTTTATTATTATACATTCTTCCAACAAATGGATATATTTGTATTATATAATTGAAATAGTGAAGAAGAGTGAGTTTTGTTTTTTATTAAAAATGAATACATTTAGAAGATGCACCATTTATAGATCTTGCATTGCCCAAGAAAAGAGAAGAAACAAGAGAAGTCGAAGCCTGTGCACCCTAGTCTTGAAGGAAAGAAGATTGTAAGAGTCACAAAAGAGCCAGTTCCTAGAGGTCATGGCGAAAAGGTATTGGCGGATGAAGTGATTGGGCGTATCTCTAATTTGATCGGGAAAGGAAGCTTTTTGGAGAATTATCGAAATTATTTCATTCAGAATAGTTGTTGTGTTTGTATCTTTATAAAAGTGAAAAACGTGGAGACACTTCTTTTGTGTGCCAGAGAGGCTCGTGATGGTTAAAATTCGAATAGCTAGTTTCTGAAATGTATCCAGGATAGAAAGAGAACAGATTTTTATTTCCATTACTTTACAAAGAACGAAAATTTCATGTTGATAAGTTCAAAATTATTAGCTTATGAAATAGTTTAAGAAAATTAATAGCATTGCATATTACAAGCGAATTTCTAGCTATTAAAATCAACACCTGTATAATAAGTGACTAAAATTGAGCTCACACAGTCACCATTGATGTAACCATTATAGCGGCTATGTTTTAAAACATTTATTTTTATGTTTAATTACTTGATATTAGATGGTGGTCAAACAAACGTTTTTTGTAGTATTATTTATTATTCTCAGTAGCTTCTGATAGAACTCTAGAGAATTCAAAATTGTTTCTAACTTTAAAGTTGAATGGCCAAAGTTACCCAGGATGAATCTATGATTTATGTTGTAACCGATAGTCTTGTATTATAAACGGAGACAAGCGTAACGAATAAGATCGTCAGAATTAGGCTACTCTGGAGGCGTTGCTGACAACTCACATTAATGGATTAAAAGAGAAACATCGACAGGAGAAAGAGGATGGGTGTTGACGTTTTCACAACGGATATCATCATGGGTAAGCAACTCGGCTAGTTTGAACTCTTGATGATTATACATAAGAAGAGGATTTCTTAAAAGCTCTTGAAGGAGAAATATGAAGCAAATGAGTTTGTAAAAGGATATATAATTATTTCAACAACAACAACAAAAAAAAATAATGGAAACACGGGTCTAAGCCTTTTCGGTTAACGAGATATGGCCGTGCTAAATACCAGAATATGCGAATTTTTTTGAACGTATATTATTTATTTATCCTTTTAAGAAATACATTTAGTATTCGACTTTTCCAAATTACCATATTTAAATACCGATGAAAATACAAATAATATACACACTTATATCTCAAAAAGAAAACTAAATATTTAATTTCTGAGACTATGGATATCATACATAGCATGATAAAACTTGTCTTTATTTAAAAAAAGTACATTGTTTTCCGAAAAATAATAATTATGAAGATTTTAAACCCACGATAACTAAAGAACAAGAAGTTCGTTTCTAGATCCAAAATGTTAGTATTTTAAAAACAAAGATCTTGTTAGATTTTGGGTTTTATAACTCCAGAATAGCTGGATAGAATTACAAGCAAAGAGGATCTTGATAACATTTGAGAAAAGAGAGAACTCAATGAAAAAATCTGAAAAATAAAAGCTCAGATGGATGAAAGTTTTTTAAGGGGAAGGGGAAACATTTTGTGGCACCCCGGGCTGAAGTCCCGGTCGGTAGCTTGTCAATAGTACGTTATAATTATTTGTTTTAAAAAATAATTATAATATGAATACTAAAAAATTCAAGCCCTCAAATAAAATTTATTCAATTTAATAACATTGTGAAGGAAATTATTTTACGTAACTCCGGTTTCTAATTCTGAAGCAGTTTATTAGTGATGATTTTTGAATACGAACTTCTAGTACATACCTAAATGAAAAAAATCAGAAAAAATCAAATTCTCATAATATGAAGACTATCGACGAACTTTTGTATTGCGTTTTAATGTACTAAATTTTGGCACTCAATTTTTGTATTAATATACACCCGTTTATCAAGTGTAAACTCTCTAACTCATAACGTTTAGTTACAAAAAATTGCCAAATCACTAAAATTTGCAGAGAGTGTACCGACCTCCAATTTAGTAATTAAAAATTAAAATATAAAAAATGGCTAGACAATTGTTAAGGAACAATATGCCCTCAGGCATTAATTTGTAATAATCCATCTTCAGCTGTTAGATGTTTTGTTTTTGTTTTTTGTTTTTTTCACTTTTCACCTGTCATTCAAAAACATGATTATATATAAGATGCTTCTTAATAGGGATACATTTAATTGATAGGGAGAAATTAAATGGTACTTAGCGAGTAAAGTAAAAAAAAAAAAAAACTGCCTCAATAGGTAAAATGCTTTTTTGGAAGACAAGTGCCACTCACATGGCCAGAGAAGAGACTAATTCGTTAACGATTAAGCCGACAAGAGGATTTTTTCCTACTATCGCTCACTGTCTTTGAATTTAAAACGTACTTTGATGAAAAACACTTTAAGCCGATTTTTTTAAGAAATCTCCCGACTTTTCAACACAAGTGTAAAAAATATCAGGAAAAAATATTATTAAACGAAAAATTTTTAATACCCTTCAAAGAAGATGAATTACCTAAGTCGAAGTTTTTTAATTGAGTAAAAAATAAGCTGACGTGTTCTGATGTGGCCATCCACTTGACTTTACCATACAACCTGGCCCCTAAAATTATTTATAATCATGTAAGGGGGGGGGGTTAGTTTTTTGCATTTTTATACTTCTGGGGTCCCCCAGATTATGTATACAAAATTTGGTTGAGTTTGGTAAATGGCCAAGATTTTCATTTTTTGACCATACACCCCCCCTTCACCCCCATTAATTTTGGGTTGATATTCAGCAAAATCTAATCAGCTCTTAATCTCAATGGACCAAAACTACGTGTGAAATTTGGTTTCGATATTCAAACTAGTTTTGTGCTAGCTCGTCCATAAAAATTTGGTAACGTACAGACTAACGGACAACCAGACAACCAGACAACCAGACAGACTAACTAACAGATATTTTGACAAAACAATTATTATCTCGAAAAATATAATTTTTTCGATGTTCACTTATTAGGGCTTTTTTGTAGAGCGAAATGCCATAGTTTAGCTCAATTTTTTTAATCAAAATAGTTTCAGCCTTTTTTGAGATATTTCGAAAAAAAGAAGGAAAAAACACTTTTTTCATGCACGATTACAATACTTGATCATACCCTGTATGGTAAAGTAAAAAATGCCTATAGGTTTTAGAGGAATACTTTAATGAATATCAGTAGGTGCTCATAGGGTCTTTCAAAAGCCGGGTTTAGATGTTTTTTAAAAATAAAACATGTAAATACTTTGATTTTTCTGGTGTTTTTTATTTTTAAAAAATATGGCTCTTAACAATTATATGTGAAAAATAACATCATTTAAATGTCCACTACGACCAAGTCTACAGGCTCTAATATGAACACCAAAATTTTGAAGGACCCGTTCACATATTTCAGCATCAAGTTTATCAATTTCGACCCGAATGTTGTTTTTCAGCTGTGCTTTTGTTGTTGGCTTATTAACATAGACTTTACTTATCAAAAAGCCCCAAACGAAGTTACCTAATCCAGTTAAATGGCACGATCTGTGTCCAGTTTACCTCACCATTACATGAAATTAATCGTCCTGGAAACTTAGACTGCAATAGCTAGCTTAGACTGTTCTAGTGTGTAACTATCCATGGTTAAAATTGTACATATGTCCACTTCACAAATGTCAAAGATGAAATAAAAAGAAAGTAGCGTTCAGAAATTATTTACTACTGACTTCTAGACGCGACTTTTGAAAGACCCTATATTTTTAATACTATAAAACTGAATTAGATTTGAGTCAGATATTTTAGTGGATTTACAAATTGATTTTTAAATTCTTTCAAAAAATCCTAATTGATACAGTGCGAGAGAATATCTTTCACACCAGAGGAGCTTGAACAAAGACTTTATCAGAGATTTAATGGGTATCGGAGCTGTCTGGCGCCGGCGCCGGTCAAGAATTCTCGGTCAAAAAGGGCCGTCCGATTTTTCCAAACACTGTCTCACAATTAATTATAAGTGTCTCTTGTTGTTTTTGTTCTTCATCAGGCAATTCCTTAAAATGTTAATGTTGTCGTGATTTCGTGAATATTCTAAACTGAAAAGTTTTTTATTTTGCAGGGAGTAGCAGAGTTGTGATTCTAAACTGAGTTCTGTCTTGTTTTGTACTTACAGTATTTGACACTTTTTCTGATTTGTGTCTAAATAGGCTTTTAGTCTGAATATTTAAAATAAATAAATATATCAATAGTTTTAGTGGATTTAACAATTGTTCTAGTCCATAATAACCTTCAAGATCATCAATTAAAGTTTCATTAAAAAATAGAAGTTCGAAAACTCATGTTATAAATCAGGGCTTCTTAAACTTTTTTGATTGGCGACCCCATTTTTACTGAGAAGTCCCTTGTTGCCCTATGTTTCACTACACCAAAATTCAGTTTCGCGACCCACAGTTTAAGAAGCCCTGCTATAGATTAAGAATAAATACACCCCGATTTCTGAAAATACAAAATTCTAAAATAAGTTAGGCATCTATAAAACACACGAATGAACTACCAACATCAATTATTTTCTTTTTATCCTGATAATCATGGGCGTAGTTAGGGGTGGCAAGGAAGACAGTGCCCCCTACAAAACCCATTGCCGCCCTTAGAAAAATCGAAACTCCATTATTATTACTCATGTATTTCTCATTAAATTATATCCTTACTTCTAAAAAATGTCAATTCTACTAAAAAATTAGTTGATCTCTAATCGGATTGCCGAAAGTGTAACCTTGTGATAGCTAATCAGCTGGCTGGCTGCCCCCCCCCCTCCTAGGAAAACTCTTACTACGCCAATTCTGGTAACTTCCGGTAAATTGAAATATTTCTTCTTTTAATCTGTCAAATATGTTGTGAAGTTTGTTACTATTAAATCAAGTTACTTATCTAGGATTATACTCTTTTGGTTTGTTTTATTTCCTAGAATCACTGAATAAAGAATTAAACGGTGGATTGAGACATTCAGGTTGATTGTCAATTTCGAAACAAAGAAACAAAGATTTGTCTCAGGGAACATGAGGAAGACTATAAAAAGAGTTAGAGCCTGAGGGGCGGGAAGGTGAGAGGGGCTGATCTGATTTATCGAGGACCCTCCATCGGAAAGCGATAAAACTAAAAGAAAAAGAAGATGAAGAAAAAAATCGAAGAAGAAAGAGAAGAATGAACGAAAGAAACATCAAACCTGTTTTTTTTTTTATTGTGAGTGTATTTCCCGTTTCGTCTTAACTGCCTTTTCGCCACTGTGTTATAAATTTGAACTTGTGTCTTTTTTATCTATGTGTGTCCGTATATGTGTGTTTGTCTTAGTGCTTCGGATTAAATTGGTTCAAATCAATCAGAAGGGGAAATTTGCTTCGTTCTTTTTTTAATTGAAAAAATAAATAAATAAATAGAAGAAAACTAAAAGGTATCTGTAATATATTGATATCATCACTGATCTACAAGTGAAAGTATTGTATTGGGTCCAAAAATTTAAATTAGAGTTTTCACCGGAAATAAAAGTTCTCATGTCAATACAAATACAATATAAAAATAATTTTTAAGAAAAAAATAAAAACCGACTTCAAAAAATTAAATGCAACAAATAAAATACACTAAAAGGTATAAAATAATTATTATCTTATTTAGTTACAACTAAACGACGAAATATTAACATGAAATTACTTTTTGAAGTCGGTGCCAAACTAACTATACCTATAAGCGAGCATACCCTCCAAACGTACTAAGTAAGATCCGTCGAGTGCGATTCATAAAAGGTATATGTTTGGCACCAACTTCAAAAAGTAATTTCATGTTAATATTTCGTCGTTTAGTTGTAACTAAATAAGATAATAATTATTTTATACCTTTTAGTGTATTTTATTTGTTGCATTTAATTTTTGAAGTCGGTTTTTATTTTTTCTTAAAAATTATTTTTATTTTTCTCTTTTAGTGATGTTATTAATAGTGATCATATCATCAGAACTTGACCAAATTAATATGACACCATCCCTAAGACACCTCCTTTCGATAAAAAAAGAACCATCGAAATCGGTTCATAAACAAAGAAGTTAGGTCTAAACATTTTTTTTGGCACTCGAGTTTGATTCCAGAAGGGTTCAAAACAACCCTTCTGACATAAAATTAAAAATAATTAATTCTTTCTCGAATCTTATTTCTTTTACTAACTCTTAAAAATTAGAATTTGAATATTTTTTATCAGCAGGGTTTTGAAGCTAGAAAGTTGAAAATTGACACAGAAACACTGTTTATATTAACATGTATGTCAAATTTCTGTTCATTAGTTAAATCTATTTGATTTCTCGAGATGAAGATTCGAATTTTTGTGATTTTCATGATTTTTTAGACGAAAATGCTTAAGCACTCATTTCCAAAATCTACTTAGGTACTTATTCATTTTAGAAATACAAACCAGAACAAATTTTCTCAAGTCAGCAGTAATAAAAGCAAAAAACTTAATGAGAGAAAAGAATTCATTTAAGGTTGCTCGGACATTAAGGCAATGTTGAATTAAAAATCTGAATTTTTAATATGTTATTAATCGATAACAAATACGTATAAAATAATTTTTTGAAAAAGATCTGACCAAGGGTTTTCGTGTAATTAATTATTAAAAATCGGACTTTTAACACGTAGTGAATAGGGAATGTTGGCTGAAAGCACATATTTCGATTAATCTAGCCAAATCGTATGATGAGAAAAAAACAAAAAACTTTTATTTATATAGATAAATTATCGTAGTTAACGTTAAAAAAAAACTTTCTGACACAGGGTTTGGTAAATATTCAAATCTAAATGATCGAAAATATCAGTCCGCTTCACTTAAAAATAAGTAAATCACGTGACTCGTCAAAGTGTGGCAACGTCGCATAAGAAAAACGCGTTTGTACCAAACTCAACCAAATTTTGTATACATAATCAGTAGGCCGAACCGTTTATTTTATTTTACAATCAATAACAATTTTTTTCTTTTCTATATATTTAAAACTTTATAGCCATACTCACATCAAAACATCAACAACTGACAACTAGTAGATGCGCAGTTGCCAGATCTACTTTAGGCGAAAAAATACTCAAGTCAAAAGACATTTATTTATTATATTTATTAATTAAATTATTTCATATATCCGATTAAAAATGATGTTAACTAACATCTAAATTAAAATAATTAATTTATGTGTTAAATTTATAATTTTAGTCGATAAAAAATTTAGATTTTATTTTGACTTGCGGGGTAGTGTCCGAGCAACCTTAAGGTAGAAAATAAAAGACAAAAAGGATTGAGAAAAAAAAGACAAAACTGTTTCCGGCAAACCGGAATTGCATATTCCTCCTCTCTCTCTCTCACTCATTCTGGAGAGAGGTTCATACAAATGCATGGATCGATCGGACATCATTGGAATGAAAGAAAAGAAAGAAAGACCTCGGATGAATTAAGAAAATAAATGAAACGTCAATATGGCCAAGCTAAGATTGATGGCTGGATCACTGCAAATGCTAATCAGTTTCGAATGCCTCACTCTCTATATATATCTCTAGATATCTATAGATTGGAGTCTGAAGGCTTACACAGAACGCAGAGTACTAGAGCTTGCTGGTCACTTGGATCGCTAACGTGACTCGTGACCACCCAGAGTCAGTTAGGATTGGGATGCTGACTGCCATCCATGTATGGAGATCGCCCTCGGGGAACCAGATGCTTCAAAAATTTTCAGACATATTTACCCAGTAAATTATCAATTATTGACTGATCTTTTTTTTGTCTTTTAATTGAGAGAGACATTTAATTCAACGTCGGAAATGATACTTGAGTAATTAAATTCATTAGCGGTACCTTTCTAGAATTGAATAAAATAAATAATAAAAATTAATTGAAAGTGATTCAAAAGATTAAATATTCTATCGCGGAATTTATATTTGTTGAGTTTTTATCAAATATTATTATTTCGGATAGAAGTAGCAAACAACAAATTTCAAAAGAGTCGCTGGAAATGTAAAAAAAACGTTAAGTGCTCTAGAAATCTTCAAAATGTATAATATATATCTATACAAATAATCTACAAAAGGTAGAAGTAGTAGGTAAACAAAAAATGAAAAAATAATATCACTTAAGTATTCATGATTGTCAAAATCTTCATACAAACATTTTTTTATTCTTTTATGAAATACTATTGAGAAAGATGCAATAAATTAAGTGACCCATAAGTAGACACCTTAAGGACGTTACCCAATATAGCTCAGATGCAGTTCGCTCTTTCCCCTACTCTCACATGCGCAGCAAGGCAAACATATTTTCACTGCGTCGTTTCTTGGATCTGGCAACATTGCATTCTTAACGACGCTAAAAGACAAAGAATAAAAAAAATCACTTCATGAAACAGCTCAATGCGAAATTCCAGATGAGAACAGTATAGTTCGGCTGAGAGAATTAGCTAAAAATCTCAAATGCACCAGCTGCAGAAGTTTTTTAGATACGGAAAAATTTAGTGATTTTAGAGCGGCGTTGTCAAGTCGCCATCTCTCACTTGTCTGCCACGAGAGTAAAAATGAAAACCATCAAAAGTGTCAAAGTTTTAACATTTTTCATACAAAAAGAATACCGCTTGATACAATTATTTTAACAGGAAAATATTTGTTATATCTTCAGGTAATCATTCTCAGATTTTCAAAATATTATCAAGAAAATTACGATTGTTATTTAATGAAACAGTCGCTTTAACATCAAATATGCAAATTTTAATGGTCAATATTTATAAATTTAGTGCCGCAAGGACTATTGAAAAAACTTCTACGTATAAAGGACACTTATAAATATGTGTATTCAAAGTTTTAAAAGGATTGCAAGAAAATCGATTTATTAGGGAACGCCCTTAAAAGATACCCTAAAGCGGACACCTTAAAATATTTTGTTTAAAATAAGGGCAAATAGGCTCCAAATTCATTATGTTATGTTGGTCACTCTTTGCAATACTGTTCAGAAGGCGATGGAATTGCAGCAGACAGAATTTGGGCCCTATTTGCCCTTATTGTAAACACAAATATTTTAAGGTGTCCGCTTTAAGAGGTATGTTTTAAGGTGTCCACTTTTGGGTCAATTACTTTAATGTTATAATGTTTAGAGTTAGTTAGTTATTTGAAATTTGAGCATAGTTAAAGACAAAGTGCCTTAATTACAAAAACTAACTAAACACCTAATGACCACCAAATCAGCAATTTTGGCCGTCACAAATTTAACAGAAAATACTCAAAAAGTATTCATTTTTTAGTTTAAAACACTTAAGTAATGTTGTTGTTTTCATATAATTTTTATCTAATTGGAAATTAAAAATCACTAGTTTAAGAAATTTTATTACGTACTTACCTCTACTACTATTAAAACTCAATGTATTAAAATTATTTGACCTATAAATATAAAAGAACTAGTTTTTATGTTTGCTTTTTTTATTCTTTTTAAATCTGGCACTGGATTATTTATCTTGTTAGGTTAGCAGTTGACGGGTTAGACAGAGATAGAGAGAGTGAATTTTTAGCAATCGAACTGAACAGTTGCCCAAATATCTTCCAAACAAAAGATCTATCTCTCTCCTTTCACTAATCTAGAGTGAGCCGTCTAAAACAAGTATAATAACTCACAATCAAGAAACTTTATCTATTTTACGATTGAATGGAAATAGTAAAATTTTCATGTAGGAAATCTGCATGGTCAACCTAACACGATTTTATTTATTTATTTATTTATTCTCTCCCAATATTCAAATATTTATAGCCTAGTTTATAGATGTCTAATTGTTTCGGCTTTAGGTTAATAAATAGGATGATAAAAGTTGGCCATGAGGAAGGAGAGCGCCTAATGGCGGGGGTCCATTAATAGTTGTGCTCTAAGGGCCTGAGAGTGCTTTGTAAATCAAGTAGAGCCCTCCCCTCTCTACTTTTCCCTTATGGTCATAAAAAGCTCAAAAAGAACACTTTGATAACTTTTAATAGGCAATATCTACATTCGCCTATCCTAGACGAAGAATGAAAAGAATTTCTTTTCTATACCAGCATTCAAATCACTTCCTAACTTTTTGAATTTTATTATATTTTTGACTATATATGAAACATTTTAAACTTGAAATTAAAAAAATAAAAATAAAAAATGACTTTATAAAGTAAAAATAGGACAAATTAAAAAGATTTAAATTCTTTTGAAATTATGTATCAATTATACTTACATGCAATAAATAATAGAAAAAATTTGTTATTTTTTTCCTGAAATTCTTCAAATTGTTTAGTTATATTACATTTTAGGCTAAATTAGATAGATATTATAGTCTCTAAGAAAAAAATTATATATGTAATGGTATATGTTTATTTGCATCAAGAAGACGACAACTCGACAACCTCGTTGACTGCTCGTTATGAATCAATAACTGCTACTCTCAGAAAAATAAATATTTTCAATTAATGTTGAAAATCAAAAAGTGCATGAAATTTATTACTCTGTTCCTATGGAAATATTTTGTAAAGATGGTAAAGAGCTAAAAACACTAAAATCTTTTAAAGAAATATGATATCATATTAAGATATCACTATTTATCTAAAACTATTATATATAACAACTTGAAATTTGGTATGAATGTTAATTTTAACACGATTGCTAAGAAAAGTTTTTAAGAAATTCAAATTGTAAAGGGTGAAATAATAAAACACTTCTAATATCACATTTTCTTCGGTTTCATTTCCGGAATTACGGAAGCTAAAAACTTAAATTTTCGCTACTTTTTAGATGTAAAATTCAACAAATCACATAAATTATTATTTATTTGTAACTTTGTTTGTTGAATTTAAACCAAAAATTCCCTGACAATTAAAATATTAAAAAAATATCCAAATTATCAATTTAAAATTGGTAATTTCAAAGAAACAGGGCGAAGATCACTCGGAAATGAAGGATGATTGATATTCTTAGACCTGGACAATCATTTAATTGAATCTTTAATTTAATCTTAAAGTTTTTGTAATTTTTAACCGACTTCAAAAAGGAGGAGGTTCTCTATTCGATTGAATTTTTTTTTTTTTTTTTTTTTTTTTTGTGCCTATGTTACCTCATATCTCCGCCAATTCTCAACCGATTTTGAAAATTTTTTTGCATTGGGTCCAGTCTAACTTTCGATTGGTCCCATTTTTTTTCGTATTTTTTCATAGGTATTAGACCTTTTTTATTAGGTTTGTTTAGACCTAACTTCTTTGTTTATGAACCGATTTCGATGGTTCTTTTTTTATCCGAAAGGGAGTGTCTTAGGGATGGTGTCATATTAATTTGGTCAAGTTCTGATGATATGATCACTATTAATAACATCACTAAAAAGAGAAAATAAAAATAATTTTTAGAAAAAAATAAAAACCGACTTCAAAAAATTAAATGCAACAAATAAAATACACTAAAAGGTATAAAATAATTATTATCTTATTTAGTTACAACTAAACGACGAAATATTAACATGAAATTACTTTTTTGAAGTTGGTGCCAAACATATACCTTTTATGAATCGCACTCGACGGATCTTACTTAGTACGTTTGGAGGGTATGCTCGCTTATAGGTATAGTTAGTTTGGCACCGACTTCAAAAAGTAATTTCAATTGGCTAGCTGAACCCTTCTGACATACGTAAAAAACTCCAAATATTTCTCACAAAGTTTTAAATCTTCATTTATAAAATATAGCAGTCTTGTGATTCTAAAATTAAACACAGCCATGCTATATTGTTTAAATAAAGGGTTTTCTTCAAAATTTCCTGAAGAGTTGTTTTTGCCCTCCTGTGATTTTCTTAGAAAATTTAAAATTTGATTCTCAAGGCTGACATATAATTTAAAATAATCCATTCCATCTTAAATCAAATAGATGACATTCTCATGTAATTATTTTAGATAAGCAAATTCTTAAAATTTGTTAACATCGAGAATTATAAAAGTCTTTATTTTTTTTTTATTGTATTATATTCTTCGTGATCTCTGTTTGTTTGGGTCCGATTTTGTAATCTGATTTCTGTCCACTTCTTCTTAGCCTATTTTCTTGTAATTTGAATTTACGAGACAATACTCTCTTTTATTGAGTTTGAGTTGATTTCCTTGGAATTCTAGCCCTTCTGCTCTGGATTATTATAGTGTTTATAAAACATCAATTTTGAAATCATTAGAACTTTAATTGATGCTGAGTGTCTGGATTCCAGTACCCATAATAAATCTGAAAGCTAAAGTCTTTGAAAATTCATTCTTCAGCCAAAATATTAGTATTTCCAAAACGAAGAACTGGTTACATTTTGAACTTTCTAGTTCCATAACTTCCATTTGAAAAATGCAGAAAATTAGAAAACACCTGAATTATTGTAGGAAAAGCTTTTGAACGATTAAATCTATTGAGCTGAAATTTGGCCTAATAGTGTGCAATAATTAGCTGTACTTGCTAAATTTTAACTTTCTAGCTCAAATTGTTTGTTGAGAAAAATATTTGCATAGACCAGGCAGTTTTAATTTTGTCCATTTAATTTTTAATATATTTTTTCGGTAGAAAACTTTTTTTTTCTTGATCACATTTCAATCTAATTTATGAACGAACTTTCTATATATGTATAGGTACCTACTACTAATTGGAGATCAGTGTAAAAAAATATTTAATTAATTCTGACAAATATTAATGGTTCCTTTTTATAGTGTCTTAAAAAAAATCGAATTAATTTTATTGAAGCTTTTGAATTTAAATTTCACTGGCTTCAATCTTTATTACATATTTTCAAAAACTTAATTTTGACTTTTTAATACACATAAAGATAAATAATGCCAAACTGAGGAACAATATATTAAGGTCCACTTAAAATTATAGGAATTAATTAGCAGTCACTAATAGCCCCATTAAATATTCATGAGAAAACGGTGATTCTAAAAATTTCTAGAATCTATTGAATTAGTATTTGCATCTGTAAATCGAACATTAGGCAATTAAATACATACAACTCACAATAAAATCTTTTAGGGAAATCCATCAACGCGCCTAGATATTAGGCAACAAAACATGCTTCAAAGAGAACTAATAGCGCTTTTTAAGAAAGATTCTCCTGGTTCTAATGCAAATAAACATACCTATATATAAAAAGACATATACATTTATATATATATATATATATATATATATATATATATATAGGTGCATGCTTATTTGCATCAAGCACAGGGCACCCTCTTTGATTTCTAATTAAAAATCATCAATTTTGAATTATGCATTTTTTTATTCGGAAGATCTTGAGCTAGAAAGTTCAAAGCCTAATTTGTTTTCCGTATTAGAAATACAGTACTTACCTGGAACACCGAGCGATGCTCGGTATTTTTTTGATTCAGTTAAAATCGATATATTAATATTATTTTTAATTTTAAATTCAGGTAAAAAGGTCAATTTTTAATCTGCCAAAATAAAATAAAATTGAAATAAAATTTAATTTATATTTTTACCAACTTTTACACCCACTATGACCATCATCAAGACGTATCACTGGCCACAAAGTTTTGAACGAAATTTCAAATAAAAATAATATTAATATGGTACACACCAAGGTTCTTTCGTTGTCATTTAAATCCTTACGATCTTTCGAATTGTTGGATTTTTTAAGAAAATGAAATTGATATTCTAATAAATTATTTTATAGGAAAATATCTTTAATTAATTAAATTGGCAAATTCTAATATATAATAATATTTATAATGATCTATTAGTGGAATTTTAATTGAAAAACCAATTAATTATTAAAAGAAAATTGAATAAAAATGTAATTAAACATTTTTATCGAGACAACCACCTGTGAATAATTATTTCAATTAACAAAAAACCCATCAAAAACAACTTATTCGAAGATGAGACCATGATCGAATTGTAAACACAAAACCCCCGTGAATTTCATCCAAATCGTTAGAACATAAAATATACGTACGTAATAATGCATATATAATATACAAGAATTGCTCGTTTAATATAATAAGATAAGATAATTACATTTTAGCAAAAGACCGAACTTTATTAGTGATGGTTGAAGTCCCATAACGAGATTCAAAGAGCATTTCACAAAAAACATAAGAATTTTTAGGAACTTTCATAAAAAAAACATATTATATAAAAGCTTTTTGAATTCAGTATATAAGAAGAAAATATATTTATCTAGATATACTTAAATCTGTATAAAATTTAGTAAGTAATTTATAAAAAATAATTCCGAAAAATTGTAATTTTTCATTATTCTCTGGTAGTTTTGTGTCAATTATTAAATTTTAAAGATAAAAAGATAGTTATATTTGATTAAAATGCTTCTATCATCATACTTTACTTTTTTGAATGCCAATGGTTCCTATTTGATTAAATGTAACACTAATAATAATATTAAAATTAATTTCTTAATATATTTTAGCATTTGATTGTAAGACACTCTCTCTTTTTTCCAATGAAAGTATTTCTTGATTAAATAATTACTCTCCTCAAAAAAAAAAAAAAAAAAAAAGAAATTAAGATTCATTTACATATAAAAATTCATTTCAAATTAGAAATGATATTTTCATGTCGAGTCATTTAATTACATCTCTTTCTTCAAAGTATTTTACTCTTAATTATTATCGGGGCTTTAATGTACGTAGATGTAAAAAAAGACCACCAAAGCCTCAACTGCAGGATAACTTTAGCTAATTGATTTTTTTCGCATATCTCAATTCCTGATAGCACGCACGCTCTAGCAGATGACTTATTTTCTAGTCTTGTGATCTTATTATCTTGCCGCTTGTTTCTGAAGATGTATTCTAGTGTTCTTGGTGAAATTTCTAAGATTACACAGGTCGACAAATTTTTTTTTCCTTGTCCTAAGAATTATTTCATGATTTTGCTATTCATTGTGCATCAAAATAAAGGAAAAATACCTATATTCTATATAAAGTTTTCTTTTGTAGAGTTTATAATAATAATAAACGAGAAAAAGGCCATTTTGACCTATTTTCCAGTCCCATTAGATATTAGACAGCAATATTTGAAATCACAAGATTTTGTTGACGTAATAAAAAACAGTTTCCTCTTTGATTTTCAAATTACCATTTGTTTGTAACTCAATTAGAACTCGCGTTATAACTAAAAAAATAAGACAATGTGTTTTTATCTATGTTTATTATCCTTTATAATCACCTAGTTTTAGTTTTTTAGTTATAACTCGAGTTCTAATTGAGCTAAAATCAAGTGGCAATTTGAAAATCAAAGAGGAAGCTGTTCTCCATTACGTCAACAAAATATTTTGATTTCAAATTCTGCTGTTTAATATCTAATGGGACCTGAAAATAGGTCAAAATGGCATTTTCGTCGTTTTGACCGATAATATCTCGAAACTCTGACCTGTTGTAAAAAATCGAGAAATTGCATGAAAATCAGCAAATAAAACTCTACTGGAATCCATTGTTAGGTTCACGGGTACACATTTTTGTCGACCTGTGTTATTCTACAATATATCTATCAGTGGCGGTTGGTGACTTTTCAACCAGGAGATGCTGTCCAATAAAGTACCCTTCATTTTTTTGAAATTTTATTTTAATCTTCGCTTTTTTTTGCAAATTTCAGCGAATAAGGCATAATTTTCTTTATTTTCAAACTTAAGATTAGATTTTTTTAAATATATTTTGGGACCTTTGTCCCAAATGGATACTGCTTTGTGTGAGTGTGGGTAGGAGTCAGAAATTAAATCTTGTGACTTAATCACCACAGTCCCTGAGATGGAAATCGAACATATTCCACAATGAATCAGCCTGTCCTATAGAAAATCTTAAATTTCTCCCAATTCTATTGCCATAAGCAAGCTATGACTTGTCTATCTATAGCACTCTTAGTTATTTCAGATCTTATGTATTAAGAGTTCTTAGAAATGGATTAGTCCAAAGATTCTCGAATCATCTTTATTTATTCCTTTTTTGTATTATTTCTTATTTTAATAGTTCCTCATCGAGAACAATGTTTATTCGACTAAAACTCGTCTGGACTTGTCTTTGACATGCTTGAACTGGAAGATATATATACCAGGCAGGGACTTCACACCTTCCATCCGCACCTTTTTCAGAAAAACCATTCATTTTAATTTCCCCTTGAAACTATGCAACAATTTTATTTCATTTTGATAACTAATATACATATTTTCCAAACAAAAAAAATGTTTTTTATATAAATATTTTAAATAACGGAGAAAAATTTGAAAATTTAAAGATCCTCCTTAATTTATGAAAATACTCTAAATGTTTGAAATTTTAGGGATGCGCCGCATCGACAGCATCCATGGACCGCTCGCCACTGATATCTATCTATTTTAAAGACATATTTAATATAATTATAAAAATTGAAATTGTACATTTAGCTTATATTATTATTATTATTTTAATTATAGTTCAGATGTTGTTTATCATCATCAATTATCGATCTATTTTCTCTCTGTTCATTTTCTTCAAATTTGTATTTCCAATAACAATATATTATTGTATCAAATTTTAGTTGATCCCTTCAAGATTTTGTTTGCACACCACCGCCCTCAAATTCTCATATTGTCAGGATTATCCAAGTTGATAGTTATCTCCGATCTCATATTTTTGATCAAATTTGTGTAAGCCCCTCGAGCTCTTAATCTTCTTCAAATTGAATTAACATATTTCCCACTAGATATAGAAGAGAGTAGAGATTTCTCTACTGAATTTAATTTCCCCATAAACTTTTTTTTTTTAAAAAATGACCATAAATAAAATAAGCCAATAGGGTGAATAAAAGAGTGGTAAGTGGAAGTTGCTTTAAAGATGAAGTGGGCATATATCATTTTATTTTTTATATAAATTACTTTCAGTATCGAAGGTATAACTACTGAAAGCCTAATGGACTTCGACTTGTCCGATTGCAAATATTTTATGCTTGTAAGAATAATACAAAAAATAAATAAATAAATAAATAAAAAATAAAAAAACTCCGCGTAACAAAAATATTTTTCTTTTAATTTTCTCTTTTGAAAATGATTTAGGTATTTTAAATAGAACATTTATCATCATAAAAGACATATATTAGTATGGGATTAAAATTGAAATTTAAATAAATAAATAAATATGCACATGCGCGGTTGATGTGTATGGTTGGTATTTATTTTCAAATATGAAATATTTACGATTGGAAATAAATTGCATTCAGCAGAAGAGTTGAAGTTTATAAACTCTCAACATAAATCATCGGATATATCTTGTCGATTTTCAAATTGTCGATTGGTGTCCGACACCATATATTCGTTAATATAATAGAATGCCTATCGATTACGCCAATAAAATTGATGATTTTTGATATCACCAAAATAACTACTACTATAGACAAATAGAAAATCCATTCGGGTTCTCGAACTTTTGTACTCTAGCGTGGGTAGGTATTTGGCTTATATGTATATAGCTGGTCAAAATAATTTTATAGTTAAATTGGGTCTATCCGTTCTTTTCCATCTTAGAATTATTGAAAAGGAAAATATTGACAGCAGCCAAACAAAGAAAGAATAAAAAATCTCTTTGGGACGTTTCGTCAAAATGAGAGACATCCTTGGGCTTCAATCAAGTGCTAAATTCCATATAAGTACTACCTTGATCAAAAAGTTTCAGGAATTTATTCATAAAATTAAAAATACAAACTTATTCATCAAATTCGATATTGTTTCCATCAAAGTACTCCCCAAAGACTGCAGCGCACTTATGCCAGCGCTTAATCCAATCCTCGAAACAGAGGTGTCTGCGATTTTTGTATTATCATCTCTTCTTGGCTGCTAAAACGTTACCCGATGGGGTTTTTTAAGTCGACTGAACAAGATAAAGTCGCAGCGAGATAAATCAGGTGAATTCAGTGGCTTTTGGAAGGTATTCGTTTCATTCTTCGTCAAAAAGTTGCGGATAACGATGGCATTGTTTGACCGTGCGTTACGTGGTTCCCACAAATCCGGTCTTTTTTGGGGTCTCAAAGCCAAATCATTAAACAAAATGTCTTGAACGGATTCATAAGTGATGTTCATGTTCTCTGCCATCTCCAAAGGCCAATTTACAGTTTTCGGCCATAATTTTTTTGATTTTACCGATGTTTTCGTCGGTTTTCGATGTCGACTGTGTTCGTCATCCTCGACGGACTCACGAAAGCTTGGGCCACACATAAAAGTTTGTTTTCGATAGAGCAATACTTCTTCAACATTTTCGTGCCCTTTTTAACTCGAAATTTATTACAAACTCGTTGATGCCAAGACGATTTCATTTTTAAAATCGTAAAAATCGCAGACAGCTCTGAAGGCCATACCGAAAATTGAATATAAAAAATGTTTCGATGATTGGATCAAGCGCTGGCATAAGTGCGCTGCAGTCGTTTGTGAGTACTTTGAAGGGGACAATATCGATTTTAATGAATAAATTTGTATTTTTGATTTTCTGGATAAATTCCTGAAACTTTTTGATCAAGGTAATTAAAATTTAATAAATGTACAAATACAATTTTATATGTGATTCTACCACTATAAAAAATTGTGATATTCTGTATATTAGTGAAGATAGCAAAATAAAATTTAGCCCAAACGTTTCAAAAATATGTTTTCTTTTTTACTTTATCATACCGGGTATGGTCAAGTATTGTAATTCATTGCTAGGGTGGTGTCACTCTTTTCCCTTTCGCATTAAAGCTCAGCCATTTAAAATCCCTTTGCTTAGAATTATTATTAATTTGTGGTACTTAAAAAAAATTATCATGTTATTGCCAAGCTACAACACCAAAAGAGAACTATTAAATAAGACAATAAGAAGCCCGTTTACAAGCGTCCTCCATTGACTCTTTTAAACACTGAAGAAAAAAGGCAATTCCTCGGATACGTCAGTTTTTAAGGGAGTAAAAATGGTGTTCCAATAAACTATTATATTCGGAATTTGTACTTTACTTGAGCGACCTTTCTTTTTTATGTATTCATTTTCTCCCAATTCAATAATCGAAATAAAATTTTAATCGAATGATTATATTGAGGAGGCTCGAATATAAAAGATATTTTTGATGGGGTGTGTGATATCCATTTAAAGATCTCTTTAAGTACTATGCTAAAGATATAGAATAAGGCCAGAAATGGAAAAACTAACCACCTAAATTCGGGAAGGGTCAAAAATGAAAATTCTATAACCTTTTCGACCAAACTCAACCAAATTTTGTATACATTGTTTGGTCGAAAGTGCTAGAATTTTCATTTTTGACCCCCCTTCCCCCTTTTTTGTCTGATATAATTTTTTAAAACACATTTAAAAAAAATATTTTATGTTATTTTCAAAAATATATTCAGTTTTTTTCTAGTTAAATTTTTTCATTTTTTATACCTCTTCAAAATGTGATAGATCTTTATACCCTGTATATCAGCTGCCTATAGGCCATCGGTCCAGAATAAGGACATACCCCTTGCAAGAAATTTAGCTACGTACACCCACTGCCAAAAGTGATTTATAATATAGTAAAGATTAAATGTATAACGTTACCAAAAAAGTGTTTCTACTTCGTTACACTTTTTGTAGATTACTTATCTATCAAGATAGACCCCTATAAATATACGTGTATGTACGAGTGTCTACCGGACCTTCGGGCCAGAAGCACCTGGCTAATATTCGGGGAGACTCGACAATGTGCGGCTACGACAATAGGCTCATTATATGTATATTTATATACTATATTTCTGATTAGGCTAGATGTTTCTGCTGATGGTCCTGTATGCATTTTGGAATACTATTTAAATATACATATAAAGAGCCTATTGTCGTAACCGTATATTGTCGAGTCTCCCTGAATATTAGCCAGGTGCTTCTGACCCGAAGGTCCGGTAGACACTCGTACATACATGTATATTTATAGGGGGCTATCTTGATAGATAAGTAATCTATATATTATATAGAATAGATATGGATGAACGTATCATATGTGACGAGGAGTATATCACGATTTTTTGTCACTAACCTCTCGCTATAATCACAGTTACAATGTTAAAGAGTTTTTTTAATGAATTTAATACTGTCTACCGAGCAATTAAATAAAAAAAAAATACTTTGGACTAATTCACCGTTAATACTTAATAGATCTCGATTAGTCTTTTTTTGTCGTCTTCTTCTTCTTGTCTCTGTTATTTTCCACTTTTCCTAAAGAACTTGGCATGGTAGTTAAATTGATTGTTGTTGGTCAATGAAAGCTTGAATGGCTCTGGAGTGAGTCTGGATTGTCGGTGATCCAGCCAAGCAAGCCAGACAACCAGGCAGGTCGCCATCACTTTTACTTCTGTTTCCCTAATGAGACTTCGTGTGGCGTCGAGGACTCACTGACTCCAACTCACTCACTGGACGTGACTTTTTTCCATCTAGTAATTATCGATCTAATCAATTTAATTATTTATTTATTTGTTTAATTATTTTTAATGAATCTTGAAATTCATATTATTAGTGAATTACATTCTGATTAGTGATGATAGTAATTTGTTTTCAATGATGAAAAAAATTACTTTTGGTTTAACAGAATAGATAGAGAGATTGAATGCATTTTTTGTGGTTGTTTGGATTATAAATAGTCTAAGGAAAATAGATACTACTTATATGTATAATAGGCGCCTCACTCAGGATTTCGAAGAATCTAACCAGTTGAGAAAAATCAATCTTACTTCTTTTAATTGAAAAGATTTTGTTTTGTCGAGAGTAGCAGAGATATTGATGCATAAAGAGAACTCAATGAGTGTGTCCTCTGCTTGATGCATATATACATATATATGTAGCACTAAAAACCCGTTTTTAGTAAGAACTCGTTCTTACTAGTTAAAACGCGTTTCACTGAATACCTTTATGGCAACTAGAGTTTACTGATGTTGGTTGAGTTTAGTTCAAAGGTCTTTAATCTTCATTTTTGACCTTCCGCTTCATTTTGGGTGTTTATTTTCAAAAAATTTTAAATGAAAATATCAAAAATTGGAAGAAAAGTTGTAAAGGATGTAATTTTTGACATTTTCGTTTAAAATTTTTTGAAAATAAACACTCTAAATGAGCCAGAAGGTCAAAAATGAAGATTCTAGACCTTTGAACCAAACTAAACCAACATCAGTAAACTCTAGTTGCCAGAAAAATGTGGCTCGTTAGGTTTAAAAGCTACCTATTTTATAAACAAACGATTATTTCCTGAATTTAAGCTTTTTTCATTAGAAAGATTTATAGCTAGTGCACACAGTTCTGAATGAATGGAATCAATCATTTTAGCACGAGAATTTCTTTCTATGAACTTTTGTATCACAGTTATTTTTCTTCAGGTTTTAGAACAATAAAAACAAAACTTTATCGAAAGTAAAAAATAAAATATATATGAAAAAAAGTTAATACTTAGATCACCCAGAGAGTAAAATTATTTAACTATCCATTCAATTTTGAATATTTCAATTCTATTTTTTTTTATTTTGTTTTGCCTCTCTGCAATCTAATCCGATCTCTTGTCGGTACTAAAAGGGTATTTAGAGGCTTTTGAATGGCGTTTAAAAAGCCATGATTGCTAAATAATAGGGTGGACACGTTTCGTTAGTTATGGCTCTTTACTTGGTAATTAATCCACACACAGGCTCACAAACACATAAAAAGACCTTTTGACATTTTGACACTCTGATATTTCTTCTCATACAATTTCTTCATTTTGTAGCGCATTGAAATCACTAAATTAGATTTTTTTTTAAGAAATAAATTATTTTATTTATAATAAATAAATTAAATTTTGATGAATGAAAGATGGAAGTAACCTTTCGAAAGAGTAGATTAGGAAATACTTATTCTCTATTATATATCATACAATATATGATCTATCGATTACTTAATTTGCTTAACAAAAAAACATGCCTATTTAATAGAATTATCTATTGTAATACTATATAATGAGATACGGTTATTCGGTTATTAAGTATAACGTAATTCTTGATTGTAAGTAGAATAATTTTGACTGATACATATTTTAGATTATAATATAATGTTAATGAAATATTTTAACCTGTCATTTCACCTTATTATTGAAGAGTCGTGGTTTTTATCAGGGATGTTAATAATGTTCATGAAAAAAGTGTTGATGTATATTAGATCCCAGTTTTATAAAATCATTTATTATTGATATCGCTGGTGTCCAATTTTAAGCTGATGAGGCATCTTTCAATTTTTATGCCTGCGGTTAAAATGAAACTTCAGGATTTAATATAGTGCTTTCTGATTGGGAAATGAACACTAGCAATTATCCTAAAGAATCCTGTTTTTGATCATAAAAAAACCGTTCAAGTGCGAGTCGTTCTTGCTGTCAAGAATTCTGTGATTTCTATCTTAAAAAATAATGAGAAATGAAATTTGTTCTTATTTGACGTTAGTAATGAGTGAATAGGTGAAATAGTGGACTTTTTCATAATTTTAAGTTCAGCCATTTCTGAACGCCAACAGGTACGAATTCCCTTAAAAATAGCCACTTTTGAACTTTTTCAGTACGGGGAAGTATTGTAATTGTGCATTTTTTTTGTTAGCTTCAAATTCGTTACGTTTCAAGCTTCCCAGGTTCAAAAAAGTGTTAGTGTGTTTTTTACAATCTGTGTGTGTGTATCTATGCTTGATTATTTTTTGGTGGGCTCTAATTCTAAAAACAATAAAAATATATCAAAACGAAATTTTTTATTTAGTACTTAATTATATATTGAGATTGGAACCTGATTGGATTTTGGTTGAAATCAAAACACCCAAATTCATGATGATTTTATAAAAAAAATTATTATCTCTTAAAATATCAAATTCCAAAGGCATTCAAGTTTTTGTTGAGTAACAACTATCATGCTGAGAGTTTTTTATAGGAAAATAGTAAAAAAAAAAAATGAGACAAGCAGAAGAATACGACAAAAAAGGACTAATCGAGATCTATTAAGCATTAACGGTGAATTCGACTATTTTTTTATTTTAGAATACTTTTCTTGTTTGATTATTTAAGAGATCAGACCACCCAGGGGCTGTTGAAATGTTCTATTAGCCCAGGAGATGAATAACTCTAAGGAAAAAAAATCATTTACCGATAGTTATATTTTATTGGCAAAATCACGGGAATGTCCACAAATCAATCCGACATGTATAGAAAAGTTCTTTTACATATTAGCAGGAATGTATTGTATACATTCCCTCTGGAAATGAACACTAGTTTGGAGAAGCAACCTGGACTAATAGGTACTCTGTAAGGTGGACCCATCTGACATATAACATGTAATAAAACTTAACATTTCGGATTCAGTAGAGCTTTCGGGATTTTTCCAATTATATCAAAATTTGTTAAACAAGCCAATCAACTAATATCAGAAACAGGTGCATGTAGTATTCAGCCCTTTATTATTATTATTTTTTTTTTACTTTAACATATGTAGTATGAAGACTTTAGGGATCGTGGTGGTGTTGTAGCTGGTCTTCCTACCAAAAATTAAAAATATAAGTGATTTTTCCAAATATTTCAAAATTTGTTAAACAAGCCAATCAAC
The DNA here is from genome assembly GCA_024734495.1 of Forficula auricularia. Classification (NCBI taxonomy): domain Eukaryota; kingdom Metazoa; phylum Arthropoda; class Insecta; order Dermaptera; family Forficulidae; genus Forficula; species Forficula auricularia. Next base: position 107,482,578 of record JALMQS010000099.1, on the reverse strand, counting down.
TAATATCGGAAACAGGTGCATGTAGTATTCAGCCCATTATTATTACTTAATTTTTTTACTTTAACATATGTAGTATGAGGACTTTAGGGATCGTGGTGGTTTTATATCTGGCCTTCCTACCAAAAATTAAGTATCACACATTGTTTCACTCATGGGATCTTAGTTCGGGTGCTTTCATCACGTCCAAATCTTTATTTGATGTTATAAATACATACATACATACATCATGCCAGCTAGTTATTGAAAGAAACCCAACCAAGTTCATTCAATTGACCTAAATTCATTTGAATTGAAATTATAAAAGGAAAAAAACTTACCACAAAAAAAATCATGATACTAGCTATTATTATTTTTAATATCAAATTGGATTGGCAAATTTTGCGAATCAAACAATGCATTGTGTGTCGTCTATTTCGTTGTTGTTTTTTCTGAAAATATTGCATCATATCCAGAGGAATATTAACAACAACATAACAACAGGATCACGCTGAACAGCATAAAACATTCCTTTCTCTCTTTCTTTTCTTTATAAATTGGGCCCAAATATATATTTGGGGGAGAGGGAAGAGAACTCATTCATGTTCCAGTAAATATAATCAAATTTGTGTTAAGCAGTAGAGTAAACTCGCTAAATTATATCATCAACGAAGAAAATTGGAGTAAAATATTTGGCAACTATTTATCAATGAAGGAAGCATATTATAAAGCAATTAAAGGTGCGAAAGTTAAATAATGTAATCAATAATTTGTTATGTTAATTTTCTAAATATGTAGAATTAACATAAGAAATTATTGATTATATTATTTAACTTTCGCGGCTCAAATTGCTTTAAGAAAAAATTAAAACTAACGTTTAACAGTTAATTTATCTAAAACATAAGTAACTATACTTTAAATAGAAAAAGCCGCGAAAAGGAAAAATGACATTCGATCTAAAGAACATTCCTGGCGGGATCATCCGTGGCCTAGTTGGTAAAGGCGCTCTTCGGCTAAATGATTGAGACACGGGTACGAATCCCGTCAGGTGCTCAATTCATTTTTTCCTTTTCAAAAACAATAAATAATGAAATAATTTTCTAAATATCTAGAATTAACATAAGAAATTATTGATTACATTACTTAACTTTCGCGGCTCAAATTTCTTTAAGAAAAAATTAAAACTAACGTTTAAAATTTAATTTGTCTAGAAGCTCATTATAATTTTTTCCATTTGAGACAAGATGGAAAAGTATTGTTTCCTTCAATGAACTTATGAACCCAGAAAAGGAGGAAAGATCCTCCTAAACGTCGGTTCAAAAATTGTAAAAAGAAAAGTTTCCATTAAATATGTTTTATTAGGAATCATCTTTTTATTTACCCCTGGACTGTCTCCATTCAATCCTAAGTTTTATATCTATCAGTCTGTCTCTGAGGAAAAACATCTAGAATATTATATTTTTTCGTTTTACTAAGTAAAAAAGCTAAAGGGGAGGTACATGCCCCACCTTACCCCCCCCTCTGCACAACCTAAGTTTTCATATCCACTTTCTTCTTGATTATTTAAAGGTTTCTTCATGTTGATTGGTATTGACTTTTATGAAATTAATAATGACTCTGGTGCTGACTTTCTTTATAAGTGATTGGGTATTATTCGAATGTGTTTGTTTGTTTGTTCAGATAATATTTCTATATTTTAGAATTTTACATATATGCAATATATTTGCAAAAATTTCATTTACTAAAGTAAATAAAAGTAATTAAGTTTAGAGAAAGTCGCATTAAAAGAAGTAGGTAAATTAATTTTGTATTTAAATACATATAGATTTTTTATTCCTTTAATTCATTGGTTATCTCTGCGTGACGTCTAAGAACAATCCTTCGTTACTGGATGATAATAATGCAATGTTTACAATACAAATAGATAGGAAATTTACAAGATTGCGTTTAGTAAAAAAGAAAAAATCACATTAAAACTCTTAAAGGGATAGGTTTTGGTTCAAAGTGAAACATTTTTTAATAATAAAAAATTAAGTAAAATGACGAGGTGGATTTTACATAAAATAAAATCAAACAAAAATGACTTTTGATTTCGATATATTTCAGGTTAGCCCATCTTCAGGAGTTAGAAAACTGAATATAAAATTAGAAAAATGTGTACAGAAAAATGAATATAATATTAAAAAAATGTGTACAAGTATTACCTAATTTTTTTGGAAACTGGTATGGTGATGCAAAGTAAGGGGGAGTGGAGGACGTACTGAGAATTAATATTTCTAGAAAGATGAAACAAGTGTTTTTTTTTGTTTTTTAACTTAATTTTTTGTAATTTTACTTAATTTTTTTTACATTAAAACTCATTGAAAAAAATACAAAAATAAATTGTAACTTTACTTTTTTCTTCTATTTATTAGATGTGTATTAGTAATTTTTTTTTTAAATTACAATACTGGTACTAAAAAGTATTACTGACAAGTTTTGAGGCTGGACTTCCTATTTTTATAGTAAAATTATATAAGAAATTTTTAACAATGTAGCGTTTGGTCATTGCAGAAATTATTTTAAAATTTTTTTTAATTTTGGAGACTGACAATGTAACAGTAGCTTATCTTACTGAAACTAAAGGAGCAAGAGGCCAAGGATGGTTTACAAGACCATCATTTTTATTTGAATTACCTAAGCGTACACGATAATATCGTGCAATTGGTGTTTGCGAATCTGATCTGTTATAGCGTAAGCAGGGGTTCAGTAGCAACAAGTTGTTTAGTGTCTAGAGTGACTGAGACTAACCAAACACTTGTTGATTCGGCCGAAGGAGATAATCTGAGCTGGTTTCTGGTTTAAAGTGCAATATAGAAAACGAGAGGTTCGCTTTGATCCTTTTAGCCTTTCGCATCATTGATAAGACTATTTTTCTGAACTATTGATATTAATAATATATTTGGTTTTATTAATTTTAAGTTTTTAAAAAATTGTTTCTTACTAGTTATTAAAACATAATCAATAAAAATACCAAAAGATATAAGAAAACTATTTGACTGATTAGTAGTAAAAATGATTAATAATTACTCATAAGTATGTAAGGATTTAAATAGTTATTAATAGAAATAAATGATTAAGAAGTGTTTAAAAATCGTTTATTACTAGTTATTAAAACTTAATCATTAATAATTACTAATCGAAATAAATGTTTAAGAAGTATACATTGTTTTATTTCCAAAACCAACATTTACCAACCGTCACTGGTAAAACCTAACATGTACTAAATTCTAATGGTAAAAGCCCGAAAAAATAGTTTCTTATTTAAATATTCGTACATTTACCGACTCGTGTTGGTAAACCCTAAGATTTACGGGTAAAACCTAAGATTTACCAATATTCGGGCTTTTACAGTAACATATACATTAATTCATGTAAAATAATTGGTTTAATAATTTATAAAAAATATAAAATAGATAAAATATTTCTAATTAAAAATACTGATGATGAAGGTCACATCTTCGATACTATAGTCTCTAATAAATAAATTATATATGATATAATATCCATCTTTGTTATAATATGCATTGTTATGTTTTTATTTTAAGAATCCCGTACCACAATAATCGTGTGCTTTGCATTTTGTACGAATAGAAATGTAATGAATGAATTTCTTAACGGTGTGTTTGTTATTGGTGTTGTTGTTGTTTTGCTTGTTTTTCTTAGCAGTTTGGTCTTATCTTTTTTGGTTGTCTGTAATAAATTGATAGAATTCCAAATATGCTTAAAAATTTAAATATGTCAAAAGAATGAAGAAGAAAAAAACGACGGCCCACCTCGAATTGCTGTTGCTCGTGCCTAGAGATACGATGTAATTTTCAACTTTTATCCCAAGTAACAAATTATGTAACATTAGCGCAGCAGCCATTGACGCTGTAGCCATTAATTTAAGGATTAAGAGAAATGTCACGGTTTGATAATACATGTGGGTGGGATGTGTGCCCGTGCTGAAGCAGGAGGAGGTGCTTTTCGAATATTTAATCAAATCCTTAAAAAAATATTCTCCAGGTTGTCTACTGGAGCCAGGCTAATTAATAATTATATACTTTGCTGCAACTATGTATAATTATTACTAATTTTATGATTCTTTCACAATCATCATCATCATCAACTTCATCATCATCATTAATGTTTGATTTCTATTTGTCATATTTCATAATTTTTCACTGATTTAAATTTTTTTTTACTTTACCATATGGGATATCGATTAGTATCGTAATAGTAGTGTAAATGGCTTTTTTACTTGATTTGTTTGCGTATTTTCGAAATATATCAAAAAAGACTAAAATTGTTTTGGAAAAAAAAATGGCGATTACAATTACAATAAAAATGTGTATAGTAAACATGGAAAATTTTATAATTTAAAAAATATTTGCGACGGCAAAGCGGAAGCTATTTTTAGAGCGACAACCTGGGATATACGATATATATCGTCGCTGATCTTACAAAATCTCATAAGTCGTAAATTCATTGTTTGCCGGAAAAGAAGAAAAATAATTTTAAACAACAATACATACAAATATAATAAAATATTTATTTTTGTCCGTAGCGCGAAATTAAATTGGAATAGAATAATAAGGTTTCAATAGACAGATGCGCCGTGAAAAGTTGTTCGGTATAAACGTATAATACGTAACATAAATCCGACTTACGAGGTTTTGTAAGATCAGCGACTATATGTTGCAGTAAAAACCCGTTTTTTAGTAGGAACACGTTCTTACTAGTTAAAACGCGTTTCGCCTAATACATTTAAGGCAAAAGTTTTTGTTTTGCCGAGAGTAGCAGAGTTGTTGATTCACAAAGAGAAACAAAGAGGTTGTCCTCTGCTTGATGCAAATAAACATGCACACATATATATCGAGATGATATATCTGTATATATATATATTATTTATTTGTTTGAGACTATAGTTTCGAAGACTTGGTCCTCATCATCAGTCTTTTTTAATTATAAATGTTGTTTTTCATGGAGTCAATATCGTATGGATATTGAAAATGTGATGTTCTTTCACTGAATAAATAATATATATATACAGATATACATATAATCTCGATATATATGTGTGTATGTTTATTTGCATCAAGCAGAGGACAGCCTCTTTGTTTCTCGTTGTGGACCTTTAAGGCAACTAGAATTTACTGATGTTGGTTGAGTTTGGTTCAAAGGTCTAGAATCTTCATTTTTGACCTTCCGCCTCATTTCGTGTGTTTATTTTCAAAAATTTTTAAGCGTAAATGTCAAAAATTACATCCTCTACAACGTTTCTTCTAATTGTTGACATTTTCGTTTAAAATTTTTCGAAAATAAATAAACAAAATGAGGCGGAAAGTCAAATATGAAGATTCTAGACCTTTGAACCAAACTCAACCAACATCAGTAAACTCTATAGTTGCCATAAAGTTATTCAGCGAAACGCGTTAACTAGTAAGAACGTGTTTTTACTAAAAACGCGTTTTTACTGCAACATATACAAACACAAGTACAGAATTTGAATAAATAAAAATAAAAATATATGAACTAACAACCCGGTAAGCATGTTAGTTCTCGGGTTCAACTCTCGAGGGGATGAATCCCTCTGATACGCAATAGCAATAACAAATTCTATCTAGTAAAATCTTAGATTCTGACCTAAAAATGTAAATTCTTTCTTTTTTTTAATATAAGTTGGATATACGCTCCGAGGTTATTTTTTGGAAAAATTCTATCTAGTTTCAAAAGAAAAAATACTCAAAATCTTTAATTCATTATATAAAGGTCCATTATGAAAAAAACTTTTTTCACTTAGGCTAAATTTTTATTTATCCATTCTCTAGTAATGGAGTGAAAATTGTTCATTTAAAATATATTGCAGGTTGGTGTGTGTTTATATCTCAAGGGAATTAACTAACAGCCCGGTAAGCATGTTAGTTCTCAGGTTTAACTCCTGAGGTGATGAATCCCTCTGATACTCAATTTAAACAAATTATTTCTAGTAAAATCACAGATTTTGACGTAAAAATGTAAATTCTTTCTTTTTTAATATATGGTAAGAGGGCTATACGCCCGAGGTGATTTTTTTGGATAAAATTCTATCTAGTTTCAAAAGAAAAACTACTCAAAATCTTTGATTCATTAAAAATACAAAATTTAATATTATAAATACTTACATATTATTGATAGACCCCCTACAGTAAATAAAAATCGTTAACAAACAGTTTCTTGTAAAGAAATGAGTATCTATTTGATATAGAAAGATTGAATTTTTTCTCAAAATCAACTTGTGATATATTATAATCAATTAATTTTACGAATATGAATTTACGTCACTTTTAAAAGATTTTAATAGATATGTTTATATTACATGTAGGAGGGTCTTGCCCCTTCGGAAGTCGAACCCAAGCACTAGTAAGCTTTCCGGGAAACTAGTCAGACTAGTGATGGTCTCAAGGGTCTGAATAGTTGCCCGGTTCATGCTTGGGTTCGACTCCCGTGGGGACAAGACCCTCCTACATGTAATATATACATATCTATTAAAATCTTTGATAAATGACCTAAATTCATGTTCATAAAACATTTTCTTGTTGAGGAGTGTCCATTTTCGGTCATTTTGCGGATTATTGGTCAAGTGCGGGTAAAGTCGTTGCCTATGAATCAAGTTAGCTCAGGTTCAAGCCCGGCTCACTGCAAATATTTGATCGGCTATATTTTGATCTCTATACCAATTTACATACACGAACACGTAGCTTTGACGACTGTCTAAAATGGGCATTTAGTTTCTAAGGCCAATAACTTTTTTCTTTTATTTATTTTTTTCAAAAATACATTTCAATATAAATTGCCTATTAATTCTTGTCTTGAGCATGCTTTTGACAGCATTTTGTTTTAATCAATTAAAGAAACATTTTTTTTAAATTTAAATCAAGCACAATCTGATAGACTGTGCTCATTTTTTTGCAATATGAATAGCCAAGTATATATAGGTATATATTTTTTATTTTAGTTAATGCCTCCGCGAGCAATAAACGGACATTAATTATAGACAAGGTGTGCAATCATCTCACTAATTTGATTATCGTTCTACGTTAGAAAATGATATTTTATCCGGGTGATTATCAGTGACATATAATCTGCGGCAATCTCCAAAGGGTTCAAAAAACCATGCAAGAATACATCATATATACTCGAGGACTAGAAAGTTTTGAACCCGGGGTAGCCAAGCCTATCATTAAACGCGTGGATATTGTAAGAGTAAATGTCCAATTGCGAGTTATCACCCGCCGCCATCTCTCCCGATAAACTTATAATTATCCATTTCCATTTGGTGGACTTGTTTTCAGCTTCCTATCGGGACACAATCAAAACGTTTCTTTTTTCATGTTAACAAATAAATTGTTTCCTTTCTTTTCTACCTTTCTTTATAGATAGGTAGTTACTTGTTTATTCTTTTTTTTACTTGCTCTATTTTAATTCAATTTATCTTTTATTTTGTTTCAGGTAAAGTCGTAGCGTCTTGTCGAGCCTACAAGCAAACAAGTTTTTGTGCCAGAAAGAATTTAAGAAAGTCCTTAAAAGAGTGAGTAGATTTTTGAATATAAAAGCCAAATGCCGATAATAGTAGAGTTAAAATTTCTATAGAAAATCAAGAGAGATATGATCCGTCAACTACTAAATCCGAGTTGTTATGGATTATTTTTATGGTATATGTCAGAAGGGTTGTTTCAGCCCTTTGAAAATTGAACCCAAATTGCCAAAAAATGCGATCCGGGCTTTTGACATAATACAACCTTGGATTTAGTAGTTGATCGACCATCTCTCTTGATTTTCTATAAAGAAAATTTTTTATTAGAATCAGAAAAAATAATAAACAGATCCGGCTATCCAATGTGGCGATTTTCAGGGTAAAACAAAGTAGCTACCAAGAAAATTGAACGAAGAATAATTTACAATTATGTAATTTCCTGTTATGAAAACAATAACTGTGACCCGAGCTGTTAAGAGAGTCAATTACTCTATTTCCGTGGAATCAACTATAGGTAGTTAAAATTTTTTTTCCAAAATTTCTATTTCTGAATCAAACCATTCTAATTTGGTAGATCTATGTGTAAAGTTGTTTCCAGACTTCAGAATTCGGATGTTTTAGAAAATATTAGAAAATAATAACTATAATTTCCGCCAGAGGTGGACCTACCCAAATAATTTTACCACATCATACATTATGCTTAAATAAGTTTGGGTATTTTTACGGTTTCTTAGCTTTTACTACCAATAACTATAATATATACATTATACATAATCATTTTATTGAAATATTAAGGTCATCTCATAATACCATATAGGCATAATAACGTAAATATGAGGCGTTCAAAAGCAGAGTGGACCATCCCACTTTTGGTTTTTTTATGAGAAATCCAGCAAAATAGAGGTAAAGGTTCGAGGCAAAAGTAGTACCTGTGCTGTAATCTACAAGGACGTTTAAAAACTAAGTTTGGACCACTCTGTCTATTTAGTTTTATCAAAAACCTACTTGATTATAGAGGTTTATCAGCGAAAATGAGATTTGTGGGTTGGTCCACTCTGCTTTTGAGCGCCTCATATAGTCTTGTCTTGAAAAAGCTTTTTCGTTTACTAGATAGAGAATTTTCTTTACTCTTATACGCAAACATTTTAACATACCAGTTTTTTTTTAATTTTTATCAAAATGTTCCTCAAGTTTCATCATTAAGTGTAATGAACAATAGACCCTTTTAAATCTATCCATTTCGATTATTACAGATCAACATTAAAATGAGAATCAGGCAACATACGTTTAGTAGACTCTCTCGATCGTTAAAATTCTATTAGTATAAGATTACTAATCAAAATAAATTCCTTTCAACAAATATAATAATAATGATATAACTGTGCATGTTCTGGTTTGATTTATTATATCATGCAAGAACCTGCATTTTAACTTCGCACGTCTGGCAGTGTTTTTTGTTCATACTCTTTTTTTTCGTTTGATCTTGATTCAGAAATCGCGTGTATATAAGATGTAACTATCCGGCGAGTTTGAAGTTGTGCAGTCTTTAAAACATCCATTTGCATTTGCCAATTAACAGTTCTTAAGGAGAAGACAAAATAGGGTATTCATTTAGGAATAGCTTTCTAGATGGAATATTTTTGAAATTTTTTCGAATCGCTTAAAGATTTTGTTAATGATAATAATTTAACAATAATTTAAATAAAATAATAAAAACTTCCACTTTTAAAATTTATTTTTAAAATTTTTATAGTAATTTCTAAAAACACATAATTTAATACGATTGAAGTAGTTTTTGGAGACGGACTGGTAAGTGAATTTAATGAATTTTGATGAGCTAGTTCTAGGTTCAAAAGAGAGATACTCATAATTATAACTATATTGTTTATTCAAAGTTTCGGAGGTTTATTCTCTCCTTCTTCAGGGTTTTGAAAAAGTCAGTGAAGGAAATACAATCACTGACTTTTCAAAACCCTGAAGAAGGAGGGAATAAACCTCAGAAACGTAGGCTTTGAATAAAAAATATAGTTATAATTATCTCTCTTTTTTGAATCTTGGACTGCCTCATTAAAATCCATTAAAAACATAATTTAATTATGTAGATGCACAAAGATGCTATATTATGTAGAAATTTCTCTTTTTTGGGAATTCATGAGGTTTATTTAGTTTGAATAAAATGTTGATTGAAATAAAAAGAAAGAACATTAGTACCTAAACCCGAAACGTTCAAATATCCAATAAACATAAAAAAAGACACAAATATAGTAAATTATTTTAAAGCTCCATTTATTGTGACAAATCATATAACGTTTTCATTTCCAAAAATAAGAACTAATTAAATTTTCACCTTTTTAGCTTCAGATCTTTCAGTTGAAAAATTCAGATAAATAATCAGAAAAAAATGAACCGTTATAAAATATAGGAAACTCCTATGGCCCAGACAAATTAGACTTCTACTGGCCAATAAATATGCACAAATTGGAAATAATTTTAATCAACGTTAGGTATCCCAAATAAGAGTTTGTGACGGTTTCTTACTGGTGCTGAATTTTTGAGGGCCTAAAAACGACGAAAATTTTGGACATTTTTCAAATTTTCGCTTATAACTCGAAAACTACGCATCCTTACCCAATTGGCAACTATTATGTGGGTCATTACCAAAATTTGAAGAGTGGTTTCTTGTGACCACCTAATTCACTTTTCCGCCAAGTTGGTAAAAATTGACTATCTTTAACAATTCATTGTGGCTAAATGGCTAAACCGATTTTATATTTATGTACATTTTCTGTAGGAAGCATGGTTTTTGAGTTATAAGTGAAAAAATGAAAAAACTCCAAAATTTTCGTGATTTTTAGGCCCTCAAAAATTTAGAACCATCCAGAAAACCGTCACAAATTCATAAAACTCTTATTTGGGATGCCTAACATCGATTAAAATTATTTCCAGCTTGTGCATATTGATTGGCCAGCGCGGCCTTTTTTTGGTCTAATTTGCCTAGACTATAAGCTTTTGAGCTGAAATTTCGACTAAAAAAGTTTGTATTCCTAAGAAAGCTGTAACTTTATGGCAAGTATAAGTTTTCTAGCTCAAACCCTTTGTAGATAAAACAAAATTACCAAATTAAAGTTTGCATAAACCATGAACATTTCTTTTAGTTCTCTGCCTCTAGGATTTGTTAGACGAGAATCCCAGTTGTTATGTTTGGCGTTAAAGTCTCCGGCTACTATGAAAATGTTACCAAGTGTTTCAAATAATGTTTTAAATTAAGGCTTACATATTTGGTGTTTAGGAGTGCAGAATATTGCTGAAATGTTTATAGGCTTATCCAGTTTGATTACTTGTATTGATGTACCTTGTATAGGTTCAGTTTTGTATTTGGGTAGTTCAAAATGTTTTATTTTATAAAAAAAACTTTTTTAAAATACAACAAAAAAAAAAATAAATAATAACCCCAACAATTGAAAATAATTATTTTTTATATTGGGCTATTTTTCATTAGCCCGCAGAAGATTACCAAATAATGCATGTCGATATCTCTAATTGTTTATTTTTTATTATAGAAAATAGGTGAATCAACTCTTCGATACCTCTACCATAGTTCTAAGCTTTAAGTCTTCTAATCTGAATTTCTATTTGAATTTTTCAATTTATATTTCTCAACGCTAATAAATATTTTGGCAATTAATTTAATGCGTGTTTCAAAGCAACGAATGTGTGAAATGAATAAATAAATTAGCCACTATATATTCAACCTTGTTTCTTTTTAACCGTTTAGAAATATAAATTTTAATAAATCGATTGCAATGTGCAATGCCAATGCACTAAACGTGCATGTGCATGTGCAATCTCTAAACTAAACCGTTCACTAAATATATGACTAAGTTATCAACTATAATAGTTTTTCATTTCATTTACAGACACATCAATAAATAAAGAAGAAACATTCCAGAAGAGAAATCCTTGAATTTCATAACGGTTCATAAGCAAATGTAAAAAAAATATAAGTTAATTTTGAATTTAATTACCCATATATTGGCTTAATTGGAATTGAATTTTTAGCAGAAGTTGCTTTGAATTTGAATGCCGATTCGGTGTATTTTTTTTTAACCTCAGAATACGTCAAGTATTGAAATGGAGTTTCAGGAAATACAATTTCAATGTTGTAAATTTAACTTTCAATTTTTAAATTCTATTTAGAGGTATTGAAATAGTTTTTATATATTCTCAGATTACACATTTTCACAAAAAATTGTGATTTTGAATCCCAAAGCTGCAAAGACTGTGTCCTGTAGGTAGTATAAATAATCTAAAAAAATTTTAAATTTATTTATTATAAGTAATTAAATGAATGGCTTATTTTCAGCAGTTTTTTTAAATTTTAAATGGTGTTTTTTTTTTATTTATTTATCCAAATATTTCTGAAATTTTGTGCAATATTCCTTCTTCACTGGACCTGTTTTTTGTGCAAATACAATAATAGATTTTTAGATATGGTTAGATATTAAATTAAGTTAAAGAACTTTTAAAATATTTTACATGTTGTGATGTTTGTTTTAAATTACATCACCCCAAAAAATCACCGTTTTTGTTCAGTTTTCACAAATTTTTTTTTATTTATTATATTCGGTTCCATGATATAAATTGAAATATTAGTTCTTAAGATCCAGTAAGAAATTTATTTTTATACAAATACTTAAAAAGCGTATATTATTCTACGTTTCGCCCCCAATTGAAGGCTCTAAACTAAGTATTAACTGCCAAAATTTATATTATATTTCAGGGGTTCCCAAATTTTTCCGAGTCGCGCCGTCTTTTTTCAATTACAATTTTTCCATGGCGCCCCACTGGAGCTACATAACCTCTGTTATATTTGACAACAATAACTTTTATCTAGTTAAGAGTCTGAAGAAGTCTCGATTGGAGTCTCGAAATGTCGTATAATAATCACTTTTTAAGTTTATATTAAAATTATTTTGATCCCTATTCTCAAGCACTAATATTTCAATTACTTAACGGTTCAAAATATCAGAGCAAGATTAGTGTTCAAATCAAATAACTGGAAGTATCCCATAAGCAATTTCTATTTGAATCACTGACTAGTCACATGACGAGCTTTGAGTTGATTAAGTAAAACGATTTAGCTTCCTTAATCTTTTAAAAATAAATTTTAAATTAAACCATGTTCATGATTCATTTGCACAATAGCTGATAAATCATGATGAAACATTTCCATCCTGGGTTGCGGGGGTGTTATTTACGCCACTGAAATAACTTAAGACATTTTTAGAATTTTTATTTTCTGAAAATAATCCTACGTCTGTGATAAATGTGTAGAAAGGTCATAAATTCAGAGATCATATCATAATCGTTCTTGTTGAGGATAAATTAACAATTTTAGTCAGCGGTATTTAAGGAGTTTCGGGACTGTTTATCATTTTTATAAATTCTGAAATTTTTACCATCGAATCATTGATGTTTTAAATATTTATTCCCGTAATTAGAAGTTGATCGTCTGTTCCATTACCAAGAAATAAATTATTGAAAATTGTCCTTTTAACATGGAAGTAAAGCTTTTGAAAGGGCTATAATTTCTAGACAAATTATATCATTTTCAACAAATTTCTATAGATCAATAATTCAACTTTTATGAATCGAATGATACATTTTTCAATAGATTTGACAGTCTAGTTAATTAGTTATTTATAAATGTAAAAATAAAAAGTTATTTGCAGCCAACAGAATATACCAAAGCCCTAGTGTAGAATTCCAACCCTATTTCTTGAAATCGTTTTTGTGTTAAATAAATGTTTTTATAATGAGACAAAATTTATCTCAATATTCTTTTTATTAATATTATCTAAACAAAGATTTTTATTCGAAATTAACCTCATTATTAACAATTTTTTTTAATTAAAAAATTTAGTAGGCAGACGTTGTCACTCTGCAGAAATACAAAAGATTTTTTTGAAGATTAACTAGATAGATAAGCTGTCCCGAACTCCCTTAATCGAGATTTTTTTAACCTATGTCTTTCAATAGGAAATTATAAATTTACCAATAGTTAATTAAATTAATTTTAATATTGCTTTTATTTAATTTAATTCTTATATTTTAATATTATATTGTTGTTAATACGGCTTAAGCAAAAGTCGTGTGGTGAGCATTATAAACATGTCAGAATACTTTTTTCTTTAATAGTGTACCTACTTAATACTATTGTTCCTGTTGCTCTTGATTTATTTATTGAAATGTTTGTGCACTGCTGACTTTGTTAAGCCCCCATTAAGCCAATATTGATGGGGGAAACCTTGCTCAGCAGTGGAAACATCATTTAATCTCTCCCAATCCCGTTTTCTCCTCTTCTTTCTCCCACTCAGTCAGTACTTCTTGAAATAAACTCTTCATCTTGGCTCTATGTAAATCGCGACCGAATAAGGACGGGGGGGGGGGGTTACCCCGACATTCAGACATTAACATCAAAGGGAAATGATAAATTTTTATTAATTCAAGGATAAATCTTTTTGTGGATTAATCTATGCTTCGTGAATTACATTAAAAAATGACAGAGACAAACATAGTAATGCACGAGAAGTTTTATTAGAGATATGTAAATTACATAAATTTCGTAATATTTTAATGAGAAAACAAAAGGTTTTCAATATCAAACAAAATAATAATAAAAAAAATTACTTGGGAAAACGGAAATTTAAAAATTCTAGTACTCAAGCTTGAGTTGTTTACCATAAAATAATTTAGTCTTTTTGATTTTAAGTCGATTCTTCCACGTTTTCAGTAGAGGTTGGCATTAATAGTCAAAACATCAAAAATGGAATGCAATAAGGTTATTCCTCTAGTATTAGATAGAATCGATTGTTATTTTTGATTTTAAGTCGATTCCTCCATGTCTTCAGCAATGGTTACCAATAATAATCGAATTGAAAAGTTTTTGTTTTGCCGAGAGTAGCAGAGTTGTTGATTCACAAAGAGAAACAAAGAGGTTGTCCTCTGCTTGATGCAAATAAACATATACACATATATTCAAGATGATATATCTGTATATATATTATTTATTTGTTTGAGACTATAGTTTCGAAGACTTGGTCTTCATCATCAGTCTTTCTTCACTATAAATGTTTTTCATGGAGTCAATATCCATATGATATTGACTCCATGAAAAACATTTATAATTGAAGAAAGACTGATGATGAAGACCAAGTCTTCGAAACTATAGTCTCAAACAAATAAATAATATATATACAGATGTATCATCTTGAGATATATGTGTATATGTTTGTTTGCATCGGGCAGAGGACAACCTCTTTGTTTCTCTTTGTGAATAATAATCGAAACGTCAAAAATCCAATGTTGAATTGTTATTCCTCAAGTATTAGATGAGAATCGATGCCTATTTATAATTTTAACTGGATCCCTCCATGTCTTCAGCAATGGTTACCAATAATAATCGAAACCAATGTAGAATGGTTATTCCTCGAGTATTAAATGAGAATTTATCACTATTTTTGAATTTAAGTCAACATGAACTGAAAATTGCAAGTGATATCTGATTAATAATAAAGGAATAAAAATATCAATATTTCAAATGAATTTGGATAAAGTTTAGCAACGATCCGTCGCAGTTTATTTGTATCA
This sequence comes from Forficula auricularia, assembly GCA_024734495.1. Taxonomy (NCBI): domain Eukaryota; kingdom Metazoa; phylum Arthropoda; class Insecta; order Dermaptera; family Forficulidae; genus Forficula; species Forficula auricularia. The sequence continues at coordinate 107,467,415 of JALMQS010000099.1, read as the reverse complement.
TTATTATTTTAATACATAATTCCTCAGCGATAACAATTTTTATTCGACTAAAATTCGTCTTAATTTGTCTTATACATGCTTGAACTGGAAGATATACCAGGCAGGGACTTCAAACCTTCTATCGGCACCCTTTTAGGAAAAATCATTCATATTAATTGGCCCTTGAAACTATGCAACAATTTTATTTCTTTTCGAGAACCAATATATTAAATATAATATAATAAATATAATATAATAAATACATTTCAAAACAAAAAAATGTTTTTTATAGAAACACTAGCTGCAAGGCCCGCCTTAGGCGGTCCTCTTGCTAAGCCAGGGGCCACGCCCCCTGGACCCCAACCCTCGCATTTCTAGCCTTCTAGTGACCCACAGATTATGTATACAAAATTTGGTTGAGTTTGGCCCAAGAGAAAGAATTTTCATTTTTAGACCCCCCCACTCCCTATTTTGGGTGGTTAGTTTTTGCATTTCTAGCTCTCTAGAGGCCCAGAGATTATGTATACAAAATTTGGTTGAGTTTGTTCCAAGGGCAAGAATTTACATTTTTTCAGCCTCCCCCCCCCCCTTTTTGGGAGCTTTTTTGGGGAAATTTTTTTAAACAAACGTTGTCAGAAATCACATCCCCTACAACTTTGTTTATTATAAAATTTGCCGTATGGTTAATAGTTTAGGAGTTATTTGATAATTTTCATTTGTGACCCCCCCCCCCCCCCCACTCCCCCAAACCCCCTTCTGGGGTCAAAATATCAAAACGTTATATAGCTAAAAACGTAAGTTAGAAGACATCTGATGTAAATATGAAATTTCATAATAATCTCTTCAGCCGTTTTTACGTGAATCGTGAGCAACTTTTCGGAAACCATTGAAACAGACAGACAGACATACAGACAGGAATTTTGTTGAGGGGGTTTTCGTTCATAACTTTGCTTGAAACGTGTGCAACCAAAATTTGGCGTGATTTGGAGCAATGTACAGACAAAACCTTAATTTTATATATATAGATTTGAAATAACGGATAATAATTTGAAAATTTAAAGAACCTCCTGAAATTTTGAAGTCGATATCTATGAAAATAGATACATTAAATGTCTACAATTTTAGGGATTCACCTCATCCACAGCATACATTGACTCCACGACTCTGATAGGTATATATCTACATATATATTTGATATATATGTGTATGTTTATATACATCAAGCAGAGGACTATCTCTTTCTTTCTCTATAATAATATCTGATTTCTATATTATTAAGACGACTACCCCAATTTCCCTTCTCAACGCACCTACGGGTCTATAGATTCCAGAAGTATACAAACAAGTACCACACTTCTTAGATTTTTCTGTAAAATATAATATTTTCAAAATCTAAGAAAAATTTAAATTAGAGGGTTTTAACCCTGATTTTTCGATTTTGTATTAAAATTTAAAATCACTAAACCGTGAAATTCTACAAATAAAGATTGAAATATTTAGCCTTTGGGTGGTTCACTTCACAGGGTAGGTAGTCAAATGGCCCAGATTGCTAATTTTGGCTAACGGATTCGATTCACGAGAGGGTAAAAACAACCCTTCTGACATATAATCAATTCCATCTCGGATCTAATAGATGCCAACTACATGTGATTTTCTTAGAAATTTAAAGTCTATTTCTATCAGCAATTTGAACATTTAATTTAAAAAATAATAATGATATACTTAAGAATAAATAAAAAAAATTAAAAAAAAAACCTAAATGTTAATTTTATTTTTAATAATTTGACTAAAATTAGATAGAAAGATCCCAGAAATTAATGGATGCACTCGCTATAGGTAATAAAAATTTTCTATGGCTTTATTTCGTTTTTTTTTTTTTTTTTTTTTTTTTTTTGGCAGGGGTCCCTACAGGCTAAACCTTGTGCATTTTTACCAGCCATAATTAACTAGTTACCCCAAGAACAACGGACTAAAATCTAAATAAATTGCTTAGAATTTCGCAGATTTCTAGCTATCGAATAAAAAAAAATTAAATTTTTACACCCGGGCCAGGTAAGGATAGGGGTTAGCGCACCAGCCTGCTAACCAAGTGGACCGGGTTCGAATCCGAATCGAGGTATCCGGCTAAAATCTGATTCCTGGGTAGGGACAAATTTTTAAAAAATAATAAAAAATTGGCTTATTGCAAGAACGGCCGAAAAGACAAAAAAATGTACTCTTAAGTTTTTTTTAATAATAATGTCAGGAACACTTCAATGAATTTGATAAGATCACTAGATGCTTAAATTACTTATAAAACATTAAATAAATTAGAACTCACACACTTGGCTGAAATAGAAAAAAAATCCATTATTTATATAGAAGTGGATATTATATAGATGGATAGAGGCGATTGGCAGGCATGTTGGCCATCTATCGTTCTAACATCCACCTCAACAACAACAGGTCTTCTCGTTCATTTAAATTAGCGATGCCATTACAACAAGAAGACTAACGCCCTTGGGCAATTAAACAAGTGTTCTTCATTCGCACACGGGATCGATTCACGCCTCTTTTCCTTAACTCTTAACCCTGATGTACATATTGCAACATGAACATCATTATTCTTAAGCTTGAATTAAATAGAGGAAGAGAGAAGAAGAAAAATTTCGTGGCATTTCCAGTGCAAACAACATAACTTTCTCTTATTTTCAATTAATAATAAACAAACGCCTTCATTTTGGCAATCCAACAATCTAATGCTGATAAAAACTTGAGGATATTGAAATACTATTAAGCATGCAATCGAGTCTCTGCTGTAAAGCTGTAAGCAGGCTCGGATCCAGACCTCTGATTAGGGGGGGAGGGGGCGGTCGCCGGTATATAAGATCTACTTTTGATCTCGGAAGTGTGTCGAATTGTCCAAGCGGGGGGGGGTCCCCACATAGTACTTTATTTTCTTCAATTTTAAAATTTTATGTTATAAAAAAATTAAAATTAAATAAACATATAAAAAATGTTGATCTCCAATGCTTTGTGGGGGCGTTCGCCCCCTTCGCCCCCCTGGATCCGCGCATGGCTGTAAGTCTCTACTGTAGCCTTTGAAAGACCCTGTGCAAACTGTTAAATTCCGAACCTCCTATTAAATAAACTATAAAAAAAAACAATATTATTATTATAATAGAGGCATTCCAAGCAAAACTGGATGGTTTGAAAAATTTTAATGATTGATTTCCTTCATTTTTTGACATTTTTTAGTACCCATCAAAAAACTCTTTCTGGTAAATTTTGAAAATTTTTTGATCACCGGTTTAAAAGATATCGAATTTCGGTTTTTCGCTCATAGCTTCTTCAGAAATGGTCCAAATTCAAAATTATTTTTGTATTTTTTTTTTATATACTTTTTAGAAAAAAATAAAAATAAATTATTTAAAGTGTTTTATATATGCGATTTTTGAGTGTGAAAATTTTAATCTTGTTTTTGAAACTGTATGTAGGTACTCTTCGATTTTTTTGATAATTTTTTTATTTTAAGCTTCTATTCATTATACAAATTTTAAGACTGGATTGATAGTGGTCCTATGATAATTACTATTTTTTTTCGATTTTTGAAAATTTCGAAAAAATTTTATTCGCTATTAACCATTATTAAAACCACTTTTTGGTATTGAGTTCTCTTTTTTTAGTTATTTTGAATTGATTTTTATCGTTAACAGGTGTTTAAAATAAATAATTAGTATTTTAGTTTGTTGAAAGAAAATCAAAATCAAAAATCGAAAATCGAAAAAAATAGAAATTATCATGGTACCACTATCAACCTGGTCTTAAAATTTGTAGAATGAATAGAAGTTTAAAATAAAAAATTATCAAAAAAATCGAAGAGTACATACAGTTTCAAAAACAAGATTAAAATTTTCACACTCAAAAAATCGCATATATAAAACACTTTAAATAATAAATTTTTAAATTTAGGGAACGAAGAAAAGATTATTTTTATTACAGACAAAAGGATCAGCCGGGGCTCGAACCCGGGATCTTTGCATGTGTACTGCAATGCTTTGTCATAAGAGTATTAGCTCCTATATCCACTAAGCTACTGATCCCTGAACCCAAACTAATACCTTTTGTCTATATGAATTATGGAATTTCTTTTTTAATCCTCTCCTCGTTCATTTTTCGCAGCGTAGGCCTTGATTCATTAATTAAACAATTAAATATTCCAGCGCCTCCCAATCGATCGCAGACCCCAAAGATCGAAAATAATTTTCTCTTCACCCGGGGCGCGACCACAACGAGGCCGTGTAAAGACAATTAATAACAAATTTTAAATTTAGGGAACGAAGAAAAGATTATTTTTATTACAGACAAAAGGATCAGCCGGGGCTCGAACCCGGGATCTTTGCATGTGTACTGCAATGCTTTGTCATAAGAGTATTAGCTCCTATATCCACTAAGCTACTGATCCCTGAACCCAAACTAATACCTTTTGTCTATATGAATTATGGAATTTCTTTTTTAATCCTCTCCTCGTTCATTTTTCGCAGCGTAGGCCTTGATTCATTAATTAAACAATTAAATATTCCAGCGCCTCCCAATCGATCGCAGACCCCAAAGATCGAAAATAATTTTCTCTTCACCCGGGGCGCGACCACAACGAGGCCGTGTAAAGACAATTAATAACAAATTTTAAATTTAGGGAACGAAGAAAAGATTATTTTTATTACAGACAAAAGGATCAGCCGGGGCTCGAACCCGGGATCTTTGCATGTGTACTGCAATGCTTTGTCATAAGAGTATTAGCTCCTATATCCACTAAGCTACTGATCCCTGAACCCAAACTAATACCTTTTGTCTATATGAATTATGGAATTTCTTTTTTAATCCTCTCCTCGTTCATTTTTCGCAGCGTAGGCCTTGATTCATTAATTAAACAATTAAATATTCCAGCGCCTCCCAATCGATCGCAGACCCCAAAGATCGAAAATAATTTTCTCTTCACCCGGGGCGCGACCACAACGAGGCCGTGTAAAGACAATTAATAACAAATTTTAAATTTAGGGAACGAAGAAAAGATTATTTTTATTACAGACAAAAGGATCAGCCGGGGCTCGAACCCGGGATCTTTGCATGTGTACTGCAATGCTTTGTCATAAGAGTATTAGCTCCTATATCCACTAAGCTACTGATCCCTGAACCCAAACTAATACCTTTTGTCTATATGAATTATGGAATTTCTTTTTTAATCCTCTCCTCGTTCATTTTTCGCAGCGTAGGCCTTGATTCATTAATTAAACAATTAAATATTCCAGCGCCTCCCAATCGATCGCAGACCCCAAAGATCGAAAATAATTTTCTCTTCACCCGGGGCGCGACCACAACGAGGCCGTGTAAAGACAATTAATAACAAATTTTAAATTTAGGGAACGAAGAAAAGATTATTTTTATTACAGACAAAAGGATCAGCCGGGGCTCGAACCCGGGATCTTTGCATGTGTACTGCAATGCTTTGTCATAAGAGTATTAGCTCCTATATCCACTAAGCTACTGATCCCTGAACCCAAACTAATACCTTTTGTCTATATGAATTATGGAATTTCTTTTTTAATCCTCTCCTCGTTCATTTTTCGCAGCGTAGGCCTTGATTCATTAATTAAACAATTAAATATTCCAGCGCCTCCCAATCGATCGCAGACCCCAAAGATCGAAAATAATTTTCTCTTCACCCGGGGCGCGACCACAACGAGGCCGTGTAAAGACAATTAATAACAAATTTTAAATTTAGGGAACGAAGAAAAGATTATTTTTATTATAGAGAAAAGGATCAGCCGGGGCTCGAACCCGGGATCTTTGCATGTACTGCAATGCTTTGTCATAAGAGTATTAGCTCCTATATCCACTAAGCTACTGATCCCTGAACCCAAACTAATACCTTTTGTCTATATGAATTATGGAATTTCTTTTTTAATCCTCTCCTCGTTCATTTTTCGCAGCGTAGGCCTTGATTCATTAATTAAACAATTAAATATTCCAGCGCCTCCCAATCGATCGCAGACCCCAAAGATCGAAAATAATTTTCTCTTCACCCGGGGCGCGACCACAACGAGGCCGTGTAAAGACAATTAATAACAAATTTTAAATTTAGGGAACGAAGAAAAGATTATTTTTATTACAGACAAAAGGATCAGCCGGGGCTCGAACCCGGGATCTTTGCATGTGTACTGCAATGCTTTGTCATAAGAGTATTAGCTCCTATATCCACTAAGCTACTGATCCCTGAACCCAAACTAATACCTTTTGTCTATATGAATTATGGAATTTCTTTTAATCCTCTCCTCGTTCATTTTTCGCAGCGTAGGCCTTGATTCATTAATTAAACAATTAAATATTCCAGCGCCT
>JALMQS010000099.1:107377407-107460961 GCA_024734495.1 Forficula auricularia | reverse complement strand
ATATATTCAATCTCCCAGTACAGAGCGCTCGTCTCTTAACATGTATGTTAGATGCTTGCCATAAATTAACCGAATGTTTTCTACATTTGATTCGATTTCAAGTTCACTTGGTGATCCGTCCGAATGTCTAGCGGGCTATACGCAAAATGACGTTGGATTGTAGCTAAGTGGATCACATCTTTTTTCTCTCTTGGTCCAGATTTAAGACTCCACAGACTTCAATAGCATAATCCGCAGTGGTCTCGTGATAAAATATCTTTTTCAAATAAGCGCGGTCCGAAACAATTCTCATTAAAATATAAATTTATTTAAAATCATTATTTTAAGTTAGAAATATATAAGTTCAAATATCATTTTCACTCAATATTTGACAAAAATTCCCTACAGTTGTTTATTTATAATTTTATATTTCTTTGATTTGATTAATATAATGAATAATTACACAATTCTTTAATAATATACAATAATCAACATTATATGTATATTATATATATATAATGTTGATTATTGTATATTATTAAAGAATTGTGTAATTATTCATTATATTAATCAAATCAAAGAAATATAAAATTATAAATAAACAGTTGCAAATCGGTGACAAAAATGTTGGCGACAAACTTTTTGTAACGGTTGCATTATAATCCTTGCGACCATAATTTAACGATAATACAACAGTTGCAAAACGGAAACAAACGAGACATAACTACTGTTTTGAAACCGTAATTCAACCTAATTAAAACTATATAATGACTATAATTCAACCAATCAAAAAAGTTGAATTTGGGTTTTATTTTGGTCTCTGTGTTATACGGGTAGTTGAAATCGTAGGAAACTGCAAAATTAAAATAAAAAACTGAGTTTTGCATTTGATGAGTCCGAGGGATGAACCCCGATTGGAATTAGGTGTACACCGTCTTTGGAATTATTTAGAAATACTTTGGAATTCATTAGATAATTTATTGTCATCTATTGTTTTCTACTTGGAAATGAAAGTGGAAGTAGGTGTACACGATTTTAGGTCGCAGTTTCACCCCTCAGATGAGTCCGGTTGTTTGGTCATTTATTTTTGGACTTCCTCAGCAGCAGTAATATTATACTACAATACAATGACAAATTAGATAATTATAACAATGATGCTTTATATAGGTAAATTAGGTTAACTCAATTATCCATCATTGATAAAACTATGAGAAATAACATTGTATCAATTTTAAATCTTTTTTCATTAAAATACATTCACAATTTCCATTAAAATACAATCATAATTCACAACTAAAATTAAAATCAATTTAAAACAATTAAAATTGATCAAACAATTAAAATTGAACAAACAATTAAAATTATGATCAAATTAACACAATTTAAATTGAACAATCAATTAAAAAATTAAGATTAAATCAAAATTATTAAAATTGAACAAACAATTAATATTGAAATCAAATCAAATTAATTAAAATATGATCAAATTAAAACAATTAAAATTGAACAAACAATTTAAATTAAAATTAAATCAAAATTATTAAAAGTGAACAAACAATTAATATTAAAATCAAATCAAAATAATTAAAATTGAATAAGCAATTAAAATTATGATCAAATTAAAACATTTAAAATCGAACAAACAATTAAAATCAAACTAAAATAATTAAAATTGAACAAACAATTAAAATTTTAATCAAATTAAAACAATTAAAATTGAATAAACAATTAAGATGAAAATCAAAAATTAAAACAATTAAAATTATAATGAAATTAAAACAATTAAAATTAGAAAAAACAATTAAAATTGAAAAACAATTAAAATTAAAATTAAATCAAAATTATTAAAAGTGAACAAACAATTAATATTAAAATCAAATCAAAATAATTAAAATTGAATAAACAATTAAAATTATGATCAAATTAAAACAATTAAAATCGAACAAACAATTAAAATCAAACTAAAATAATTAAAATTGAACAAACAATTAAAATTTTAATCAAATTAAATCAAATTAAATCAATTAAAATTGAATAAACAATTAAGATGAAAATCAAATTAAAACAATTAAAATTATAATGAAATTAAAACAATTAAAATTATAATGAAATTAAAACAATTAAAATTATAATGAAATTAAAAACAATTAAAATAATAATGAAATTAAAACAATTAAAATTGAAAAACAATTAAAATTATAATCAAATTAAAACAATAAAAATAATTACAATTGTCTTTCCTTCAATTTTAATTGTTTTAATTTAATTTTAATTGTTGGAATTTTATTGGAAATAATTGTAAATGTATTTTAATGAAAAAAAGATTACAATGTTATTTCTCATAGTTTTATCAATGATGGACAATTGAACTCAACATTCTGAGGTACAATTGAGTTAACCTAATTTATATAAAGATCATTGTTATAATTGTCTAATTGTAATTGTATATTTATTTAATATTACAGCCGCTGAAGGAGTTGAAAACTAAACTCATTAAAAGTAAAACCTTGTTTTTAATTTTAATTTTACCAGTTTCTTAAGATTCAAACTAACAATTATAAATATGGATACGATTAACGAAACATTAATTATAATATTTTCTATATAAAATACGTGCCAACAGTATTGTTATGTTTATTAGATCCTCTCCCATATATTTAATGTAAGCAACATGCAGCGTGGCTAATTTTTTACGGACCTCTGAGACATTGTACTAATTAATATCTCAGTATGCTCGGGAGGTAGGCAATGCCTGCCTGCCAGGCGAATCTAGTATTGAATTTACTGTCTTTAAAAATGACTGATAGGTACGTGAAGAAAAATCATTTTCATTCATGATTTTTTTTCTGCTTGTGTGTCTGTCTGTCTGAATTCCCAAGAACAATTAGATATCAAAGATTATTTTCCTATGGCATTTTTCTTTCTTTGGTGGATATCATTATACATAGTATATTATTAACTAAAACTAAGAATTAGAATATTTTATCTGCCGCCAATTTTTTTTTCTTCAAACATGGCCCGTGTAAACCAAAAGTTTGGACACCCCTAGCTTAGATGAAAAAGAAGCGCCATTTTAAGTTTAGGAACCTATAGCCGCTATTCACAAAAATTATTTTTAATTTTAGGAATTAAGTTATATATGGGTAGAACATCAAAGTGCACTAAATTCGAAATATATTTATAGTCCAGTCAAATTGTGCTCAAATGTGCCCCTATGGGAAAAGTTTTGGGGTAGTTCTGATTTTTTGCATATATATGTTTTTTGGTGCGCTGAATCCAAATCTGAGGTCTTCCACCAAAATTTCGTGACGCAACATTGTAGAAAATGCAAAATAAGGTGAAAATTTCAAATTTTTGGCGGTTTTTCGCTTATAACTCGAAAACTATCAAATTTTCGTAAATAACCTTCCTATTAAAAATGAAAGTTCATAAAATCTCCTACTAATTTCATTATTTAGGTTTTTCTACAACAAACCGTTTGGGCTCAAGTGCTAGTTGAAAATTGGCCTATTTTTTCTGTTTCGCCAAATCCCAAAAACTTGGACTTTTTTGATATTTCCCATTTTGACCATGAAGGATCACGTTTTCGACAAAGACCACTCTATACATTGTTAAACTAGATTAAATTTATTACAATTCAAACAAAGTTTCATCTTAATTGGATAAATGGTAATCCGTGCCGCAATGAGGTTGAAGTTTTTCAAAACTGCAATTTTTTCCAAAAAATCGCAGTTTTTCCTTCATAAAATGAAAACCACTCATCCTAGAAACTTGATTTCCTTTTCATTCTCATAGAAAATTCTATTGATTTGAACGTTTAATTGGATCAATTTTTTGATAAAACTTTTAGATTTAGAGATATGAAATATTTTCCATGACAGGATATGAATCCTCAGAAGTGTCATGGAAAATGCTTACGTCTATAAATCTAAGACTTTTATCAAAAAAAGTAGTAAAAGTAAACGTTCAAGTCAATAAAATTTCTAGAGAATGGAACGGAACCAAGTTTTTAGGTGAGTGGTTTTCAATTTTATGAAAGAAAAACTGCGATTTTTTGGAAAAAATTGCCGTTTTCAAAAACTACAACTCTCATTGTTGCATTGGATTATCACTTATCCAACTTAAGACTAAAACTTTGTTTCAATTGTAGTAAATTTAATCTAGTTTAAAAATGTGTAGAGTAGTCTTTGTCGAAAAGTGTGATTCTTCATGGTCAAAATGAGGAAAATATCCAAAAAAGTGCAGGTTTTTGGGTTTGCTCGAAACAGAAAAAGTAGGACAATTTTCAAATAGTGCTTGAGCCCAAACGGTTGGTCGGAGAAAAAAACTTAAATGATAAAATTTGTAGTAAGTTTTATGCCGTTGTAGCGGCCCGCGTTGCTCTGGTACGAGCTTTTAGACACGGCCTCTAGATGACACAGTCAGATCATTGCAACACTTTGCATGACTGATAACATTTCAGTCATGTATTAAATAAGGCAATTCGTTCTCGATCCAGCAAGCAGCTCTTGACCCACCAACTAGGTGGGTAGAGCCGTTCCCCACCAACTAGGCGGGTAGAGCCCTTCCCCACCATCGAAGCAGCTCTTTACCAGGGCACGAACATCGCCCTGTCCAAATCATTGCTAGGTCCCCACCAACTAGGCGGGCAGCGCGGACACGCACCACGCACCACCCCCTAACAATCTGGTGACCCCGACGTGATCGCTAAGCAGCAGCTCTTCACCCTCCAACTAGCTGGGTGGCGTCCAGCCCGGCTAACTAAGTCGGTAGAGCATCAGACACCGTAATAAAAAAAAAAGCAAGGTTGTGATGTAGCGGCCCGCGTTGCTCTGGCTACGAGCTTTTAGACACGTCCGCTAGATGACACAGTCAGATCATTGCAACACTTTGCATGACTGATAACATTTCAGTCATGTATTAAATAAGGCAATTCGATCTCGATCCAGCAAGCAGCCCTTGACCCACCAACTAGGTGGGTGGAGCCCTTCCCCACCAACTAGGCGGGTAGAGCCCTTCTCCACCATCGAAGCAGCTCTTTACCAGGGCACGAACATCGCCCTGTCCAAATCATTGTTAGGTCCCCACCAACTAGGCGGGTAACGCGGGCACGCACCATCCACCACCACCTAACACCGTTTCATTTTAAATTGGAAGGTTATTTACGTAAAGTTGATAGTTTTTGAGCTATAAGAGAAAAACCGCTATAAAATGAAAATTTTCCCCCATTTTTGCATTTTCTACTATGTTGCATCACGAAATTTTGTTGGGAGACCTCAGATTTGGATTTAGCCACCAAAAAATATATACATATATGCAAAAAATCAGAATTACCCCAAAACTTTCCTAATATAAACACAATTTGACTGGACTATTACGCAAAAAAAAATAAGTATTATAATAATTTTATACTTATATTAATTAATAATTTTATAACTTCTTAAGTAAAGATCTATATTTTTATATTTTTAGTTTCTGTTCTTATATCTTGAAGCAGACAATAAGGAGCTCATAATAATCATTGAATTGATTAAATAAAAGAGAGTGTTTAGATTATAGATCTTTGTGTAGTTAATTTCTTAGTATACCTTCAGAACCTGAAAAAAACGTTATAGGATCAATGAATCATATTCTGTATCATCTAAGGCGGAGCTAAATTTTTTGAAGCGAACAGACCATGCGCTCTATAACAAATTTATCAAAAATTTCAAAATAATCTTACTCAATTTGCTTGACCAAAATTTAATGTTAAAACTTAAAAACCCGAGGATATAGAGCACTTTAAATATATAAAAAATGACTATATCTCCCTTTTATGGGCAAATAGAACAAAATACCCAAATATATTTTTTTCGTATTTTTATGCTTCACCTTTCTAAGCTAAAACTAAATTTATATCTTTTCTGGTTTAAGAGATCTCGGAAAACTCGAATTTCAAAAAATCCCTTTAGTACATCAATCGTAGAAAGAATATAGACTCTAAATTTCATCTTTCTAGATTCAGCGGTTTGGGCTGTCTGTAAATGAATGAATGAAACGTCACTTTCTAGTTTTTTATATACAGGGTGATTCACGGTCGATGGCACGTTAGACGTTTATGGAAAACGGAATTAAAGATTTTTATGAAAATTTAGCACCTTATATTTCCTACCTGTTCTATCGATCTAAAATATTTTCAGAATTGCGACGTTTCGGCTTCCATCGAAAAGTCGTAACAACTTTATTTTTTTTTAACGGAACACTCCGTATATTAACACGTTTTTAGAACCGCCCTTTCATTAAAATACTTTTTTGTTAATATTGTCCTATACCTACCTCTATCAGTTTTCGAGAAAAAAAAAATTATGTTAAATTTCGTCCAAAACATGGCCCTAATTAAACTTAAATAAATTAGTGCTCTCAATTCATAAAAAATTGATATTTTGGTTGTAGTTTAGAAACACCCGAAGTATTTAATTTTCTCCGACAAATTGAATCCATATTATACAGGGCGTGCTTAAATTACCATTATTTCCGTTAATCATAAAAGGGGTCAAAAGTTCGTTTTTTCAAATAAGACCCCTGTATATTATTCAATAAATTGAAAGACGAAGAAAAATGCTTTAAGACGATATATCATGTCCCTATACCTAAAACATCAAATTTTCTTAATAAAGCCGCTTTTTCGATGAAAAATTACATTTTAATGAATTTAATTTAAACTAACCACGGCAATATCAAGCTTATGTCAGTTTGTTGATTATTTATAAGTAACTTATAAACAGTTTATTGACGATGTTCAAAAAATCTCCCAAAATGATCGCAAATATTGATTATTCAAACGAAGTTCTTATAGTACAAAATAAATAATTTTATAAGAACTTCGTTTGAATAATCAATATTTGCGATCATTTTGGGAGATTTTTTGAACCGTTCATGAATTAAGAGCACTAATTTATTTAAGTTTAATTAGGGCCATGTTTTGGACAATATTTAAGACAAAATATTTTTTATCTCAAAAACCGATAGATATAGGTATAGGACAATATTAACAAAAAAGTATTTTAATAAAAGGGCGGTTCTAAAAACGTGTTAATATACGGGGTGTTCCATTAAAAAAAAAAAAATTTGCTACGACTTTTCGATGGAAGCCGAAACGTCGCAATGCTGGAAATATTATAGATCGATAGAGCAGGTAAGAAAATATAAAGTGATAAATTTTCAGAAAAATCCTGCGTTCCGTTTTCCATAAACGTCTAACGTGCAATCGACCGTGAATCACCCTTTATAGTATAAAGATACAAATAGTATGTTTCTTCATAATTTAAAATGATTACTTTACCAGTTAGTGACCGTTTTATTGTATGGTAATTAATTTATCACACGTAACCTTGTCAATGTGAGGTTTTACAAATGGTATTTTTCTTTTGCTATCGATAATCCGAAGTACAATTAGAAAAACTACATTGTTTTGTTGGTATTGTGGTTATTTAAAAAAAAATTGTTTAATAATTTAATTATAGCACGATACTAAATGGGGAATAAATAATGTTTGCTCTACTACTCGGCAACTGGCCCTCGTGGTTAATTCAAAGCACTGCTCTCAGGAAAAAAGGCTCATTGAATAAATGTTGGATAATTAATTATATATATATATAAATTTTTTGGGGAGAATTATTCAATTAAAAAATTAAAAATAATAAACTTTTAAAGTTTATTATTAGATTATAGAAAATTTAGGTTTAATTAGGCCCAAAATAGGTTTTTAATAATTTCAATAGGCTGAAATTTCCTAGATTTCAAAACAATATAACAATGGGTTTTCAAATGATTTTGTGTTCTTTAAAGAATTCTACGGGCTAATTGAATTTTGGTTTTAATCTTTAAAATATATTTTTAAAGAAATTCCAAAAGCTAATTAATTCCTTTCAGTTAGTTTAGTTAGTATTGTTTCAATAATCCTTTAAAATTAACTTTGAAATAAATAAATAATATTGAAATGAATGAATCAGATCGAATACAAAAGCCAAAAAGGCTTAGTTCTTTTGAAATGGCTGAGGGTCTTAAATACAATAGAAGAAAGATGAGGTAAGATTTCCAAAGGTATATATATATATATATATATATATATATAATTAAAAGCTTGGCTGAAACTTTTTTATTTTTTTCTACCCTATTAAAGACGGTTTTCAGAATTTTTTTCAAATTTTTTTCACGCAACCCAAAGAAGTCAGAATTTTGAAAAAAATATCTTTTTTAAAATAACCACAACTTTTTCAAAAAATTTAGTTATCATGACGATTTTTTTTAAATTTTTGGTTTTAAATGTACTTTAAAAAATAGATAGTTTTTTAAAAATCTTTTTTGCAATATTAAATTATTCTTCATCGATAATGTGTTTAGAAGTATTGAGAATGAATGACACTCAAATATCTTACAAACAGGGGCGCCAACACTTGTTTTTTTGCTAGTTTATTTCTTTTATTGTTTGGCAAGCTATGTTCACAACCTGAATTTTTTTTTAGTTTTTCCTGAATTTTCCGGGCAACTTTTCCAATTTTTTTTTTACGTATTAACCTGAATTGGACTATTACGAACATTTTTTAAAAAAAATTAGCCAAATCGGTCCATGCATTTGAGAGATCTGCGCTTACAAAGAAACAGAAATTCATTTTTATTATATAGATATATATATAAATAAAAAAAAATTCTCAAAATTTAATAAAGAAATTAATAATTTAATTTAGTTTTGTGGATATTGATTCAAATTAGAAAGTCATATCGTGCATACTTTTATTAGAATAATACAGAAATGAATTATATTAAATGAGAATATAGTCTCTAGGTAATAGAGATAAAATATTAATAATAATAATAATAGAATCCCCGAAGAGAGTTTCTTACCCAGAAAAGCCGTCGGGGAAATGATCCCGGTCCGCTTGGCTACTAAGATAGCAATTCCCGTCTCCATAAAAGGCACAGTGAAATCCACCACAGCTTCCCTCTCTGAATTGATCATCAGAGATGTCATTACCATGTCCGTTTTGCGGTTCACCAAATCAGCAATCAAACCGTTCCATTTACCGTTGGGCTGTCAACACATATCATGCAGAAAACAATTTTTAATAGCGAAATTGTACGAGTATTTTAATTACATGAATTCAAAAATAATACACACTGTTAATTAATTAATTAACTGCAAATTGCAAGTGATATCTGATTAATAATAAAGGAATAAACATATTATTTTTTTATTGTTAAAGGATAAATAATTAATATATCCAGTACACACCAAGCCAGCAAAACATATTAATATTTCAAATGCATTTGGATAAAGTTTAGCAACGATCCGTTGCAGTTTATTTTTTTACTATTTAATAAATTTGCGGGTGGGTGATTCTTTGATTAGAATGTAAGCGCCCAAAAATGACTAAAAAGGTCGCCTATAGAATGACTCTCTTCTTTTTTAGCTAAGACTTTCCACGGGTGCCAAATACAAGTTCAAACTTGTTTCAGACTAGCAGATATTAATTTCTTAATTTCTATTATTATAGGAACGGCCTTTTGACTTTTGCACTAGGGCTCAAACCTTAGACCATAAAATCCTATAGACACGCCCTGGTTCCGATTTGGTGAGACCAACATCAACTAGAGAATGTGACGTCATCTGTAGGTAGGAACACCGAGAAATAGCATGGCCACTATATGGAATTATTATACATTGAGATAAATTTATCGTAGTTTAGATTATTTATTTTGGATTCCAATAATCGCAAATTAATATTAAATTAATATACCAAAATATTTTTTTATTTTTTTTAACACAATGTTTTATTTTCCATATTTAAATTACATGTTTATTTTTTTTACAATAATTCGGGCATCAAGCAACACTTCCTTCCCATATCCATATATACCCTTTATGGTTCCCATTTCCAATAAAAAAAGAATCATTGAAATCGGACCATAAGCAAAGAAGTTATGCGAGAACGTGACGTCATCTGTAGGTGATGTTGGCCTCACTTCACTCTGTGTTGAGAGTAGCAGAGGGCGTGTCTATAGGCTTTCATGGTCTAAGACTCAAACGATACCTACTCGTTATTATTTATAGAGATAATATTCAATTGAATTTAATAATATTCCAGATCAAAAATCTAAAAAAACAATAATCATATATGAAACTTAGGGAACGCGGTGTTGGTTTATAGTGAAACATTATACAAAATATATTAGTTTGTGAAACACCACCAACTCAAACCTAATATAATTTTTAATAATTATGTACTAACTCTAAAGCTTAGTTTACATGGACTTCGTACTTGCCATTGAGTACTATTCGATTTACGGCAATTCTACGGTAACTGTGCCGCAGAGATCTGACGATGGATTCTTATATGCACTCACCAAAATTAGACGAAAATGAAGAATACCTTTTTTGAGATTTCGTTTAGTTTTCAAGATATCGAGTTTAAAAATCTGTTTTTGTATGTATATTTTTTTATTTTTTAATTGTTTTTTTATAGAAATTACGGAAACCGTAGTATCACGGGTGTTCCATAGTGCTGCCGCTACTGACGAAGGATTCTTTTTAAAAAATGAATATTAATTAAAAAATTAATTAGTAAATGGCCAAAAAATTCAAATATGTAAAAGTCGTTGCCGGATCGGTTAAGATATATTCAGTTCGGCTCGGTATACCTTCATTTCGGTGTGGCATTCAGGCGATTAGGTTGGCATTATCTTAAAAACCAGCCCGGAAATGAAGATAGACGAGCCGAACCGAGCCGAACTGAATATAAATATCTTAACCGAACCTTTCAAAGTTTGTTCGGAAACACATTTTTTTATCTAAATGAACCAAGATGATGAATAGAACAGAACCTATGAAAAATTCTAAAAGTGAAAAATTGCCAACGCCCACTGGAGAGAATTTGAGACATCACACTCCATAAACTCAATTTCAGTTCAAATTTGTAGTTTAATATTTTATTTTTACTTTCCGACTTATTATTCTGTCTAGTTCTAAAAGAATCCGTCGTCATATAAGCGGCGCCACACGGAACCCCCGTGATACCACGGTTTCCGTGGTTTCTATAAAAAAAAAAAATTGAAAAATAAAGAAAATAAATACAAAAACAGAATTTTTTAAACTCGATATCATGAAAACTAAGCGAAATCTCAAAAAATAGTATTCTTCATTTTCGTCTTATTTTGGTGAGTACTATAAGAAATTCATCGTCTGATCTCGGCGCCACAGTTACCGTAGAATCCCCCGATTTACTAAACACTTAGCAGACTAAGGGCCAGTTTCATAAAAAAAAAATAATCCTCGGCTTACTCAACTCTAGGTTGAGCGTCACCCTGGAGTTTCAAACAATATGAATTTCATAAAACAAAATAGTGTGGAGTTAGCTCACCCCGAGTCAAGGGTAGGAAAATAGGTTGGCAATGGCGAAATTCCCTAGATTTTAGTTATTTTTAGAAAAAAAAACAATTACGTTTAGATTTTTTTTGTTTTGAATTCATTTCATTCAAATGAATGAATGTCTTGTATTCTTTTATTATTTAAAAACAATCAAATTTTTTTTTCTATTTAATCTTATAAAAATAAAGTGGTAAAAAAGTAAATGTATAGATACAACAAAACTGTGACAAATCATGTAATTTTAAAAATTTGAAATGTATTGAATAATTGAATATTAAATTTTAAATAGAATATGGACCAATCTTCAATTAAGAGTAAAATAAGTTCCAATTTCACAATAGAAGAGGAGAAACGTCTTGTTTTTCTCGTTAATAAATATAAAGATGTGTTGGAATCTAAGAGTTCAGATTCTGATGCTAATTTACAGAAAAAAAATATGGGATGATTTGGCATCATATACAAATTTAACTATTTTATTAGAAATATCTGCTTTCTTCGATTTTAAGTTAGAATTTTTTTTTAATTAAATTTATTGGATATTTACTTTTAAAAAACTATATAATGAATTCTTTTGTTTTATTCTAATTCCGTGTTAACATAAATTAAAATTCTATTTACATTCATATAGGTATATTTGGCTATATTTAATATTATATAAAAATAATAATATTATTATTATAAAAATAAATAATATAAAGATTTGTTTTGAATTCTTTTCTCTAACCTATAAAACGTTTTTCTAATGTCAATGAATAAACACAGAGTTAGCCCCAGGATAAGGGTTAACCCATCAAGTTCGGAGAGTTAAAGATAAAGGGCCAGTTTCATAAAACTAAGATGGCCCTATGCTAGGGAACATCCTGGGGTTAGCTCTCGAAATATGTTTCATAAAAAAAACATAGGGTGATCCCAGACTTAACCCCTCTATCTTTAACTCTCCGAACTTGAATGGGTTAACCGCTATCCTGAGGCTACCCTGTGTGTTTTCCTATATTATTTATTGGCATCGGGCACAAACCCATTTTGCCAGCCAATATATACACATTAACTCTACAAAAAACAAAACAACAAATTTAAAAAAAAAAAAAAAAAACCCCTGTTTATTTACATTAGAAAAACATTTTATAGGTTAGAATTTCAAATCAAAAGAATTCAAAACAAATCGTTATATTATTTATTTTTATAATATTATTATTATTTTTATATAATATTAAATATAGCCAAATATACCTATATAAATGTATATAGAATTTTAATTTATGTTAACACGGAATTAGAATAAAACAAAAGAATTCATTATATAGGTATATTTTTTAAAAGTAAATATCTAATAAATTAAATTAAAAAAAATTTCTAACTAAAATCGAAGAAAGCAGATATTTCTAATAAAATAGTTAAATTTTTATATTTATTTCGTAGAATAAAATTAGTTCGGAAAGGATTGGAGTCAGCATTAAATTCTGATGCCAAATCATCCCATATTTTTTTATTCTTTAAATTAGCATCGGAATCTCAACGCTTAGATTCCAACACATCTTTATATTTATTAACGAGAAATACAAGACGTTTCTCTTCTATTGTGAAATCGGGAGTTCTTTCACTCTTAATTGAAGATTGGTCCTAAAATTTAATATTTACTTATTCAATACATTTCAAATTTTTAAAATGACATGATTTGTCTCAGTTTTGTTGTATCTATATATTTTTACTTTTTTTACCACTTTATTTTTATATGATTAAATAGGAAAAAAATTTGATTGTTTTTAAATAATAAAAGAATACAAGACATTCATTTATTTAATGAATACAAAACAAAAAAAATCTAAACGTAATTGTTTTTTTTTCTTCTAAAAATAACTAAAATGTAGGGACTTTGGCCGTTGCCAACTATTTTCCTACCCTTGACTCCGGGTGAGCTAACTCCACCCTATTTTGTTTTATGAAATTCATATTGTTTGAAACTCCATGGTAACTCTCAACCTAGAGTTGAGTAAGCCGAGGATTAGTTTTTTTATGAAACTGGCCCTAACTCGTTAGTAGTGGGTCACAAGTCTCTAATACTAACCAATGTAATTAGTGTATAGTGAAAGTTACAAGATAGCAATTCGAAATCTCAAACACCGAATTTTTAATTATTATTGGAACATTATTTTAACATCGTTAATCGTTAAGAGCTTGAAGGGGAATTGAAAAATGAGAAACGCGTCTGGACAAAGAATTTTTATAATTTTTACTGCTGTCCACTTTTCGGCCATTTCAAGAAATCTACAAACCATTTTTTTGAATGAATTTATTACTCACTTGTCACAAATTTAGAATTAATTTTAAAAAATTTATTTCCCAAATCTATAGGGCCCTTTTCACTAGGCAATTCCCTGGAGTTGCAAAGGAAACTAGACTAGTTGTCAATTAGAGTTGCCTGTGCGACTAAGTTCAAGTGAATATGAAATTTTAACAGTGAAAACAAAGATTTAAGTATCTTTTTGGGTGTCTTTTTTTGAAAAAAGATGGAATTATTTCAAAAATCAACCCAGTATATAATATTATTAAATGAATTTAACTTTAAAGGACATCATAGATATTAGTTGAAATATTTTTACATTTGCATATCAGAGAGGTTCGTCCCCTAGGAATCGAACCCAAGCGCTAACTAAGCTTGCCGGGTTTGGCTACTGGCCCGGCAAGCTTAGTTAGCGCTTGGGTTCGATTCCTAAGGGGACGAACCTCTCTGATATGAAATGTAAAAATATTTCAACTAATATCTATGATGTCCTTTAAAGTTAAATTCATTTAAGAAATTTTAAATTATTATTGAATGTTTGATTAAATTTGATTCCCTTTACAAATATTAGGTTGATGCATAATTATGGAACGTTTGTATTGGCGCGTTTTTCTTTAGCCAAAAATGGCGTTTTGTTTATTTTTTTTATAAAAACAATCTTCTCTATTTATAGTTAATAAAAATGCGTGTCGAAAACCATATTCATATTCGTCATATTATGCTCTACCACTACGAGAAAGGATGGAAGGCAGCACAGTCATTTCGCGATCTCAACGAACTTTTTGGCGAAGGAACAATTACTGATAGTGCAGTACGGAAGTGGTTTGCCCGTTTCAAATCAGGTGACACTAGTTTGGAGGATAAAGAAGGAAGAGGTCGGCCAT
Source organism: Forficula auricularia (assembly GCA_024734495.1). Classification (NCBI taxonomy): domain Eukaryota; kingdom Metazoa; phylum Arthropoda; class Insecta; order Dermaptera; family Forficulidae; genus Forficula; species Forficula auricularia. Next base: position 107,446,413 of record JALMQS010000099.1, on the reverse strand, counting down.
CGGATTTTGATGATCAGGCACTTCTGACAGCCGTGGAAGAGGATGAAAGCCTTACAACACGAATGCTGGCTGCAGACTTCATTGTCGACCAATCCTGGACAAAAACGGCAAGCGGCAATTCAACATAAACAGCGACGTCTACCTGGCACAGCTTGACCGTCTTCATGGTGCAATCGAGGCGAAAAGACCGCGCAAAAAGAACCACATCGTGTTCCATCACGATAACGCACGTCCACATGCTGAGCGCCGGGTCGTCGAATTCATCGACAATAAGGGCTGGGATCTACTCCCACATCCGCCGTACTCACCGACACATCACACTCACATCAACCGGTCTTTGCAAAACTGGCAAGACTAAGATCTATGACGATTTGGATGACTTGGTGGCCGATGTCAAAGCGTGGATGCCTCCAAGAATCGTGGCTTCTTCGTCCATGGAATCGACCGACTGTCAAGCAAATGGAAACCAGTTATTGAAGTAGATGGTGAATACGTTCCCGAATAATAATTTAAACATGTTTTTGTTAAATTTTATTATTGTTTTTGCTGAATAAAAATATTTTTAAAAAACGTTCCATAATTATGCATCAACCCAATAATAAATTCCCTTTACAAATAAAAATAAAATCGAACTAATATAATGATCGTTATTTCATAATTATTAAATTCATTAAATATTTGAATTCCTAAATTGTATATCATTAAAATTGAAAAATAAATATATGAGGCATTCCACGCCAAATTCTGAGGGCATCGAAGCTAGAAATAAATAATATTAAAAGTTAATAATTAAATAATAACATATATATTATACATAGAGTATATGTTATATATATTTTTGATATATATGTTGCAATGGTCTTGTGGTAAAAACAAGAAATATTCTAAATCAAACAATTACATATTTGTATTTTTATTTGGAATTTGATGTATATATTAATATATAAATTATTAGTTAATAAAGCAAGGGGTCCTGATGGGTTCTAGATAGAGTAGACATAATTGACCGGCAGTGACCGCAATTGAGAGTTAATGAGAGGGGAACGACCGCCCAGTACAGAGGACAGAGTTCAGAGAGAGAGAGCCAAAAAGACAAAAGCATATACATTCAATTCGAGCCTTCGCTTATACACACAATACACACTTTTATTCGATTTTCACTTAGACAATACACATTCCGAGTCTAGTCTTAGCTGAGAGTGTATACATACATATTATTATTACCACAGAGAGAGAGCCAGGAGCTGCAAATTCTCCTTATATATATATGTTCTATATTTTTTTCTTCATCGAGCGACCTTCGTCATCTAAGGCACAGTATTATTGATACACGTTCGTCGTCATAACAAGGACTATCGGCGTACAAAGCGCGTACCGCTGATATATATATATATATATAATTATCTACATTGAGCCCCGAGAAGCACACCTTCGAATTCGGCACTCAAACCCGTTATATGTATATTATTTTCACCGGCCGTTCTTCAGCAGCGACAAGTCTATCAATAAACCATCCCGCCGGACCCAACAGAGTTTGCCGTGTACGATACTGAACATAGCTTACACCTATGCAGCTTTCTCCACTGCAGCTGTGAAAATACATCGAAGATACTCTCTACCTCACCTCAACTAATTGTACTGCTCAGGAATAAACGTCTCATTGTCTTTTGTTAACTGTTGATCAGTATTACAATTATTTCTAGAATAAGTACCAGGAAGTCCGCATACTTACATCCTTCATCGTCACATAAACATTTCATTCTCCATTATAGGGACGCCGAACTTGGATCAGCCACTGAGAGATACGCCCAAACCCCATAAAAAGTCGAAGCAGATATAAATTAATAACCTAATAATAAAGAAACCCTAACGTAAATTTAAATAAAGCCCAATTCCCCTTGAACATAAGAGTACATTGCCCCCCCCCTTCGCCCCTTCAATTCATCCCACCCCCTCGCGTGTATATATATATATTTGCATCAAGCAGAGGACAACCTCTTTGGTTCTCTTTATGAACCAACAAATCTGCTACTCTCGGCAAAATAAAAACTTTTTAATTAATTAAGTTTTATAATATATTGTGTGAGGGCGCCAATTGTTATAATATAGTTAGGTATTAGTAAATAATTATAACAAGATGTATTATTTAATACAAGGTTTATTGCGAATAAGTACAGAAGAAGGGTAGCCAGATATGTGACAGGCCTCTCGATCGTACGTCATCCGCCCTGATTATCAGAGACTCATCGCTTAAGTATCATTATAATCAGGTCAAGCTTTGCAATTTCAGCAATTACATAAGACAATTACATACTGCTTCAACGTAGACTTATGTACCATGTCGAAAAGGCATATCACAACAAAAGTTATATGTATTATTATCATTTCCGTCCATAATTTGAAAGTTTATATTAGGAAAATAAGGACAAGTTTTTTGTGTGACTTTTTCATTTATCCACTGTCCGGTCCAGTCCTAGAGCTCACCGCTAGATGGCACTGCGATAGTGTCATACATAGTAGTTTATTCAATTAAACAATACTTTAATTGTAGTAATAATACTTTAAGTAAACAACAGTCAAATTGTCAAACACATTGTATACTACATGAGTCAATCTATTTATAATGAAATAATAAACCAATGAATTAATGAGAGTCGAGTCAGCGCGTTTAGTGGCGTGAGCCATGATATTCTTTGAATGTTATATATGCGCCAACTCGAATCGAGTTAATTCAGCTACCACCAAATCATGGTCTGCTCCCGTGTTTTTGATCACACAATTTTCCAATACGTACTTTCCCTCGTGGCTGGAACCAACAGTCGGGGCTAAGGGGCATTCCCTTCTCCTCCGACGACCAGCCCCTACCATATCCTAGTTAGCGTCGAATACCCCCACCGCTAACACTGGCGGCCGCCACCAAACGGCTAACGGCCAGTAACATCCACCAACGTTTCGTCGACTTTGCCGACTTCTTCAGAGCTTCAAATAGTCATGTCGCACATTCGTCTAAAAAGGATAAAAAGAAATTTTAGACGAATGTGTGACATGACTATTTTGAAGCTCTGGAGAAGTCGGCAAAGTCGACGAAACGTTGGTGGATAAATAAAAAAGTCACACAAAAACTTGTCCTTATTTTCCTAATATAAACTTTCAAATTAATACAAATTATCGACGGAAATGATAATAATAATTTGAATTTAATTCTTAAATACTAACCTAATTAATGATCAAATATTTTTTAGCGCCTAAAGATGCAACCAGAAATACAGATCGCTACTTTAGAATGCATACTTGCCACTCGCTGGCGACGATATCAGTGAAATACTAAGGATAATCTGAATAAATTAACCACTTAGCCAAATCCTATGTCTATTAGCGTTTCGTCGACTTTGCCAACCTCTTCAGGGCTTCCACAATTATAAGAACATTCCTGATTTGAATTTACAAAAGTAAAATTAAAAGTCCAAAACAAACATATATTTATTAATAGATTACCTACCAAATAGTCATGTCACACATTCGTCTAAATTTTCTTATTATCTTCGTTACCATTGAAGACCATCAAAACACAATTTATCTTTCATTTCTTTTTATATTAACAATTTCATTAATATAAAATAGAAATCACATATATATATAGAATAAGGCAACCCTGTTTTTTAAACCAGAATAGAATTTTTTTTTCTCCGTTTGATCCTTACATACAGAAATCTCAAATTAAAATTAACTAAACTTATACATTAGTACCTGGAGCCACCGAGTGATGCACGGTAACCCTTGACCCCCCCCCCCCCCCGAACGAAACCACACACCTCACCCCCCACTACACCCCCGTTCCGCCCCAACCTACCCGAACCGCGCCTCCCACAACTGTAGCCCACATCCTGCACCTCCCACATCCACCCCACCTCGCACCCAGTTTTTGCATTTATATCTTTCAAATGGTCCACATATATTTATATATTATGTGTATATTTGTTTACTCGTACACCAATTTGCCCACATTCGCTCATATTGATAAACATTATAAAAAATACATAAGAAAATAATAATAAAAAAATAATCGTATGGGATCTGAAATAAAAACATAAAATTAAATGAGATTTGTTTCCAAGTTATATAAAAAAAGCCACTTCAACCACTTTTTTTGTAAACACATCTGTAATGTTATGATTTAAACACCTGTTAATTAGAAACAAACAAAAAATTCCTAATTTTAATATATTATATTAATATTTCCTATAACCTATTAGTGGGTTTTAAAATTAAAAAAACCAATTAAAAATAAAACATAATTGAAAAAATGTAAACAAACTTTTTTTATTGAGATTTTCATCTATCAATAATTACTTTAATTAAGAAAAGATCAATTAAGATTAAATTTGTCGAGGTCCAGACCTATGCCAGATCGTTTTCTCATCCTCAAAACTTGTTAATAGATTTTGTTTCATCAAAATCGGTAGAGGCGTTTTCAAAATAGAACTAACATACAAATATATAAATAAATATATACTAGTATACAATTTTTGCTCGTTTAATAAGAGTAGATAGATAAAATATATGTCAATGACACCAGCCAAGTAATTAAATGAAAAAACGAAACTATAATATATGTCTGTTTTGGAATTCTAATTGTACTTTTGTAAATTCATATCAATAATGTTCTTATAATTGTAGAAGCCCTGAAGAAGTCGGCAAAGTCGAGGAAACGTTGGTGAATAAATAAAAAAGCCACACAAAAAACTTGTTCTTATTTTTTTAAGTACCTGGAGGCACCGAGCGATGCTCGGTAACTTCTTTCTTCAGTTAAAACCTTTATTTTAATATTATTTTTAATCTTAAATTCTGATAAAAAGGTCGATTTTTATTTGAGAGGCGTTTTCAAATTAAAAAAAATACAAATATATATAGTAGTCGCCCACTGTACGCCCACCCAGCTTGACCTCACCCCTGAAACCTCGCCCTACCCGCGGATCCCCCACCACTGCACCCCATCTCCTGCATTTGTTTTGATTCAACCACATGATTCATTTTTATTCATCCAATTGTTTATAAATAAAACTTATCAAAATGTGTTGTTTTTTCAGAAAATTGAGACCTGCTTATGCGAAATATATTTTAAAGTAAATTCTTGATTATTTTTTATTCTATTAAATAAACTTCTTTATAAAAACAATTATAAAACGTTTATTAATATTTCTAACGTTTATGGAGAACAAAATATGTTAAAATCCACAATCACAATACTTCTTCAAGGCCTTTTAGAACAATGAATAAAGGCAACCCATTGTCTGCCTGGGAACAAAAGGAAAAGGGAAACCTTTTTTAAGACCCTAAGAATGGGATTTGTCTACCAGAGAATAATTAATTTGATTACGAAAAAATCCATCAAAAACAATTTTGTCGAAGGTGAGACCGTGACAGATCGAATTGTCATCCCGAAAACCCCCTAATCCGTGAATTTCATCAAAATCGGTAGAGTCGTTTTCAAAATAGAACCAAGATACAAATATATAAACAAATAAATAAATATACAATTTTTGCTCGTTTAATAAGAGTAGATATAAACTTTCAAATTAAAAGTTATATGGTCTAAATATTGTATTTTTATTATCTCAAACGCAATCTAGCGAAATTTAATTATTATAGCTACTTCGATATAAATGTGAACGAAGCTGGAAAGTTTTTTTTTTTTTTTTTTATTTATTTCTAAAAAATCATTAATTACCCAAATATTGAATTCTCACCCTATGTTTCGTAAAATAAAATAATAATAATAATAATACCTCCATTTGATGATGATTTATTATTATTGGAGTAGGGTATGCAAATTGTATTTTTTTATACTATTTAAAAAAAATTTATATATTTTTTTAAAAGACAAGAAAAAAAATCAATCAAGAAATGAGTAATCGAGTTTTTAATGAACCCTTTTATTTTATTTTGACGTGAAATAGCAATTTATGTCAAGTGTGAAAAATGTATAATATATTATGATCACAAAGAGAAACAAAGAGATTGTCCTCTGCTTGATGCAAATAAACGTACACACATATATCGAAATTATATATCTGTATATATATTATTTATTTTTAGGGGTCGGTAGCGAAAACGGTTAAATCACCAACTTTTCTAATCCGATTAGGAGAACATCAACCTAGACTTAATCAGTAAGAAGCAAAGTGAATTTATTTGAAAATAATAAAAAACCGGCCCCTAATTATTTTACATTAATTAATGTATACCTTGTATTTTAGCTTCGATTTCGGAGATTGCTTCTCCACCATCGAGTGTCCTTATTCATCTTGAGTCCTTGTTTTTAATAAGAGGAAAAATCTAATTAGATAAAAAAACCTCTTTTCCGATAATTATTTAAATTCCATTATTCCCCAATCAAATCGATTGGTATCCTTCCCTCTCTCTCATTCCCTCTCATTAAAATAATTTAAATTTCATAATTTTAATAAATATTATTTGTCATGAAATATTAGTGGGGTTTTAAATAATAATTTAAATTTTTTAATTTTAATAAATTTTATTCGTCATTAAATATTAGTGGGTTTTAAAAAAATTAATTCCCCTTTAATGAGTCATTTCACCTTTATTGTAACAAAAAAAAAAAAATCAAACAGATACGTCGCTAAAGAATTTCAACTTCAAAAAAATCTATTTAGATTGTTTGGTATCTCTGTAAAAAATTATTTAAGTAAAATTAGATTTAATTTTTTTCAATTTTTTTTAGTATAAAATGACAGTGAAGAGAGCTCCAAAAAGTGGACTTATTTTAGTGATTATCGTACCTGTCGACCTTTGAAAAGGGTTTAACTTAAAATAATAAAACATTTTTCAGTGCTACACAGCGATTAAGTTCCCCATCTAAATAACATGGGGTTTTTGGCATTGAACGATAAATTTTTTATTTCGGCCAAAGTAATTGTTCAAAATATTTGAAACTTAGTAGATTTTATCCTTATAATAGTAGCTATCCTTCATAATTTTTACAGATTTTACAAAACACAATTCATGAAATATGACCACGGACCGCAAGTACCACATGCGGCCCGCGGGTTGTCCAGCCCTGATCTAAGCAATTAGAAATTCATCTTTATTATTCAAATTGTCGAAAATTAGAATATCTTTTTTTACACGCTTTATATTAGCTTCACATGTATGTATGTATCTATGTATCAATGTGACTTTTGTTCTGTTAATTTCCGCAAACATTTCTCTATAAAAATAATTGTTTACCTACTCAATTTAAATGAATTCATTTATTTTTTGTAATGATATTGATACAAGAATAAGTTGGCCCAAAAGGTACAGAGCCTTTGTATTCTAAAAAATACAAGATATTCATCTAATTTAGAATCGAAAGGCTGTATCTTTTGGTGCAACTTCTTCTTGTGTCAATATCAATACAAAAAATAAATAAATCAATCAAACAATTCTCGATATTTTGAAAAGATTCCTCGTATATTCTTAATAGAATATTATTAATATAATATTATTGCAACATTACTGCATAGCAGCAGCTTGTATCACAACGACCCTGGATTTCTTAATAATTTAACCAATCACTACAATTATTTTAAATTCATAGTTTTCTAGTAATCTCACTATAAAATATTCCCTCTTTTCCTTGTATACATACATAATATGTAAAACCGAACCGACTGTAACTTGAAAGTGATTTCAATTAATTCTTGTTGGGAAATTAAATCAACTTTTTTTCACTCTCCAGCTAATGACAATTACATACATTTCTACAGATTCTTTTAATATAATTTTTTTTTCTTCAATGATAATAAAAGAGTAATAAATGTCACCATTGGCTTTATTATAAATCTAATTCCAATCACCAGTAATAGTAAATCCCTCTGTGTGAGTGTTTCATTCTTTGCTCAGCTCATGCTCCAATGCCAATAGATTATTTAGTGAGCTCGGGGGAGAAAGATTGATTGACAGAAGGGGAGGGTTAAGGACAGGGAACACATAAACTACACGAGTACCTCGTAGTTAAGCAAATAACTCGTTATACGATAATAATGATTTTTTCTTAAATCCATTACTACTTACCTATTATTAATACAAAATATTTACTTAAGAATTTTCTTTAATTAATATAGCTTATATATATATATCCACTTACAGGCGAAAAAAAGCAAAATTCCTTCTTGAGGAAAAGAATTCAAGGTGAGAAATATTATTCCTCAAGTGGGGGTAGAAAAAAATGTTGTCAAGTAAATTAACTCTCTCATCTATCACTTGGCTGAAGAATTAACAAACAATAAACTATCACACGACTTTCACTTGTCTAAATATTTCATTTTTTCTGGAGCGATAGTTTCAAAATTTTTCCTTCATTTTCAGTTTAATATATGTGCCATAAATAGGTACTGAAAATTTTTTATTTTGCAGAGAGTAGCAGAGGTTGTTCTCTGCTTGATGAAAATAAACATACCTACAGATAATTCAAATATGTATATATATTTTTTTATTTAAATTATACATTATCATGATTATGATTTTACTATAATAAAGTATATAACATTCAGGAAGCATGTCATCTCATTGATGACATTGCAAATGTCTAACACTATCCGCAATTCACTGGGGTCATTTTAAAGTTTCTCATTGGGACAAGTCAGTTGGCTTGGTCCTTTTCAATCTTCTCAGCTGTCTGACGGTGCTGAGTAGTCGAACAGCTGATTTGTCAGTTGCAATTTATGATTCCTGGCTGCTTTAGTTATTTCCTCTTGTTCAGTAGTAATGTGGAGATCATTCCTGATGTCTCCGTTCCTGATGTACCAGCGGGCATCGACGATATCTCGCAGAGGATTGTTTTGAAAAGTTTGAATCATCCTGATATTTTATTCTTTGTTACAGCCCCAGAGCTGTATACCATAGACTGGTCTTATGATTTCTCTATACACAATAATTTTGTTATATATGGACAGTTTGGATCTCCGTCCTATCATCCAATATAACTTTCTTTTAATTATTTTTAATTGTTTGACTTTTGTCAGGATATGCTTCTTCCAGCGGAGCATATATGTATATATATATATATATGATATATTTATTTGGGACTATAGTTCCGAAGGCTTGGCCTTCTTCATCAGTCTTTTTTTAATTATAAATATTATTTTCCATGGGGTCAATTTCGCATGGATAGTGAATTTTTTGCTCTTCCTAAGCCGAAAATGTCTAAACTGGTTTCTTGATTTAGTAAGAGCAAAAAATTTTCATTATTCAAGCGATACTGACTCCATGAAAAATAATATTTATAATTAAAAAAAGACTGATAATGAAGACCAAGCCTTCGAAACTTATAGTCTGAAACAAATATATATACATTAGGGTAGTCCTTATTTTGGGTATTTTCGAATTTTTATGCTTCCTTAGGTTCATATGGTTCAAAATAAATAAAAAATATCCCCCATGTTTCAAGTCGCTATCTCAATTTTAACCTGTGCCCCACAGCGATGTAAGTTTTCCATCTAAATAACATGGGGTTTTTGGCATTGAACGATCATTTTTTTATTCCTGCCAAAATAATTGTTCAAAAAACTTGAAACTCTGTAGACTTTACTCTTATAATTGTAGCTATCTCTTAGAATTTTTACAGATTTTTAGCTATTAGAATTTTGGAGTCTATAACTTACTAATGGTAAGATATGGTCATATTTTAACAAGTTTCATCAAACAGAGGAGAACTTCTTTGTTTCTCTTTATACTACTCATGGATATTTATTATAATTTTGATAATAATTATCGGTAAAAATTGGAACTAGTTTTTGTTTAATGAGTTCCAAAATGTAAAATTAAAAATTTATGTCAATTTTTCAATTCTTCTTTTTATTTTTTTTTTTAGATAAGCGAACGCTTGTATGTTTGTCTAATAAGGATTTGTTGAGAAACTACTAGAATTTGCTATATACTTTAAATTTATAAGGAAAACGAAAGGTTGTCAAATATAGTAGCAAATCTAAAATGGAATTCATAATATTAAAATTATATGTTAGAAGGGTTGCGAACACCCTCTCGCAAATAGAAACCGAGTGCCAAAATTAGCAATTCGGACCATTTGGCTACACTGTGAGGTTAACCCCTCTGACATGTATTGCGCTAAATATTTCACTATATATATCACAAAGAGAAAATAAGCTTGTTCTTTTTGCTTGATTCAAATATTATGCTAAACATAAATACCATAAAATATATAAGGAGAGGTATGGAGACCCTTAAAAAAAAATAATAATAATAATTTATTTGTTACAGACTATAGTTTCGAAGATTAGACTTTCATCATCAGTTTTTTAATTAATGATTTTTATCTGTTATTTCTATCGTGTTCAATTACCCGATGATAGGTAGGTATGTAGTTACAGAGGCAGGCACAAATGCCCTTTAGTAGTATGTGATATATTTTAGGATGGTCCTTATTTTGGGTATTTTCGAATTTTTACGCTGACGGAGGCTCATATGTTTCGAAATAAATAAAAAAAATATCTCCCAAGTTTCAAGCCCCGATCTCAATTTTAACCTGTGCCACACAGTGATGCAAGTTTCCCATCTAAATAACATGAGGTTTATGGCGTTGAACGATCAATTTTTTATTCCGGCCAAAATGGTTCAAAAATTTTGAAACTCTTTAGACTTTATCCTTATAATAGTAGATCTCCCTCAGAATTTTTACAGATTTTTAACTCTTATAATTTTGGTGGCTATAACGTACTAACACTAAGTTATAGCAGTATTTTATCTAGATATAACTCCAAAATTGTAATAGCTAAAAATCTGTAAAAATTCTGAGGGATAGCAACTATTATAAGGATTACAGAGTTTCAAATTTTTTGAACCATTACTTTGGCCGGAAGAAGCATTGTTCAATGTCAAAAACCCCATGTTATTTAGATGCTCGCTGTTGGACACATGTTCAAATTGAGATAGAGAGTTGAAACTTGTGGGATATTTTTTCTTTTATTTATTTCGAAACATATCAGCCTCTGTCATCGTAAAAATTCGAAAATACCGAAAATAAGGACCACCCTTATATATATTTTATATATATCGGCAATTTTAACTCCTATATTCAATTTGGGAAAAGTTATTTTATTGCCCTTCGATTTCCGGAGAAATTAAAATTTTGAAATACTCAACTACCTTTAAACCATACTATAATATGGGCAATTGGGCATGGAAATGTGTTTAAATTTAGAGTCACTAGACCATGAAATCTTACACATGAGAATTAAATTATGGAGTGAAGTCATAGGATTGCCAATTGGACCGGATTGGTAATTTTAGCACTCGGGTTCAATTCCCGAGCGGGTGGACACAACCCTTCTGACATATAATTAAAAAATATTAATTTTATCTTGGATCTAGTAAATGCCGACTTCTCGTGATTTCTTTAACCATATTTTATTCGTCCTTCCTCTGGTGCGCGTGCATTTAAGAGATCTTATTGCTATTGCTTTTTGTTTTGTTTGCCAAGACTTTCATGTTTAGAACGAGAGAGCTGTTTTCGATTATTATTAATAGAAAATTGATTAATTTTTATTTCTATTACTCAACAAAAAAAATCCGTTATTTTATAAGTAATAATTGAAATCTTATTTTATTAAAATAATTAACCAGAAGATTTGAGTTTCTCTTTTTGAAAAATAAATGGATTTTTTTCCAAAAATACTTCTCACGGTATAAACCAAAGATATCAAGAAAGAATTTAAATTTTAAGGTCAAAATCCAGATTTAAGTAGAAAATATTTTTACATTGCATATCAGAGAGCTCCATCCGCTCAGGAGTTGAAACCGAGTACTAACACGCTTGCCGGCCTTGTTAGTTCGACCCTCAAGACAAAGCGTGTTAGTACTCAGGTTCAACTCCTAAGGGCATTCTGATATGCAATGTAAAACTATTTTCTAATTAAATCTGGATTTTGGCCTTAAAATTTAAATACTTTCTTGATATATTTGGTTCTTAACCCGAGTTGTATTTTTGAAAAAAATCCATCTATCTTTCAAAAAGAGATACTCAAATCTTCGAGTTAATTATTTATTTTCATGAATGGTCCGTGATTGAAAACTTTTTTCAGGTTATTTATCTGTTCGAGTTGAATGGAGTAAAAAATTTTAGCTTCTCTTAAATATATTGCATGTCAGGGTGTGTTTTTGTCTCGAGGGTCGAACTAACAAGCCCGCCGTGTTAGTACTGGGTTCAACTTCTGAGGGGATGAAGCACGCTGATATGCAATGTAAAATATTTCTACTAAAATCTTAGATTTCGATCTTAATTAATTCTTTCATGTTTTATTAAGTTTCAGATTGGTTTGGTTGTTTCATTCAGTCTTATTAAGAAAGTTTTGAGAATGTATATGATTTTAATTAATTTTAATATATAATTATTTGGTATTAGATATTAGAAGCTTAAAAATAAATAAATAAATTAATTACTAAAATAAATTGCTATGACGTCTGAAAATCTCAATAAAATCATTTTCCTTCAAATTAGAAGCCACAAAATCTAATCAGTTTCCCAGATAGTAAATATCCTAGATATATTTTGTCAACTGAATAAAATTTGTACGACTTTTCGTACTTGAGTTATCGTGAGTATCGAAATCCAGACATTACTCAATGAAAACATTCATTGAAAAGTTTTTGTTTTGCCGAGAGTAGCAGATCTGCTGTTGTTGATTCACAAAGAGAAACAAAGAGGCTGTCCTCTGCTTGATGCAAATAAACATATACACATATATATCAAGATGATATATCTGTATATAAATAATATATATACAGATATAAATAATATATATATATATAAATAATATATATACAGATATATCATCTTGATATATATGTGTATATGTTTATTTTGCAGCAAGCAGAGGACAACCTCTTTGTTTCTCTTTGTGAAAACATTCATGATTGAAAATGATTTTTCTCCACATCTCAGTCATTAAATTGAAAGTTTATTTTTGACGAGAGTAGCAGAATTTTTATAAATTGAAGGAGACAATAAAAGAAGGTGTCTTTTGCTGGGATTATAAATTTTTAATTTATTTATAAAGAGACTATAGTTTCGAGAGCTTCGCCCTCTTCATTTGATTCACAGGAATTAAGCTAAGTGAGATTTACAGAAGAGAGCAAAGTTCTCGAAACTACAGTCTCGTTATAAATAAATTAAAAATTTATGATTCCAGCAGAAGACACCCTCTTTTATTCTCTCCTTCAATTTCAGTCATTTTCTAAGCATGCTTAGGAAAATTCACAAATATGCCTGCATTTTGGGTGTACCGAATAAAATGTTCAATAACTTTATTCTAAACTTTTAAGGAGTTAGGTGTTGGTTCTAGGTGAAACATTTTAATATAATAATAAAACTTGAACAAGATGCGAGGTACCGAGACGAAACCTACCTCGCATCTTGCTCAAGTTTTATTATTAACTTTATTCTATAACATCTATGACATCTTTAATAATCATCTCATAAAAAATATGAATTTACCCCTTAATGGAAAATTAATGGAATTGTATATTTAAAAACGTTTTGAACGATCTAAGTAGAAAATAAAAATTGAAAAATTAATAGTTATAAATGGGGTATGCATTTAATCATTGTCAGGAAGAAATATCAAATTTCAGTGTTTTTTTTCTTTTACTTTGAACTAATACCAATTAACCTCTTGAAGCACGAGTCGGAATTTCCAAGGTAAATAAGTAGGTATGCTATTAGCAATAAAATAAATAAATAAATAAGATAATCAGGAGTAAGTTTCATAGATTCTGTAAATTACAATTTCTGACCTATCTTGTGATATGGAAAGAGAGTCGTGGTTGTAGCCGAAGGCGATTTATCCGACACGAGAGCTGAATTCTGCGCAGTAGAGGAACAGAGACAGAGGCAGTATCCCGTTTTCCGAAGGGAGGGGGGTCAATTAAGGGGATTAAAACCAACCAAACAACCCAACAATTATTGATTATATGACACTGGACGAAATTCAGAACATAAACTTTCAAGAAAATTGTACACGCATTAAATGTTTCCAAATATAATCGAAGAATTTTAAAGAGGTTACTTTATATCGGAAAGCTTATGTGTATTTTTATTAAAAGTAATATCCATGAAGAGAAATCAATGAAATTGTCTTCTATTGATGCAAATAAACATAAGCATATGTATATCAAATATAATTATGCGTATATCAGTGGCGGGCGGTGACTTTTCAACCAGGGGACGTTGTCCAAAAAAATTCCCTTCATTTTTTAAAATTTATTTTATACTTAGCTTTTTTTGCGAATTTCATCCAATACGAATCGGTTGGGTCGCGACTCGGTCCTAAAACTATCAGAAACCATCAGAAAAGATAAGAAAAAATCGAAACAAATCGAATTGTCTGGATGCAAACGATGGCAGAATATCCAATAATATCCGTAACTGCATTGAGGTTTCTGATGGTATTCACTACTACGTATTTATGTGAACGTACTTTTTCAACTTTGATTTTCCTAAAAAACAAATACAAAAATCAACTTTCAATATTGAAAGTGACTTAAGATTAAAAAATCTTCATTCAATCCTGACATTGATATGTTTGTTCAAACGAAACAGTTCCAAAAATCTCATTAATATTACAGTAATCTTACTCAAAACCAGCAATTTTATATCTTGATAGATTGTGATAACAATTTTCTTAACTGTAATCATTTCAAAGCTGTATGAATTTTTTTGGCTGAAAAATTAAAATTTGTGTACTTTTATAATTGTAGTTTTTATCTTCACCCAGGAACACTTAAGTATGAATCCACTTGTTGCATATATTGCAAACATATATCTATTGTTCAATAAATAACTGTTTTGCTACAAAGTGCTTATATTTTGTCAACCATTTTCAAATCAGAACATAAATTGCTTATCAATAATCAATCTGTATCTTCAAAAAAGCATATATATATATAAATTTCCAATATTTGATGGTAAATTATTTATACATAAGGAAGGGATACGATACAAATAAGGTTTTTTATGCCACCATGGACCGATGGTAAGTGGACGTATTCCGATAAGGAAAGGTGGGTATTTTGAAATTTTAGGGATGCGCCTCATCCACAGCATTCATGGACCGCACGCCAATGGCCTATATTTTTTAGAGACTCTAGTTTCGAAGGTTTGACCTCATGATAATTATTTTTAATTATAAATATTTTATCTGTTATTTCTCATGGGTTCACTTGCCCGATTGGATATAGATAAATTTGTTTGGTTGTTATAGCAAGCCATATAACAAATCATTGATTAGCTATGTGGCCAGCTTATATCTATATCCACCCGAGTAATTGAACCCATGAGAAATAACAGATAAACTTTTTCTAATTAAAACTACTGACGATGATGGTCAAGCCTTCGAAACTAGTGTCTCTGGCAAATAAATTATCTATAAGCAAAGAACAGCCTCTTTGATTTTTCTTTATGAATCAACAACCCTGCTACACTCGCCAAAATAACTTTTTTCAATTAAAAGTAATATTAAAAATTTTAAAATATCATTGTTATTTTTGCCCATATAAGTAAATTCGGCTTTCTTGGAAAAAATCACGAGATTATCTTCTGAGGTTATCGAGCTGTTATGAATGATTTTTCTTATATGTCAGGATGGCTGTATTCACACCCTTGAAAATTGAATCCGAAATCCCAAAAGCCATTCGACTTTTGAAATAATTTCAAAATGTGAAACCCTCATTCACTTATATTTAAGCTATATGACTTGGCTGTATGTTTGAATTTAGAAAATTTTTCTTGATGAATGAATATTAAATCTTTGAATAAAAATTTATTTTTATTAAATTTGCTGAAACACACGCTATTATTACTGATAGATATTTAAATACTATTTTTCACAACCTTTAGGGTTTTAATTTTTCGCTGTTTGATCTACTGTAGATTGTCATTCGATTATAAGCCGAAATGTCATGGAAAATATTAGAAAATTTTAATTACTTTTAATTTTATCATGGGCGGTTATTATGAACAGAAAAATCATAAATATCTCTTCGCATCTAATACCATAGTTGCTAACTATAAATTTCTATAACCTTGTATGTTTTATCCGTATTCATACAATATAGATAGTTATAAATTTTGATTTTTTTAATAAAATTTCAATTAAAATGGTGTCACTTTTATTATAGCATGCAATAAAAGCAGCAATAAAATAAATTGATAATTTCTCATGCTACAATGTATAAATAAATAGTAGTTTAAGAGACTTACCTATCATACGAAAAAAATATATGGATGAAATTTATTCATGGTAATATATTTTATTCTAAATAAATGATTCATTTACATTTAAGCTTGTGTTTTTATTTTGTACTTTTATGCAGTGCCGGTCCGAGGAAAGCGAGGGGCTCTAGGCGATGCCACTTTTCTACCATAATAATGGATGTGTCCCCAACACATTAAAAACCGTTACAAATCATAAAATCACAAGAAATTCTACATAATCCTAAAATAAATCCATAAGTGCGAGATCACAAGACACAATATTAAATAAAAATCATTTTTAAGAAAAAAACAAAACCGAAAAATTAAATGCAACAAATAAAATACAATAAAAGGTATAAATAATTATTATCTTATTTAGTTACAACTAAACGACGAAATATTAACATGAAATTACTTTTAAGTCGGTGCACAAACAAACTATATCTATAGCGAGCGTACCCACCAAACATACAAGTAGGATCCGACGAGTGCGATTCATAAAAGGTATATGTTTGGCACCAACTTCAAAAAGTAATTTCATGTTAATATTTCGTCGTTTAGTTGTAACTAAATAAGATAATAATTATTTTATACCTTTTAGTGTATTTTATTTGTTGCATTTAATTTTTTGAAGTCGGTTTTTATTTTTTCTTAAAAATTATTTTTGATTTTTCTTTTAGTGATGTTATTAATAGTGATCCTATCATCGTAGTACAAACTTGAATATGCGACACCATCCTAGACACCCCTTTCGGATAAAAAAAGAACCATCGAAATCGGTTCATAAACAAAGAGGTTAGATCTAAACAAACCTAATAAAAAAGGTCTAATACCTAATGAAAAAAAACTGAAAAAAGGGACCAATCGAAAGCTAGACTGGATCCAATGCAAAAAAATTTCAAAATCGGTTGATAATTATGGAGATATGAGATAACATAGGCACAAAAAAAAAATCGAGCCGAATAGAGAATCTCCTCCTTTTTTGAAAGTCGTTAAAAAATGAAAGATATTAATTTGCCGATGGTAATAGATTCAAATTTACTAGAAAACCATAAGATGATGTCATCTATTAAATCCGATGGAATGGAATATTTTTAATTATATGTCAGAGGGGTTGTTTTTCACCCCCTCAGGGATCCAACCTCTGACATATGTAATCGGGTGGAAAACAACCCCTCTGACATATAATTAAAAAATAAATAAAAATATTCCATTCCATCGGATTTAATAGATGACATCTTCTTATGATTTTCTAGTAGACACAATATTTGTTTAATTTCTAGGCGCTTAGATAGGATCTCCCTGACATTTCCTATGATTCGAGCTCATTGCTATTTTTAACCGACTTCAAAAAAGGAGGAGGTTCTCTATTAGAATGATTTTTTTTCTTTTTCTTTTTTTTTTGTGCCTATGTTACCTCATATCTCCGCCAATTGTCAACCAATTTTGAAAAAATTTTTGCATTGGGTCCAGTCTAACTTCCGATTGGTCCCATTTTTTTTCGTATTTTTTTCATAGGTATTAGACCTTTTTTATTAGGTTTGTTTAGACCTAACCTCTTTGTTTATGAACCGATTTCGATGGTTCTTTTTTTATCCGATAGGGGGTGTCTTAGGGATGGTGTCATATTAATTTGGTCAAGTTCTGATGATTGATCACTATTAATAACATCACTAAAAAGAGAAAAATAAAAATAATTTTTAAGAAAAAAATAAAAACCGACTTCAAAAAATTAAATGCAACAAATAAAATACACTAAAAGGTATAAAATAATTATTATCTTATTTAGTTACAACTAAACGACGAAATATTAACATGAAATTACTTTTTGAAGTTGGTGCCAAACATATAGTACCTTTTATGAATCGCACTCGACGGATCTTACTTAGTACGTTTGGCGGGTACGCTCGCTTATAGGTATAGTTTGTTTGGCACCGACTACAAAAAGTAATTTCATGTTAATATTTCGTCGTTTAGTTGTAACTAAATAAGATAATAATTATTTTATACCTTTTAGTGTATTTTATTTGTTGCATTTAATTTTTTGAAGTCGGTTTTCATTTTTTTCTTAAAAATTATTTTTTGTGACACAAATATCAATGTTGCCTGTCACCCTGTGACCTTTGTTGAAATGACCACATTACTTCAGTAGCAAAAGCTGCAGCATGTAAGCTTGGCTTTCTTTTCCGGGCTAGATGCTTTTTCAAGCTCACTCAACTTATTATACTATATATAGTATGTCTCAAATACCTCGATTAAGGCCCGCATCACAAGCGTTTTCTTGCTACCTTGGATGCAATTCAGTGGCGAGTTTTCAGACTAAAAGGAGATCCTGACGCTCTCGACTCCCTAGCTTATCGTAGAACTGTCTCCGATATTTCCTCTATTATAGATACTTCCATGGCGTTTAATCTGACGAAATAAAATCAATAAATCCTCCTAAAACCTCATTTGAGTGAAATACACGATTTTGAAACATTTACCACCCCTTTGCGAATAAATTAGGGAACAACCAGTGGCGGTTGGTGACCAACCAGGGGATACTGTCCAAAAAATGTCCTTTATTTTTTGAAATTTTATTTTAATTTTCGCTTTTTTTGCAAATTTCATCGGATACGGTATCATTTTTTTTTTTCAAATTTAACATTAGATTTTTAAAAAAATATATTTTAGGACTTTTGCCCCAAACGGATACTGCTTTGTGTGAGCGATGATAAGAGTCAGAAGTTAAAACTTGTGACTTAAACTACACAGTCCCTGAGATGGAAATCGACCATCGTCCACAATGACTGAGCCTGTCCTATAAGAAAATCTTAAATTTCTCCTAATTCTATTATCATTATCATATATATTGAGAGTTCTTAGAAATGAATTAGTCCAAAGATTCTCGAATCATCTTTATTTATTCCTTTTTTGTATTAATTCTAATTTAATAGTTCCTCAGCGTGAACAATTTTTATTCGACTAAAGCTCGTTTGGACTTGTCTTTGACATGCTTCAACTGGAAAATATACCAAATACAAATATATAGGGACTTCAAACCTATCCCCACCCTTTTCGAAAAATCATTCATTTTAATTGTCCTTTGAAACTATGCAACAATTTTATTTCATTTCGAGAACCAATATACCTACTTTTCAAAACAAAAAAATGTTTTTTATAGAAATATTTGAAATAACGTTTAATAATTTGAAAATCTAAAGATCTTCCTGAAATTTTGAAGTCGACCTTATATATTTTAAATATTTTAAATTTTAGGGATGCGACGCATCCACAGCATCCAATCCAAATCGCCAATTCTTTTATCCCTATGACTTTTAGAGACTGAAACTCGCTGCCCCCGTCTGTCTTCCCTGCTACATATAGCCTCCAGGATTTCAAGATCCGCGTCCACAGATACCTTCAACTCCGTCCTAATCCCTGAAATCTCTTCTTATTTTCACGATACAAGGATCCACTGTGGGCTACAGAGGTTATACCTTTTTGGTGCAACTTCTTCTTGTATCAATATCATGATAAAAAAAAGTTACTTTACGCCTGGCGATGCAACCCTCACTGTAGAACGTTCTATTTGAATTCATCGATAAACTTTTGTCCTCTTTTTAACCTCTTATTCTTCTTTTATCATAACTCATTTTCTTCTTTTCTTTTTCTTACATTCAGATGATGATGATCCCCCACCTTCAACACATACTTAATAATAATAATAATTTATCTCACTCAAAATGAGCATGTTGTTAGAAGATTTCATAAAACCCATTTGTTGAATAACTAAGTGTCAAATAATGTCGAAAGAACAAACCTATTAAAATAAAAATAAAAAATCGAACAACTTTTTAAAAGCCCCTTTTTTTTCTATTTCACATGGGAAAAAGTTCAAGATTAGCCTTTTTATTTATTTTATTCTTCTTGTTTTAGTAAGATGGAAAATGTTTGTAAATTTATGCTTAAATTTATTGACATTAAAAATCGGACGGTTACTTTTACAAATTGGGACAAGCAATAACGACAATAAACTTCTCATTTTGACGACTCTCCTACTTTCCTAAAGGACATATCTTCTTTCGTTTAGTTACTTTCGTCCCCTACTCGACCCCCCACCTGTTTTAACTCTTTCCTCACTCATCAGAATTGAAATAAAAAGGGGGCCAAAACGTGAATTATTAATATTATCAACAAAAAATTATATTTGTTTTTCAGATTGATCAACAGTGATTAGGTTCGTTAAAGAATAACAAAAATTGATCCAGATATCTTTTTAAGCAAGATAATAATAACAAACGAAAAATAAGTCAGAGATGAAAGGAAGATTTCTATTTTATGAAATAATATAATTAAGTTGCCATTATTTATAAACTGGTTGCAATTGGCCAACTTCTACCATTATCGGCTTTGTCATCTAGCCCTTGGCGGCTTAAGAATTGCAATCGTAGATGAAATTTTTCCAAAACCTCCATTAATACGAGTAGGTATATTACGTTTTGCTGATTAAGGAAAGATGGCTGTCCAAAAATTTATAAATTAGGAAAGCGAGTAGTTCAGCCAGTAAGGAAGCCTCTGTCCAATAAAAACTTCCAATTGTAGAAAACAGTTTCGGCTTTAATGATATAATGCCATCTTCAGTTCTAATGAGAATATTTGCAAACTCAATACATAACTAATCTGTCTGCACTTGATGTATTGAGTTTCCAAATATTCTCATTAGTACTGAAGATGGTATTATATTTATAATTAAAGCCGAAACTGTTTTCTAAATTTGGGAGCTGTTATTAGACAGAGGCTTTTTTTATTGGCTAATGTATAAATATTAGGTTTTGTTATAAAGAGTAAGTAGTTGGCTTAGAATTAACGAATCATTTTTAACCATTATTTCTTCCCTGTTCGTCTGTGTGTGGGATTAAAATTCTCACGATACCTTAAGAACGAAAATTCAAAGAAATTTCGTTCTTCTGATAAAATTTTTTGTATTTTTAATGCGGGAGTTTTTGGCTTTCTAGCTCAGATCTTCCGGTTAAAAAATGCATCTATCGTATGTACCTCTTGAACAATATAGTAGCTATAATGATCAATGTAAACTGCTGAGGATGGGCACGTAGCCCGAAATATACCATATATTGAGATTTTCTCATTAACAATATTTCTTTTATTTGTGAAACCTACGAAAGTACTCTAAATTTAATTTTAGTATTATACCTTATCAGCAAAAATTTGCTAAAGCTTAACTAAGTTCCATTTACTCGGAACGCTGCGGAGGCAGGCGAAACCTGCCATCTGGGTGAACCTATTCTTGAATCCACGTAAAAATTTAAAAAAATTTGCTCATTGTACTAAGAAATGTCTGAAATTAGAGAAAAATCATTTTCAACCAGGTTTTTTCCCTGTCTCTATATCTGGCTGAGTTTCTGGATTCAGATACCCACTATAACTTGAGGACAAAAGTAGAAACTTTGTTCTTGTGCCAAAATGTTTGTATTTCCATTGCTGAGAATTGATTAGATTTTGAACTTTTTAGCTCTAGATCAGTGATTCCCAACCTGGGGCGATCGCCCCCCAAGTGGGCAATTTGGGTTATCAGGGGGCAATAAATAAGTGGGGGCGATCAGTATTCAAAGGAGGGAAAATTAAAATAGTACTGTACACATCACACAATTGGCAAAACTCTTGTTTTACCGGCTACCAAAAAAATTGTTGAAATCATGCTAGGCGAGGGCCCTAGTAATAAGATAAGTCAATAGATTCCTTTGAGCAACAATACTGTTTCCAAGCGAATTGACGAAATGGCCACGGACGTTTAATCCAAACTGTTGAAAAAAAAAATTTGCATTGCAGATTGATGAATCAATTGTGATTGATAACAAAGCAATTTTTTTAGCTTATGTGAGGTTTATCAATGAACAAATTGATACGCTTAATGAGTTTATCATCATATCTGATCCTGTTTTAAGTGAGAATTTGAAGCAACACAAGTTGGCACTTGCATACCTTACAGATATTTTCGAAAAAATCAACGAAGTAAATATAAGGTTTCAAGGAAACAAAAGATGAACGTCAATGATCTTAGTTAATTATTTCACTTCTTTGTTTTTAAAAAAATCTGTAAAAAAAATGTACAAAACTGCTTTATTATTTACACTTTACTTCAAATTAAAATTATGGATACAATGAAAATGAAAAGGGGACGATATGTGTTAGTCAACCTCCAGAAAGAGGCGATGGGCCACAAAAGGTTGGGAAGCACTGCTCTAGATGTTTCGGTTAAAAAATGGAAAATTATTCAAAAAATATCATTTTTTGAGATTTTAATCCGTTTCTCAATTGAACAGTTGTGTTTTGCATCAATTCTCAGAAGTGCAAACAACGTACTGAGTCTTGAAAAAGTTTCACTATGTTTCAACATTTTTTGCCGTCAAAAAAATTGCCAAATCTCCGAATTTAGAAGAAACCCTACTGAGTCTTAAAATCATTTTCACTTTTTCTTTCATTTTATAAATTATTATACGAAGACAAGAACAAATGAGATGCTATTAACAATGAGACAACACACTCTGTATCTCTGTGATTATCTCGGGGTCCTCCTCCACCTCTTCTATCCACCCACTCACCTAGTTAGAACAAAAAAAAAAAAGAAAAGAAGCAAAATTCCGGAGGATAAACACCCGGAGGAGTAATGATGCAACGTTTGTTGCAAAACTCACGTACAACTCACGAAAGAAAGAAAAAAAAATATCTAGATCTTCTGACCTGAGTCAATCACGTCCAGGTTGTTCATTCCATTATCATTCATTCCCCTTGCGGAATGGAAGTTTCTCTAATCAGCCTTTTATATAAAAAGCAACGCTTAATATATATCTAATCTAGATAGTAAATATAATGGATTGTCACTTGAAGAAAATAATTAAGTATCGAGTTTTAGAATTTTATTTTATTGCGTATACATGATTATTATATAAATAAAGAATCGAGAGAAAATTGAAGTTTCCAGAAATTGGAGGAATAAAAAGAAAACTTTTTCAAGACTCGGTATGCTCTTTGTAAATTTAGAAATTTTGTTATGGATAATATTTATTATAGGTCAGAAGGATTGTGTTCACCCCTCGGGAACTGTCAGGTGAACCTAACTGGCATAAGTGCTAAATATTTAAAATTGGTCCACCTCACAGGATAGCTAATTTGCCCGGATTGCTATTTCCGGCACTCGGGTTCGATCCTCTAGAGCAGGGGTCGCCAAACTTTTTAGAGATTGGACCACATGTAAACAGTGAACCTATGTATCACTGGATATAACATATTATACGGAAATTATATTAATAATACGCTAATATATGGCATTAATATTTAATATAGTGAATATTTGTGAATTAATTATACTATTCTATGTCTTCTCGGGAATCAAACCTGAATACTGAAAATAGTTATCTGACATAAGTAGATACTAAAGATTTAAAATTGACACATCTCACAGGGTAGCTAGTTTGCCCGGATTGCTATTTCCGGCACTCGGGTTCGATCGCCTAGGGCAGGGGTCAGCAAACTTTTTAGAGATAGGGCCACACGTGAATAGTGAAAACTATGTATCACTGGATATAACATATTATACCGAAATTATATTAATAATACGCTATTATATGGCATTAATATTTAATATAGTGAATATGTGTAAATTAATTCTTTAGTAGACTCGGACCGGATGTAAAAGTTTCAAGAGCCGGATTTGGCCCGCGGGCCCTGCCCTAAGGAATTAATACAACTCCCATGACATGTGATAATGCGGATTTAGTGGATGATTCTCCCGTGATTTCATTAAAAAATTAAAGCCTGCTTCTATTGGCAATTCGACATTTAGTGGCAATAGGGTTTAATTCCTAAGGGGGCGAATACAACCCTCCTGACATGTAATAAATATATGAATGATAACATGGATTTAGTAGATGACACACTCGTTATTTCAGTTGTATTATGTTGTTGGAAGTAGCGGCTTTGATAAATGTGTGAGTGGGTTGAAGGAGTTATTCAGCCAAAGCAAGGATGCACCGGGTCCAATATGATTCCCAGAATAAAGACGTTTCGGCCTGAACATCCCAATAAACAGAATATGGCCCGATAAATTAGGACCGAAACGTCTTTATTCTAGGTATTTTATTGGACCGGTGGATCCTTGCTTTGGCTGAATAACTCCTTCAACCCATTACACTCGTTATTTGTTTAGAAATTGTAAGTCTTTTTTACTTTACCATACAGGGTATAGTCAAGTTTTGTAATCGTGCATGAAAAAGTGTTTTTTTCCTTCTTTTTTTCAAAATATCTAAAAAACGGCTGAAACAATTTCGATTAAAAAAATTGAGCGAAACCATGGCATTTAGGTCTACAAAAAAGCTCTAATAAGTGAACATCGAAAAAATTATATTTTTTGAGATAATAATTGTTGTGTCAAAATGTCTGTTAGTTAGTTAGGTAGTCTGTGCGTTACCAAATTTGTGTACGAGCTAGCTCAAAAACTAGTGTGAATTTCGAAACCAAATTTGACATATAGTTTTGGTCCATTCAGATTAAGAGCTGATTAGATTTTGGTGCATATCGACCCAAAATTAAGGTGGGTCGAGTGGGGGTTAAAAATTTGAGTTTGAGTTGAGCAAACTCAACCAAATTTTGTATACATAATCAGTCTAAAAATGCAAAATCTAACCGCCCAAAATGGGGGGGGGGGGGCGGAGGGTCAAAAAATTAAAATCTTGGCCATTTACCAAACTCAACCAAATTTTGTATACATAATTAGTGGGTCCCCAGAAGTCTAAAAATGCAAAAACTAACCACCCGAAATGGGGGGGGGTCAAAAAATGAAAATCTTTGCCATTTACCAAACTCAACCAAATTTTGTATACATAATCAGTGGGTCCCAGGAGTCTAAAAATGCAAAAACTAACCCCCCCCCTACATGATTATAAATAATTTTATTAAATATTAAATATAAGCCAGGTTGTATGGTAAAGTCAAGTGGATGGCCACATCAGAATACGTCAGCTTATTTTTTTTTTAATGCAATCGAATGCAAGAAAGGGTGCACCAGTAAAGATGCAGCTCCTATGGATCTCGAAAGACCCTTGCATTGCCGAAGAGAAAGGAAAGTTGATTAAGTGAGAGGGTGTAGACGTATGCGCTCCGGTTTTGAAGGTTTGAAGATTATTCTGGTCTGCTTCTATAGGCAAACCATACTTTTATACTGGGAGATTGAGTGAATTCAATATTTCGACCATCCAATTAATAGCGCTAGCCGAAATCGGTATGATTATAAAATTAAATAAAAAAAAAATATTACCAGAATTGAAGAAGTAATTGCGATGATGAGTCGGTCAAAAGAAAAAGGAAGATAGAAAGAAACGAAGACTTAGTTGGAGACTATAAATCAAGCATTTGAGTTATGATCACGGAAAAGATTTATACAAGAGGTCTTTTTGGGTATTAGCTGTTCCCTGCCCTCTTGTCAAGATCCCATAACGAAACAACCACACACGTGCTTCTGTCCACGACTACACTAACCATCCAATCTATAATTATTTTCCTTATTGACATACGAAATAGAAACATAAAGTAAAACCCACAAACCAATAATTAAAAAATTTCATTTAATTATATAAATATATAATCAATGTCCAAAGGAACATGCATTTTAATACATTGTGAGTTAATTTTTAAATCTATCACTATGAAGGAAAAAAATCAAGATTTTTAAAAGAGATTGAAAATTGTAAAATTAGAAATTTCAATATTAACCCTTTGGTAGATTGAAATCATCCGTTCCTATAATCTAATAAATGAGAGTTTCCCAATCTTTTTTAAATGTGGTACCGGTATGTAGAATACCGTGTATGTTAGCATATATTTTTGGAAAAACGAGTGCTAAAAAAAATTTCATAAACCCTCAAGTGATGACCTTTTTATTTTAGGTAAATATGTTGGAAACAGAATGTAATGTTATGTGTGCAATAATAAGAAAAACAATTTAATTGGTAAATACAGTGAAACCCCTCAAATCCGAACTAATTGGAGCTGTAGCCAGTTCGGATTAGCCGAAAGCAGCTTCAAAAATTGAAGATAACTGATATCAAGTGAAAGATTAAGTGGTTTTGGTGTTTCTATTATTATTTTATTGTTTTTGCAAAGTGATTAACCTAAAGAAATTCAATAACCAGCTTTTAGCTTTTTTCAATCCTGGATGACAAGTATGTAGACATATTTACACTTTTTAGGTATGCTAACTGTTCTTCTTTGTTAATTTTTCAACTAATTATGTAAAATAAGGTTACAATGTAGAATATATACATAATTGTTTTATGACTAAATAAATATGTTTCTCTTTTTTTGCGTTCGGATTTGAGGGGTTTTACTGTACTTTTATTATACTAACTATAAATGTATGTATCATATAAGGTATAGTAATAATTCTAATTATTGTAATTAATATGAGAAATATGCTTGTTTATAGACAGAAAATACCCTCTGGTTTGACGATGTATTGTATAAAAATATTGATATAAATCAAATTAAATTAGCGAACAGAAAAAATATTTTTTTCATTATAGACAAAAGGATCAGCCGGGGTTCGAATCTAAAATGATCTCACAAAGAGAAAAAAGAGGTTGTCCTCTGCTTGATGCAAATAAACATACACACATATATATCGAAATTATATATCTGTATATATATATATTATTTATTTGTTTGAGACTATAGTTTCGAAGACTTGGTCTTCATCATCAGTCTTTTTTAATTATAAATATTATTTTTCATGAGGTCAATATCCATACGGCATTGACCCCATGAAAAATAATATTTATAATTAAAAAGACTGATGATGAAGACTGAGTCTTCGAAACTATAATCTCAAACAAATATATAATAAAGTTTAAAGAAAGTGGTGTTGGTTTATAGTGAAACATATTAAACACAGGAATTATTTAACGGATTATAGTGGTGTTTCACAAAGTGGAAATAAAATTAAAAAAATTAAAAAAATCTTTTAAATTATTTTGGAGATTTTTTATTAATATATATACAGATATATAATTTCGATATATATGTGTGTATGTTTATTCGCATCAAGCAGAGGACAACCTCTTTGTTTCTCTTTGTGAATCAATAACTCTGCTACTTTCGGCAAAACAAAAACTTTTCAACTAAAATGAGCTAAAAAAATAATAAAATTCTTATTATTTTCTACATTATTTACTATCTTTTTTTAATAATAAATATCAATATAATTATAATATTTTATCCGCGTTCCTAGACAATTTTTTTCTTCAAATGTGGCCCTTCTAAGCCAAAAGTTTGGACACCCCTGCCTTAGAGAATAACATTTCCGGTTTTATGACTTTTTAATGGATAACTACTTCAATCTGGAAAAATAGTAATATGCAAAAATGACTGGAAAAAACTGACACAATACAATCAAATTAAAATTATTTCAAAATAAGAATTTATATTCTAATCCTTCTCGTTCCAAGTCACGTTCTATTGTCAAAACATAACCTTGTGCAAATGAATTAGAGTTGACCTTTGTTATTTGTCGCTAATTCTTTCAAATTAGATTTAAATTGTTTTAATAAATCTAATCCTCTCTTTGTTGATGTTACTAAATTCAATTTTCAAGAATCATTAAATTTTTTAAAGCCAAAAGAGACAAATGCCCTTAAAATAAAATATGTATCTATTCTTCCTCTTTACAGAAATTTTTTTTAAATTAAAAATTATTTACAAGTATTGGACCCAAATTACATTTAAGTTTCTTAAGTTATTATTTTGACGGGCGATCTAACAAAATAGACTTGATGGGAAAATAATTAGGAATTACATTGAAATATTCAATTCAATCAGAAAGTTTGCAAGAAGAAAATTTATTTCTAATGAAAATGGAGTCGAAAATAGACCAAAATGATGATTATTTTTTCGGAAATCTTGAAATTTAGTTCCAGATTCAAAATTTAAAATTAGCACATTTATTTTTCGAAAACTTCACAGTAGATTTTCAGATTTCTTATTTTAGAGAAAAAAATTATCAAGCCAAATAGTGTGTTTTCCAGTATATACATACAAATCTCATTGTTTTAAGAATTTTATAACTTTATATTGGGACACGGGTTGGACAGCCCTAGTTTAAATCGAATGGGATAAAGAATATGAGGAATGATAATTTATTTCTTAAAAGGGTCACGGATGTAATAATACCTGACTATCTATTATCTATTGACATGTAAGAACGTGCAAAGCTCTACAAGACAAGTCCTGACAAGTTTTAGTCCCGTAGAGAAATGATCAATTAATTGTGATTGTTCTAGAAAACACCAATTCCTTGTTTATTTTTTAAAAGGGTCACGGATATAATAATCCCTGACTATCAATTATCTTTTGACATGTTTATATTTCGAAAAAGAGAATAAATATATCTCTACATATAAATCTCAATGTTTTAAGGAAATTATGATTTTATGCTGGCCCAGTGCGGGCCACGGGCTGGACAGCCCTGATTTAAAATATAGGACATGTTCTCTATTTTCCAGCCCATTGTTTGTTGAATTATTTTTGCTAAACCCTTGGTAAAGCTAGAAAATAACGCTAATGACTTCAATGGAAAAAAATTTTGTTTTTCTGAGAGTAGCAGAGTTGTTGATCATTTTTAATTACTTATATCCATTCCATCTCGGATATAGTATATACTAGTAGTACCTCATTTGATTTCCTTAGAATTTAAAGTCTACTAATCTAGCGAATTTGAAGTCTTAAATGTACAGCCAAACAGAAATATCTGAAAATCTGACCTTACTTGATTCATATGACTTTAATGTGTTAGATATAACAAATCAGAGGAAAAAAGGAACAATTAAACACGATCAAATCGATCAAAACAATTTTCATTAACGTGTTAATTATTCTTTAATATATTAATGAGAAAATTATAAATTTAATTAAACACCGTGTTAAAACATACGACCAATTGCAACGTTTCGCCAATTAATTGTGGCTTTATCAGGCTCTTGATCAAACTTTTAAAACACTTCGTCATTCAATTTTTTTCTTGCTAATTATATATACAGGGTGTATCAGGAGGAATAGTAAATATTTTAGGAGGTGGTAGTATAGACGAATTGGAATAAAAAACGCCATATGACATCTGTCCAATTTTTGTTGAGTACAGAGATACAGCTGAGTTCAATGCATTTTCGTTTCGTGTCTTGGTACACCGGTTGCTATGGACGTATTTATCGAATGTCATCAGTAGAGTGTCGATGTTCAAGCTGTGAAGTTGTGCTTTAGTTTACATTGAAGTTTTCATTGTGATTTGTTGGCCAAGTCTACTGTACTCTAGCTTGTAAACATGCCGCATGTATTTACACATGCTAAGTATACAGATATTGGGTTACATAGTAACAGCTGTATCTCTGTACTCAAAAAATTGGACACATGTTATTTGGCGTTTTTTATTGCAATTCGTCTATATTACCACCTCCTAAAACATTTCCTATTCCTCCTGAAACACCCTGTATATATAGGTTTTGATATATATATATATTCTAATTAGTAAGAAAATAATTGAATGACGAAGTGTTTTAAATATTGTTAGAGTTCGTGGCTGTGATGAAACTGTACTAGATGAAGGAGGAGGTATCAGCCAAAGATGGAATCACTGGGTTCAATAAGACACCTTTAATAAGACGTTTCGGCCTGAATTTTATTTGGCCATCTTCAGTCAATTAGGAGTTATACACAAAATGCGGTAAACATATGTGATCGAACCAAGGCTTGTCAAAAATAAAAAAAATTTTAACTTCATTTGAATTTATAACGTGCCTGGACCCAAAAGTTTCAGAATGAAAATGTTTTAAAAGTTAGATCAAGAGTCTGAAGAAACCACAATAAATTGGTGAAACGTTGCAATTGGTCGTATGTTTTAACACGGTGTTTAATTGTTCTTTTTTTCCTCTGATTTGTTACATCTAATAGTGAAAATGGAACTGAATAATAATAATAATTTAATATGTGTTTTAATGTTATGTGATAATAATAAATAATAAATAATGACCTTTATTATCCAATACAAAAATACAACAAATGTTTTACAATTACAAAAAAAACTTCGACCTCGAGACCCGAAAGCCTCACCATCGAATGTCCATTATTTTTAATTTATTACATATTTTTCTCACTCCTTATTTTGGTAAGGGAAAAAATTGATAAAAAACCCCATATACTTTTTATTTTTAACATAAAAAATAACACAAAAACAAAACAAAATGAATGATGATGAAAAATGTTATGTGAATATATCCCTACTATAATCGCTACTTAAATATAAGTTACGCGCCTCAAAAGCATAGAATCAGCGCTTTTGATGTCGTCATCGAAACCGCTGATACATCATAATATAAACATATAAATAGGCCCTCTGCCCAGAGACCAAGTTAGACTTGATCCGAACTAGCTAGCCTACTCTACTCACTTCTCCATACAGAAACAATACGGTTCACTGTCGGGCATTAACCCAACCTAATTATTTAACTTCATTATTAAACTTCATTAACAGGATTGATTCAGACTCCGCTCTGCTGGCTCGGCTTACTTACTATTATTATACGCAGGAACAATACGTTTCTCTGCCGGGTCGACCCATCTTATATTAAACTCATTTTATCCCCCAGAATAACCATCAGTTATTCAAGTTACTTATAATGAGTTATAATCCCTTAGAATAATCAATTGTAATCAATCAATGTAAAAAAACCAAATGTAAAAAATATAAAAGTGTTTCTTAATAAAAAAAGTATTTTAAAAACAAATCTTTAGATTGTTTTTAAAAACTCACTCAAGCAAGAAACGGCGTAATTTATATAGGTGAGCTCATTTAATTAATAATCATTGAAAGAAACTTGGTTACTACTTTCCAAAGGGTCAATAAATCTTTAAAAAATAAATAAGTAAATTTGAAAGATTAAATAAAAAAAAAAAAATAAAAAAATTCTAAAACGGCTCAAAGTGATTGATGAAATTTTCACGATAGGAGACCTCGATTGGACAGATAGGTGCGCGATGTCTCTTTCTCCAGGATCTACCCCCAATCCCGTCGGAATTTAGAGCAATGCTCAAGTGCCAGTGCTCCTCGTTTTAGGCCACTCGAGATGCTTCATCATTTATCTCCACTCTCTCTAAAGTCTAAAGAGAGAGAAGAGAAGACATTTGCACTCCCCTGGCCGGTGAAATTACATTCGCTATTAGTCAGACACATCGGTCACCTCAAAAAGAAAAAATACCATCTATATATCGATATTTATGGCTGATTAACATTTATAATGAGGTGATTCATTCATTGATCAAGAGATGAATATTATTTTTGTTATCATGAGCAAACATCAAATCAAGAAAAATGCAAAAGTATAAATTTAAAAAGAATTATCTAAACATTATGGTAATCAACATTACAAAAATTTAGCAAGTAAATACTAGTATTTTTTTTAATAAATATACTTACAGTTATAACTAATATATTCTTTTTTTGATTTTTTCTTCTTGTGCTGTCACTATTGGCGAAAATCAGCAACTGCCAAAGGCGGTACTTAATAAGAAAGTATTTATAACTATTATTCTTTTGGGACAAAAATGTTGTTACCCCGATAACTCTGCCATTATAGATGTCAGGAGGGATGAATTCGAGTGATTTGAAATGTACCTAATTAAAAATTCTATATATCTCTCTATAGATATAACGGCTATCATGATTTTCGCTAATTAATCTATTATAATAGTCTCACTAATCCTGTACTATTAAAAATTAGGGGGTGCCGGATTATTGAAATTTTGGGATTGTATAGAAAAATTCATAATAAATAAAATAAAATAAATTAAATTTCACCCGATATGGGTAACAAACGGATACCAAATCGCGGGTGGAGGGTGCCGGATTATTGGATTTGCCGGATTAGTGAGACTACTGTAATTGGTTTGCGCGACGAAGACGGCATGCTTAGCCGTGTTTTGGCGTTAAATAAATACCGGGAAATTTAAAAATAATTTAAAATCTAAGATTTTCAAGGGTGATTATAAATTTTTTTATTATATCTGTGGCGTGCCGAGAGTGGGGTGGGGGACACCGGAGTCTAGGGGCCGTAGCTCCCTGGCCAGAAAGATGCCCTCCGAAGGCGGGCTTCTTCGCA
Source organism: Forficula auricularia (assembly GCA_024734495.1). Classification (NCBI taxonomy): domain Eukaryota; kingdom Metazoa; phylum Arthropoda; class Insecta; order Dermaptera; family Forficulidae; genus Forficula; species Forficula auricularia. Next base: position 107,413,947 of record JALMQS010000099.1, on the reverse strand, counting down.
GATGGTTAGTCTAATAGCTCGCTTCAGAATTGCATCGAAGGTGGCAAGAGCAAATATATGTATAATGAACGAATTTGACATTTTTTATAGAGAGTGAGCCCCCTTTTCAGATATTTCGCGCTCCAAGAGCGAGAACCGCTAGTCTACTGTTCTTAAATATTGATTTTAATTTTAAGCTCTTAAGGGAGTTCGGGTCAGTTTATCTATCTGGTTCTTCGAAAAAATCTTTTATATTTCTACAGAGTAACAACGTCTGCCTATTAAATTTTTTAATAAAAAAAAAATCCTTTTTGCCCCGAATAAAAATCTTTGTTTTGATAATATTAATAAAATGAATATTGAGATAAATTTTTTCTCATTATAAAAACGATTTCAAGAAATAGATTAGGAATTCTACACTAGTGCTTTTGTTATATTCTGTTGGCGGTAAATAACTTTTTATTTTTTTACGTTTATGAATAACTAATTAACTAGACTGTCAAATCTATTGAAAAATTTATCATTGGATTCATAAAAGTTGAATTATTGATCTGTATAAATTTGTTGAAAAAATTGTATAGAGGTTATAGCCTTTTTAAAAGCTCGGTCCATTTACTTCTATGTTAAAAGGACAATTTTCAATAATTTATTTCTCGGTAATGGGACAGACGAACACCTTCAAATTTTGGGAATAAATATTTAACACATCAATGATTCGATGGTAAAAATTTGAGAATTTTCTTATAAAAATTAAAAACACTCCTGAACCCCCTTAAGGGAAAAGTTTATAAAGTGTTTGAAATATAAAACTTTTATGACTTAGAATTTGAATAGTAAATGATTTCCGGCTTGTAAGTGAGAAGCTAAATTATATATAATAAATAATGATTATTTCGAATGAACTGGACAGAACGTTTCGGTTGTTTGTTTTGGAGGCACTATAAATAATATAATGCCAAACAATTTTCGAACGTAGTCGTATGGTAGAGCTGTCTGTCTGTCCTAGTCGGTGTCTTGTTTATTGCCCCGGGGGGCGACGACTCCCCAGTTCAAATCTCTACATCTGAATATAGTTGACCCAATATCCGAAAATCGTTTACCAATCAATAATAATAATAAGACACGTTAGAGATACGGATCAGGCTTTATGTTAATGGTTTTACTATATTTCTCCACATAGAATTCAATAAGGTTAGATTTTATAAAAATCAAAGTGCATGCTGAGAATATGTGAAACGATTATTTAGATGACAACGATACTTGTTCACGTTAATATTTTATGAGAATAGAAACCGGAAAAAATCTAGAAGTATTCAAGATTTGGAAAATAATATATTTTGAACTAGTGGCTAAAAAACTTTCACTTATAGCTATCATTCTTTTTAAAAATACTTCAAATTATACAAACTTCGCTATATATTTTTTTAGATTTTGATTTAAACCAAAAGTAAAGGGCCCAGGTAGAAAAGGGAAATTTTAAACTATTGGAAGGAAGTTCAAAGCTAGAAATATTGTCTTATAGAGGTGAAACTATGTTTAAAAGTTGAAGGTCAGACGATAAAACGAGGACTGATGTCTTCCGTCATGGTATTATAAATTTTAGTGTTATACTTGACGAGACTATAGTTTCGAGGGCTATGCCCTGATCATCAGTACTATTACAATGGATCCTACAGGAATTATTTTATCAAATTTATTTCTTATTATTTTCTATGAATGTCATGTCAGAGCATTTGTAACTTGTAAGCTAAAGATAGAAGCTTGAAATTTACAACTACATAATATGTATTAATTTTCCCAGAAATCAAAAATTGTATTAAAATTTTAATCAGGGTATTGAGGTATTCCTGTCAAGATTTTAAGTAGAATTAGGTTGTTTTTTTAAATGTAATTCACTTTAAAATGACATTGGGAGGGGCCCAAAAGTGGTCATTTTAGGTAGTTGGCGTTCAGAAGTGGCTTAATTTAAAATTATGGAAATATTTAATAAATTCGTAGATTCTCTTATCACCGAAAAATATGAATTCAAAAAGACATGAAGTAGTTAACCCTCGGTATGCGAGACCGGCTCGCTTTTGGACGGCTTATTGCTAGACTTTTCATCCCTTTCACAAAAAAATAATTGCTATATTAAAATTTGTTGATATTAATTTACATTTAGACCAACAACACTATTGATTTTTATCTACTTATGTGTATCTATATGTAAATAAGTGTAGAATTCAAATTTTATCCAGTTACTGTATGCACTGAACTTTAATTCGTGTCACCCACTGTACTTATCCAATGTAAAATTAATTGTCATTAAAAAAATTATTAAATTTTTCAATTTAAAATTTAATATTTTTTTAATAATTACTACATTTCATGAATCAGAGTTGCCAGACAAAGAATAGCCTGGAAAAGCTTGGGGAGGCCTACGATCTTAGGGGCCTGGTTCCATCTTCATATTAAATACATATAATGTAGGTACATTTTTCAAATTAATATATATATATATTTTATATTATAAATCGAATATTGTATTTGTATATTAGGCAATAAATACAAATTTTCATGGAGATTTCAATGCATACAACAGAAATTATAATAAAAACACAAATTATGGTACTCCTCACACCGCGGATTACTTTTCCAGTGCATCAGAGCAGGTACTAAACATTAATCATGCTTTCAAAGATTAAAAGATCTAGATAGTTTAAGCTCCGACACAAACTGGATGCAATTGAGTAACACATTTAAATATTAAACATACTTACCTATTTTAAAAATTATTGATAAACAGCTACTTATTATAAAACGAATTAAATTCCGAATATAAAATAAATAAAAAATAAGCATAGTAGAATTTTAAGAGATGGAAATTATATTTATATAGATATATTATAAAAATAAATAGGTTAAAAAATAAAATTGTAGAAATCAAGCGCAATTTAAAATTATAAAAAACAACAACTAGCTCGATGATGGTTGAAGTAGTAGGTATAATTGGAATAGGCATCGAAAGCGATATTAGGTCCTGTTGGATGGATGTCTTTTGCACCTGCAGAGGCGAGGAATTCAGGTCAGAGGCAGCCAAAGGCGCGCATCCGTGAAGTTCTCCCGATGAGCCAGCACAAAATCTCGGAAAGAACAAATCAGACACACAGACAGACAGTCGTCCGTGATGCCCGAAAAATTATCACAATCTTCTTTCTCTCTCTATCTCTCTCTCTCGTTTTCTGGACAAGTTTGTTTTATTGCATTTAATAACATATAAAATGAAATAAATAATTTTAGAATATTAAACAACTTTAAATAAGAATTATTATCATTAAGATGACCTAAAAAATGAAAAGGATGAAATTAGCGTTTCTTGGTGTACAAATCTATATTTATGGACCATTTTATGTAGGAAAAACATCTAGAAGATTAATAATATAAATAATTTTATTTATTGATTGTTTAACAATTTTATTTTTCAAGAAATCGATTAAATTCTTCTAAATTGCAAGCAAATGCACCACAATTATTGATTTTAAAATTCTATTCAAAGAATAGGGTCAAATTAAACTGCCCGAAAATCAGGTTTGGCACCTAGATTTTTGTTGATTGTTTTTTTTAAATGATTTCATTTCGCTTGACGTCACTAGAGACCCCAAAAAACTGATCCTTCAGATGGCGCTAATTTCGTTGTTTTCAGAAATATAATAAAAATAAATTATATTTATCGCGAACAAATCTCACCTCTATTGTGATTTTCGTTAGTATATTCCTCAAGTGCCATACTCAAATACGAGCGTCGGCGAATACTATGGAGAGTATCAGTACTCAATTGTGTGAGATTTTTTCACAGGGGTGGTTTTCTATTGCTTTCCCCTGAAGGAATCAGATTATAGCTGGTCAAATATTTGCAGCGAGTTGGATTTTAACCCGCACTAGCTTGATTAGAAGGCATACACTTTAACCACTCGGCCGACCGACTCCTAGTAGTATATTAATTCCGTCGAATTATTTTTCCTATTTTCTAGGACCCCTAGAATTTTTTTCCAAACCTGATACTTACTCTTTGTTTATATCCTTTTTCCGATACTCACGATCAGTGCCGTAACTAGGCAGGTGCACCCACACAGGACCCACCCTGCAGGGGACCATAAAAAAGCTTCAAAATAAAAAAAAACGCACATTAAAGGTGACAAAAAATAAATTGCTGAATCCTATAATAATAAAATTAATTTCTTACAAAAAACACATTATTTATTTTATTTTTTTAGGGGCTCCACATCTTCCCTTATAGCCCTCCGATCCTCCCACACTGGATGAGTGGCTCAGGGTGTCGCCACAGCAGAACGGTATAAAAAAATTTGTATGATGAGGGAGTTAATTATTAGAGTGACAATTTAATTCATACACTAAAAGTCCCATAAGCAACGGTGTTTTTGTCACTATGACAGCGAAAAAAGTTTACCCTAACTTTTCCAGCGACAAAACTGAAACTAGCTTTAAGATTCTAGTAGGCCTGCATCATCGGTTTCTAGCAACACTGACATGACAACCAACATTGTAAACAATTTTTAACAAATTTTAACAATTGTACTTTTCCTCTAAATTAAATAAACTAATTTATGTCTTAATTTTGTTAATTTTGTGATTTACATATTGATTCATTAAATTGTCTTACCGAATTACACTCAAGCTTTTTTTGGGTCGAAGTAAACTTGATATTTTATAATTCGAGTTTTGTTGCCTTTGGGCAATTTAACTCAAAAAACTACCAGAAAAAATTACTCGTCCTACGGACTCGTAATTTTTTCACAGGTAGTTTTTTTCGTTTAATTGCCAGGCAACAAAATTCTCATTAAAATGTCAAGTTTACTTCGGCAAAAAAAAGCTCTCGTGTAATTATAAGTGAAAATTTTTAAATCAAGTTGAATGGGTTGAAAATCAATAAAAAATATAATAGCAATAATAATTTCGTTCATTGGGAAAAAATAATAAAATTCAAAAAAAATAATAATAATAAAAATAAAATAAAAAGTCACTGGGATAGAAAGAAATATAGTACCGGTTTTATTAATATTTATTAAAAAAGTATAGGGGTCCGAATTAACACCTAGCACAAGGCTTTTCAAAGTCTAGGTACGGCACTGAAGATCGAAAAATCGTGCTGTTTGGAAATATTCACTCACCTCAGAGCAAATGGCGCTCTCGGGACCTCAGGGCAAATTTTGTGGTTCCCATGTAACGATGTAACTTTAAGACTTCAAGTTTATAAACCATCTCTAAAGATTAATTATGCGAAATCCAAGACAAATCGCACAAATGGATTAGAAATTTATTTTTTTGAAAATAAATTTGAATTCTCTAAGATTAAAAAAAATCGTCTAATCCTCTGGAGGTTACAATTTATGCTGTATAATATATGTTATTTTTTCACTGTCACTGTCACTGTCAGTTTATCAATATCTAACGATCAAACTAATTAAAAGTGATTTTCACTAAAATGTTGTCTGATCAGTCCTTTTTGGAGTTGACATGTTGAATAATAAATAAATATTATTAATAATCTGGTGAAAATTGATTAACATATTAAAGTGAACTTTAAATAAATATTAAATTTCATTAGATACATTATACTGCTACCTAACTATGAAGTAATGGAAAATAAATAGACATTTATTTTTTTTATAATATTCTGTATTTTAATAATTATGATTAACAGACTAAAGACTGGTTTGGCAATTTTTTTAAACAAGTTGAAACAGTTTGAACTATAAGTCTGATATTTTTCTCAAAGGTACGGGTTATTAATTCAAACTTGCCTTTTGAATACAACCATTCAAAACATCTACATTTAACAATTCAATGTTTTGTGAATGTTTCACCCACAAGTTTTGAAAGTCCAAAATCTAATTAGTTCTTTAATTCGTAAATTCAAACATTTTGCCACAAGAATGAACTTTCCATGCTTGTTTAAAGTGAGTTTTGTGGACATTTATGCTGATCAGAACAGTTAATTAGCAAAAATTAAGAGTAGGGCTTCGCACGAGACGAGACGAGATTTGAGAAAACATCGTCTCGGTCTCGTGAATTATCAAAAAAGACAGTATCGTCTCGGTCTTGGTCTCGTCTCGTCAGGGCTAGTCTCATTTGGACTCGTTTGGTCTCACTTGGTCTCGTTTGGTCTCATTTGGTCTCTTTTTGTCTTGTTTGGTCTCGTTTGGTCTCTTTTTGTCTCGTTTGATCTCTTTTGGTCTCGCCAAGTATAGTTACATTCTTATTTTTCATAGTATAGTAAAAATATAAAAAATTAAATAACTGAAATTAAATCGAGACTAGACACGAGACTTTCGCGAGACTAGACGAGACGAGACGAGACGAGTCCAACCTCTAAACTAAGAGGAGATCAGTGATTTTAATGACCCAAAAATTTGCAGATTTGATGCTTTCGTCATTGAATTATTTTAGTAGACATAATTTCTGTTGAAACTTCCTGTATTTCAGATTTTTAATTAAATAAACTCATCAGGAAAACTTCTCTTTCCCCAATAAAATATTTTCCTCTCCAAAGAATTGACTCATTTATTGTTTGGTGTCTTTTGCAGTGAAGCGTCCCATACTATTCTGATAATTCAATTAAATAATATTAGAGTCCTTGAACAAGAGACATAAAACTACTTTAAAAATTAGTATTTTGTTAATTGTATGTAATTAGACTGTATACAATAGATAGAACCCGCTTTCTATTGTCTTGTAATAATTTCTAATCAATACTTAATATCTCCACGAGTGAATGAATTTGCATTTAATTTCGAATGTGATGAGTGATATACAACATAAAAATGTCTGTCTGATTTAGATATGTAAACGTTTATTAAGGAAAGATTAATGTCAAAGGATGTTAAGAAAAAAGTTTTACTTATTTTTTAAGTATGATACGGAAAATTAAATTTTTATGTTTTGGAATTAATACATTAAAGAGTCACTTTAATTTCCCTAAAAAAGTAGTATTGGAAAAAAATGGCTGAATTATGCACATTACGGGACTTTCCAATGCACCCTCTTCTCTGTGTATTTATATAATTTAATTATCGCGCATTAATATTATAATATTCCTGAAAAAATTAAATTGATGTTAAGATTTTTTCAAATTTTAACGTTTCTTCTAAGTCTAAAGAATAGGATTTTGAGATATGTATCTCTGCCTAGATCTTATGACACATATTTATGAATCTTGAACTTATAGTGATTCCCCCTGTGGACCGGGGTTAGAATTGGTCCACAGTATCCCCTGCTTGTCGTAAGAGGCGACTAAAAGGGGTTGAGAGTGGGCGTGTCGTTTCCCCACCTCGTAAAAAAACACGTTATAAGATCACAAGAAAATGTAGACGAATAGACAATACAGAAACGACTCTCCATCGAAGAATTGACTTGGATCATAGAAAGTAGATCTTCGAAATTGGAGAACGGCTACACGATACTCACAAAGAACTGTCATTCCAAAGATGATGAACATACAGATTTTAAGTAAAATTGAAAAAAGTAATAATTATTTCGTGCGGGTAATTTTAAATTTATTCAAAGGGGCCGTCCATAAATTACTTCAAACTAATTTCAAGATTTTTAAACCTCCCCCCCTTCCCATGTGTCACATTCTGTCACATTTTCATTGAACCCCCCTGTATTGTGACGTCACACTATCACTTTTATATGTTAAATTTTAAAAAGTTTCAATATTTTCTTTACTTTACTTCTGCCAATAGATGTCTAAAGGGCCATGTAAGCTTTTGCAGTGGCTATTGAGATTAAGTATCCATTCACTTCAAATTACTCCAAAAGAAAAGCATTACATCCATTTTTTTGTTCATTGTTTTTTAAAAATAATTTTATTTATCGGAATATCACTAGAGACCCAGAAAAACTACCGGGAACAGGGCGCTAATTTCCTCGTTTTCTGGAAATAAAATATATATATATGACCGCTATCGAGATTTTCGCCAATAAAGGAAATAAGATTTTGGATTTTTAGAGAAGTGAAAGATTTGGCTTAGGATAAAGTCGACTAGAAGCGGGTGGTTGCGTCAACGACCACATACCATACTGAATGAATATGAATATTTTGATTAAAAGCATAGTTTAAGGTCTCTAAAAAAGCCTTATATAGCATAAACATAAAAAAATGATTAATTCTAGTTTCTATTTTCAGAGATGCATACTTTCTCCTATGGTATAAGTGAATTATTTCAAATTTGCAATAAATATAGCCTATGTATATATTTACATAATTATTTATTATTTGTTCCTTATTTTGTATATAATGAAATTGATGCAAAAAGATGCAATCTCTGTACTTTGGGGTGGCCAATTCAGCTTGAAAAGTGAAGGAATTTCAGAGATTGGGTCAGAGTTTAAGGTACCTGTAGATTTGGGTCTTGAAAACTGAAGGTTTTGCCGGAATAACGGGCACAAGAAAAGTGTTCCGATCTCTAGAAGTTAGAATGGGTTAAACGAATTGGCAAATGCGTTTGTTTGGTTAGTATCTAATTTAATCTCGAATGGGTGTTGAATGTTTGAATGTTGTCGTGTATTTCGCCCAAATAAAACTTTAGAGGAGATTATGTACAAAGACGTTTCGCTACAGGTTGCCATCATCATTCCGAACCTGTGCCAAAACCTCTCTGTATATTGAACAAGTAATAAAAAATTATGTAAATTTACATTGGCTATATATTTATTGAAAATTTGAAATAATCCACCTATTTCATAAAAAGTTATGCATCTCTGAAACTAGAACAACAAAGCGTTTAATAGTATAATGTATGCGTATAGTATAATGATTTTTTTTTCTTAAAGAAATGTAAATGTAAAGTTTACGTGATTCGATTTCACTATAAAACAAATAAATATGAAATTTATAAATTAGGAAAGATAGTAATTCAGCCAGTAATGGAAGCCTCTGTCGAATAAAAACTCCCAATTGTAGAAAACAGTTTCGACTTTAATTATATAATCCCATCTTCAGTTCCATTGAGGTGTAATGAGCATAAAATGTATGACTATCAATGCAAAACAAAATAAATTATATAAATTAAATAATAATTGGTTCTTACAATATTTGCAAATTTAATACATTGAGTGCAGACAGTTGTTATGTATTATTGAACACAGAATTATAAATAATATGTAAAATGTGTATATCGGTCTTGTTATGCTCATATAATGGAAGACTAACGATTTAAATAAGATCGTTAGTCTGGCATTATATTAATCTTTTTGTTAAAAAAATTTTATTCGCTTTTGACACTGCGCTATATAAAGAGTGAGCATACCAAGACCGATGTACACATTTTGTATATTATTTATAATTTTGTGTTTAATAATACACAACAACTGTCTGGACTCAATATATTGAGTTTGCAAATATTGTAAGAAACAATTATTATTTTATTTATATAATTTATTTTGTTTTGTATTGATGGTCATACATTTTATGCTCATTACAGCTCAGTGAAGATGACATTATATAATTAAAGCCGAAACTGTTTTCTACAATCGGGAGTTTTTATTCGACAGAGGCTTCCATTACTGGCTGAATTACTCTCTTTCCTAATTTATAAAATTTTGGGCAGCCATCTTTCTTTCATCAGCGTTTAAAAATGAAATTACATTTTGGTATACTTACTGGATTTTGAAGAAGAGAGCTCATAATATTTGTCCAAATTGTAACAGACCAATATTTGTACTTAGGATTAACTTGAAACGTAAAGATCTGCGAAAATCTGGGACAATTATAAATATTAACTTTTCGTTTGGTAAAGTAAAAAGTTTGAACTATCATATTTTTATTTCTACTAGATGATATCCATAGTATTAATTTCTATAAAAATTAAATATTTTTATAAAAAATTAAAGAAATTAGAAAAGGTAATTTATCTCCTTTGTTTAATTTTTATTTATTTATTATTTTTTATTTTATGACAAGTGAAGAAGAAGAAGATACCGTCATCGGATGCATAATGCATTGGTGCATTCCAGCGTGCAGAATGCACCTGGGCTCCTTGGATCGTGGTTATATAACGACTTACGTCAGGGACCACCTGGGAACATCACTCTCTAAGGAGGGATTATAATTCGATTTAAAATTCAAACCTAATCAGAACAATTCTTGCAAGCCAATATGTGAATTTGGATTATGGATTGAAAATCATTTAAATTTTATGCTTGTGAATTGGAGATAGCAGATAATAAAAACATAGTATCGTTAGTTTAGCTAGACGAATTAAATATAATATGTAAAATTTTTATTTGATTGAAAAAAAATTTAGACTAGTATTTATTTAGTAGGCTATTAAGATTATGACACAATTCTATATATTTAGGAATTTTTACATTTAATTGCCTTTGTTTGGGTACTTAGCTTGCCTAGACAACGAAACGAATTTTCTCTACCCACTCGGATTTGACCCCATGAGAAGTGACGGATAAAATATTTCTAATTAAAAAGATTGATGATGAAAGTCAAACCTTCGAAACTATAGTCTTAAACAAATTCATTATATATGTGTATATATATATATATACCACTGGCATGCGGTCCATGGATGCTGTGGATGCGACCCATTCCTAAAATTTCAAACATTTAGACTATTTTTTATAATAGTTTTTAAGGATATTGGTGTAGGTACTTGGTGAAACATTTTTTAAAATTATTGGATAAAAAATATATAAGGTCGGTTTCAAAATTTTAGGAGGAGCTTTAAATTTTCAAATTATTATCCGTTATTTCAAATATTTCTATAAAAAACATTTTTCGCTTTGAAAAGTATGATATATTGGTTCTCGAAATGGAATAAAATTGTTCCATAATTTCATGGGGGTAATTAAAATGAATGATTTTTCCGAAAAGGGCGCCTATAGAAGGTTTGAATTCCCTGCCTGGTATCTCTTCCAGTTAAAGCAGGTCAAAGACAAGCCCAGACGACTTTTAGTCGAATAAAAATTGTTCTCTCTGAAGAACTATTAAAATAATAATAATGCAAAAAAGGAATAAATAAAGATTATTCGGGAATCTTTGGACTAATCCATTTCTAACAAATCTCAATATATATAAAACAATAAAAAAATTGAGTAAAATTGCGAGGGGGGTTTCATTCTGTATTTCCTATAAACTTAAAATAAAATAATAGTAAAAATTTTTACAAGACTCGGTACTCTCTTTTTCGTATCGAAGTGATTTGGCATTTTTTTTTATCGAGCAGTTTAAACTAGAAAGTACAAAGCTGAAAGATGAATAAAATAATAAATTAATTTTACTATTACAAGCTTTTTTCAAAATATTAGCTTTTTAGCTACTATAAGGTTAAAAAATTATTCTTTAACGTTTTGATTTTATTTCATCCGGAAATTCTAAAGTTAAACAGTTTAAAATCAAATAAGTTCTTTGTATTGAAGATGGAAGAAATTTTTGCACTAGAATTAACTTCTTTCGAGGTTCTACTATATTTCCTTCTCTCATCAAATCTAGAAGTTCTTAAGCTAAAAAACCTCAGTAATAGCTACAAAATTTTTTTTAAATAAAAATACAAACATTTTTCTTAACTTTTTTTTTTAATTGTTTGGTTTTGTAGTCATAGTTCATTTACCTAGTGGGTATGTAGTATGATTCTTTTATCATGGGCTAGTAGTGTTGAGAGGGAACTGAATTTTCGCAGGTCAAATTTTTATTTTGCCGCGAGCAAGGCCTGAACTTAAGCCTTCCGCTCCAACATCGCCATCAAGGCGAAGCAGAAGCGGTAGCTCTAACGTTTTTTTTAACTTAATGAATCTTCAATATATTCAAATAACTTGGTTATTTGAATGCAGACGAATACTCAGACATAAAAAATATTTATAAAAGGAATTTAGTTTTTAAGGTCTTAAATTCTTTGATATTAGTAGAATATTTTTAATTCAATAATGGTCTATTCACCGAAAACTTTTTTCGGGTTAGCATAATTTTTATTTTCGCCTTTCGGGTTGAATGGTAGTGAAAGTTTTGCTACACTTTAATATATTGCATGTCAGAGCTGTTTTGTCCTGAAGGTCGAGCTAACATGCCCAAACAGTTAGTACCTGGGTTCAACTTCAAGGGAGACGATCACTCTGATAATGGAATATAAAAATATTCTACTAATATCAAGGAATTTAAAACATTAAAAACTAAATTCTTTTTATAAATAATTCGGTTATTATCGCGAGTTGTATTTTTTAAAAATTCCATCTTTTTTTCAAAAAAAGATACCTATTTATTTTCTGATTTAATTAAATAAAAAATTATGTTGTATACAATTTGTCCACATTTCAGACACACAAATAAATAAATAAAGAATTGATTAATACTCCAGTTAAGTAAATTTTCAAATTGCATTTTATTTCCTAACTTTACTTTATTTATTACAAATGATCTTAATGGTTCAATAAAAATAAGTAAATAATGTTTTTATATAGCTTGATAAATCAATAGACTGTACGTAATAAAAGAAAAATAATTATTATTAAAAGTGTATCGGACGATGAAATTAATTTCGCAAAAAGAAATCCCTCGCGATTTCTACCTATAATAATAATTCGCTTAACTACCGCGGTGGTTTCCTACCAATTTCTTAGACAAATCAAATCTCCACTAATTAGCCTCCTCCTGTGTGTTCTCTTTCTCCTTTCTTTATGCATACATAATAAGTTGTAATATTTATCTTCCAAATCGGACAGGTGTCAGGTCAATTATATATTTCAAATTTGCCCTGTCACTGTTTGATGTTTGTTTTCTTAAAATATTCAATTGACTCGCTCGCATGTCAAAAGTGAAAACATTCTGATCAATTATCAATAATAATAATTTCTTGATTTTTTTATTAGTTTGTCAATGTGTTGGTGTGTGTTTTGTATTTCATGATGGGATGATAATTAAGGTGGTCTTTATTTATTCCTCAAAGAAGAGTGCTTAACCCTTATCTCCTCGTCTGCCTACTCTCTTAATGTCCAAATGTCTTTATTATGTAAGGATACACATTAGACTTGTGGCTGATATGTGTGTGTGTGTCTATGTTAATTACGAAAAAAGTGTGTTCGGCGCCTCAGGTCTTGAGGGTGGTCATCAATTAACAAGAAAAAGTATTCACCATTTGTAGCCATCATTCATCTCTGCTATACTTGGCAAAAAGATCGTGAATAGAATAATAAAACATCGATCATAGTGTATTTCTATTCACACTTATGAAATCAAAGGTAAAATTTAAATCATTTTCAACCCTTTACTTTAGAGCAGTCCTAATATTAAACTTAAATATGATAAACTATTAGAAACTTGTTATAAAGAAAAATCAAAGAATTTTTTCTACAAACACCCATTAGCTATATTATTATATTATTAATTACTATAAAAAGGAAAAAAATATATTTCTTCAAAAGGGGTGGGAACACTCTATAAATGACATTGTAAACTTACCCATCTTGTCTTTAAAACTGAATAATTAAGCGAATGTTTTCTACATTTGATTCAATTGCGAATTTTTTAAAATATTGAATGAAAATAATATCTGAACTTATATATTTCTAACTTGAATTAATGATCTTAAATAAATTTTCTAATTTTTCTAATTAATATAACAAAGAATAATTGACATTTCAATGAGAATTGTTTTTGACCGCACTTTGAAAAATTTGAAAAATATATTTATCACGAGACTACTGCGGATTACGCTATTGGAGTCTGCGGAGTCTTAAGTCTGGACCAAGAGAGAAAAAGATGTGATCCACTTAGCTACAATAGAAAAATTATAAAATGTATTTAAAATCATTATTTCAAGTTAGAAATATATAAATTCAGATATTATTTTCACTCAATATTTGACAAAAATTCCCTACATTTGATTCGCGATTGAATCAAATATAGAAAACATTCGATTAATTTATGGCAAGCATCTAACATACATGCTAATAGATCGAGCGCTCTGGACTGGGAGATTAAATATATAACATCTGAGATTTCAAATTCACTTGGTGATCCATCCGAATGTCTAGCGGGCTATACGCGAAATGACGTTGAATTGTAGTTAGGTGGATCACATCTTTTCTCTCTTGGTCCAGACTTAAGACTCCGCAGACTCCAATAGCGTAATCCGCAGTAGTCTCTCGATAAATATCTTTTTCAAATAAGCGCGGTCAAAAACAATAAATTCTCATTGATATGTCAATTATTCTTTGTTATATTAATTAGAAAAATTATAAAATTTATTGAATAATTAAGGAATGAATTATTATTATTATTATTATTATTGTTTTATGTAAATATGAAAATCGCACCCGATTTTTCTTTTTCTTTCCTTCTTGTCGGCCAATTTATTCAATTTCGTTTTAATCTTAAGTGAGTCTTTCAAGTGAGTGGATGTTCGATTCTTTTCTTAATTCCAGACAAATAATTGATATTTTCCACAGTATCTAGGCAGAAATTGAGTAAATATGTACACACGCTATTAACCCTTTCGCTTTCTATATATTGATATAATATTTTTATTGTCTAAAAAATTTTTTTGATCCGGGGATGAGAGTTAGAATAAGGCCTCTTGGAGAAACAGTTGGTGACTTCTATGATAAATAAAAATCCCCTTTCTCTAAGTCGAAAATAGATTTCTTTATTTGGAAATTGCAAAAAAATTCGATACAGTTTCGGTAGAAATTCTCTGCCATCATGTTTATAGAAACCTTATTATCTTAACTCGCATCCCCGGGTCAACATAAATAATGGCCAATGCCAAGTACCACGTACTGAATATTAAAATTTTTTAATTAAATATAAGAAATAAAATCACAATTTACTGATGTAGCAAACGAATTATATATGTTTATTAGCATCAAGGAGAGGAAAATCTCATTAATTTCACTTTATCAATCAACTATACTCTGATACTCTCGGCAAACAAAATCTTTTCATTTAAGTGGATATTGATGAGGCAGTCCAAAAGAAGTAGAGTAAATAATTAAAATGGGATTTGGCCATCATTACAAACAAGATCATCACAAACAAACGTCGGTTTATAAATAAAAAGATAGTATAAATTATCTTCTTTTTTGGACTGCCTCATCAATATCCACTCAATTTCAATTATCAGTCCGTCTCCAAAAATTACTCAAATCTTTTCAATTAAGTTCTACAGCTAGAGATCTCAAAATATGAGTTCTTCTCATTGAAAATAAAATTATCTTACAGCAGAAAGATCTTTCTACGACTTTTAGTTGTCGGGAATATTGGAATTCAGATACACTGACGGAAAAATGTCATAATTTAAGATAGTTTCTTCATGTTTGATTTTTTTTTTTAAATACAATAAGCATAAGTTTTTTTTTAAATATTCATATTTGCATAGATTTAATATTAGAATGGGGGAGCCGAGTTGGCCGAGCTGGCTAACGCGCTGGCCCCGTTTCAGTATCGTTGATGACGATGTTCAAGCGGGAGGCCGGGGTTCTATTCTGGCTAGCATATAAAATTTCTACCGGCTAAAACTCGGCTCCCTCACTAACCCTACTAACACTTTGCTGATGTACTGTCTAAATGAGCTTTGTTCCCGGTGACAATAAATAAATAAAATTTTTTTAAAAATATTCGAATCGCCCGACAGGTAAAATATATGGTAGTTGGAAAAATTGGAAACTTCTTAAGACTCAATACTCACGCTTTCCGCATCCCTTTGTCAACACACTGTTAAACTTAAAAAGTTAAGACTTGTCAAATAAGTGCTTGTGGACCAAATTTCAGCACCTTGGTCGATTGCTTGCTTCCCTTATGATAATTTAATTTCTTAGAATTTCAACTTTTTAAATACCAATAAAGTATTAGTCAAATATATTATATTATACATATATTAAAAAGAAAAATATTAAAATTGTCGGACTGAAACAGGAATTTTTTATTATATTTTTCGCTGTGCGCACACAAATCACGCCAGATTTTTTTATTTCACGAAAATTTGTTCTTTATAGATTTTACATTTACTTTTTTGTTCTTTAGATTGTAAATCGACAGTATATTTATTACACCAACTGGGCAATAAAAAAAAGAACCAAGCCATTAAATCGTATAAAAAGCAAAAGATTTGCGTTAATTTGTACCAATTGAAATATGGTAACGAGTTTAATGAAAGGAGAGAGAGAGAGAGAGGAAAGTAAAATTATTTTGCATTTGACCAGTGGACAGAGGACAGTGAGTGAGGTCTCACTTAGATCAGATCCTCTCTTCTGTGCGTCTTTATCTTCCGTGTGTGGCCATCACAAAACAGAAAGACAGAGACCGAGATTAGCTTCTTAATTACATCCTCTCCGTATACACAAAGTCTTAATTGATCGGGCCGAATATGGCGCTTGTTGATGGCTACAGGCTCCGAGTTGTTTTTATTCTTGATGTTGTTGCATATTGCAAAATGAGAATAGATACTGCATTTTGAAATTAATTTATTTTCTTATTTTCTTGTTCAAGTAATTACACTGCTCAACAAAAATGTGTATCCTTAAACCTAAAAATGGATCCTAGTAGAGTTTTATGGGCTGATTCTCATGGGATTTTGAATTTCTTACAACAGGTAAGGGTTTTGAAATGTTTTTGATCTTAACACCGAAAAAAGCCATTTTGGTCTATTATAGATATGAAACATCAATATTTGAAATCACATTTTTAAATTAAATAACAAAATATGATTTCAAATATTGGTGTTTCATTTCTTTCATAAATCAAAATAACCAGGGTGGGGAAGGATCACCAGACACAATCATGTTCAAACCTATCACAGTACGCTCGCTGTTTGCCAGTAGCAGCATCAGCCGGCCATTTTCAATTTCATTTCAATAGATTGAACGTTTTGAAAAAAATCGTCGACGCAAAAAAAGGGGTAACATACGTAAGTACCATCCATTCATCCATCTCGAAAAAAATGGGTAACATACGTAAGTACCATCCATCCATCCATCTATCTGCCCGCACTAATCACCTCAATTAATGAGAGCTCTTGCTATTTAGGCAACTGAATTGGCAGATCATTTAAGAGTATATTTACCCTACAAAAAAGCCGCAAGCCATTCCTCCTTTTTTAATTTATCCAAAGCGAAGCAGATAAAGTATTGGATCGGTCTCGCGGCAAGCACGACTTAAAAAGGGGGGGGGCTTAGGTAAAGACAGGTCCCCATGGTCTCAATCAAAGTCACAAATTGTAGTATTTAGTTTGAATTTTATGTGACAGTTTTGCCAAAAATTACATGGGGTTCATGCAGAGGCCAAAAAGTACAATTTTTCTGATAAGTGCAGGATGATATAAGATATATGGATGGATGGATGGTACTTACTTATGTTTTTTTTTTTCGTCGGCGATTTTTTTTCAAAATGTTCAACCTAATGAAATGAAATTGCAAACCTACCATTACTTTAACAAAATGAAGCGCTGATTAGTTTTTGGTACATATCGGCCTACAAACATTAACATTTTATTCCAGTACTTTTTTAATTTTTTCTAAATATCTTAAAAATGACTTCACCAATTTTGATAAAATTTAATTTTCTAATTAAAAGTACATTGAGGACCATTATATAAAGTTTTTAGTAAAATTATATTTTAAAGTACTTTACCCTAGAATAGGATAGTAAGAACTTTTTAAAAATTATTTAAAGTTTATTCATTTGATCGGTATAATATAGCTCATCGTCATTGGTCGCCTGTCGGCGCCTTTAAGGCATTGGCGCCGTCGTGTACCATACGACCTTGCATACATGGACGCACTTTTTCAGTGTTTTGATCAAAAACATCTCAAAATTCCGAACTTTTGTAAAAAATCTGATAATGCATGAAAATTAGGATAAAAATTACTAGGATCCATTATTGGCTTATATTAAAGGATACAAATTTTTGTTTAATTTTTGTGGAGCAGATATATATTAATTCATTTGTTCATCCAATCTTCTATTATAATAATTATTATTATCGATTATTAAAAACTCTTATCGAGTTTTGAGATCGAATAGATTTTTGACATTGTTCGAAAGTTAATAGAAATGGAAATAAAATAGTTCGATGTGAATGGTTTCCATCTTCAGAAGAGAAACATTAGATTAGATATAAAGATCGATCCAGTTTTTAAATCTGTTTTCCTCTCCGGGTGGGCGGACCAGATGAACAACAACAACAACAAGAACGACAGGAAGCCAACGTTACAAATTCGATTAAGTTTATTAAATAATGCATAATTCTCTCTAATAGTTCCTTGTTGTATTTATTATTTTTAAATTATAAAACGTTTGTAAAATAAGAAAACTATTTATTATTGTTATTGAAAAGCCTATTTAATGTATATAGTCTTGGAGTCACGTGAGTGTTCACACGAGCGAGTCGGGGACCTTCAAGTACTCTTTCTGCCTAGGAGACAAATACTAATTAATTCTATCTTTTATGAGCCGCCTGCAGACTAATGAGTAGAGTGCTAGATACAAGTTCTATTCTCTTCTATCTCTAACACTAAATAATTAAAAAAAATGGCGTAACTTGTCCCCGAGTCCAAAAAAATGTTTTTTTAACCATTTAGCTTTTTATCTGTACTAATGACTTCTCGGCTAGATTGTTTGAATAGTAATTACAAATTCTTAAATATAAAGATACGTAGCTGTTAAAGCTTTTATTTTTGTGATTGAATTCATTATTAAATATTAAATTTATATTTAAATGATACATAATTAATTATAGTCATTTATTGGCAACAACAAATAACACACTATACTACGACGTTTAGATCGAGTTATTCCGCGATCCTAAAATAATAAGAACCCAATCCGATTATAGGTTAACTCGGTCATGTAAGAGTCCACCGTGGTCGAATCAGTTATCCTAAAATCTGATTGGATTCTCATATTATTTGATAAAGATCGCAGGATAAGTAGATCGAAACGTCGTAGTTATTTTGTGTTGTATAGTTCTCATATCTGATAAAGATCGCAGAATAAGTCGATCGAAACGTCGTAGTTATGTTGTAGGAATGTTGTTATGATCAATAAAGGATTGTAATTATATCAGACTTATAAATAACAATTTAACCTTTATTAAATATATAAGTTTCCACTTAATATCCAAGTCATCTGATTTTCAAAATTTTCAAAAAAACTTCATTTACATTCTTTTTTGGAAATTTTGAAAAAAAGAACTAAAAGAAAATCGATAAAAAATTTAATTCAATAACTTAATTTTCAAGCCTTCAAAAAACTTATAATACCTATTATATACCTAACAAAGTGAAAATGATATTTTAAGTGAAATTAGATATTTAAATGTAAACGTCCAAATTTTCAACAAAATCTAATCATCTTCTAATTTTAATTTATGAAATTTCATTATGACACTAAGTAGTATTTTTTGATTATGTACTTATAATACTTTTTAATACTACTACAATTGTAGAGTATAGTACATGATTTCCAAGGCGATTCAAAAAGTAAAGACGGGATCTAGAGATTGGCCATACTTGCTCAATAAATTAGCCGTTGATAAAAAATGTACCAAACTCTACCCTTGCAACTTGCGAAGACAAAAACAAAAACACACCCCTTCATCCCTAATCTGTTTTATTTTATCAGAACCAACAGAATTTAAAGTCACGTTTAAGAAATTGGCATTATCTAATATTTAGGGTTAATTGAAAAGTTTTTCTTTTGTCGAGACTAGCAGAGGTGTTGATTCACAAAGAGAAACAAAGAGGCTGTCCTCTGCTTGATGCTTAGGGTTAACTTACTTCTTGTATCTCCTGATGGAGATGGGTTGATAACAAGAAATATATATCGAGACAAAACTCATAAAACATATCTGTTTTATTTATCTGAAACCTACCTAGTTTTTTAATTAAGTCTTATTTAAAAAGTTTTACCTAGAACTGTCACCATATTCCTTAAAAATTATATAATACTCGTCACCAATTGGCTTTTGATTACCTACTATGTGTCTGATATGAATTAATTAACTTATTCCTCTTCGTTAACGCAAGCAGACACTTGTTCTTGGCCTTGATAGATGCCTACTTGTTCTTCAATTAAATGGCATTTATTTAACGATGTTTTATCCTTAAAATACGACTTGTCGTTTATTTTTTATTTTTTATTTATATAAGTAATATCAATATTTTTTTCATTTTCATAACAAAAAGCAAAAATAATTTTTAAGAAAAAAATAAAAACCGACTTCAAGAAATTAAATGCAACAAATAAAATACACTAAAATGTATAAAATAATAATTATCTTATTTAGTTACAACTAAACGACGAAATATTAAGATGAAATTACTTTTTGAAGTTGGTACCAAACAAACTATACCTATAAGCGAGCATACCCTCCAAACGTACTAAGTAAGATCCGTCGAGTGCGATTCATAAAAGGTATATGTTTGGCACCAACTTCAAAAAGTAATTTCATGTTAATATTTCGTCGTTTAGTTGTAACTAAGTGGGATAATAATTATTTTATACCTTTTAGTGTATTTTATTTGTTGCATTTAATTTTTTGAAGTCGGTTTTTATTTTTTTCTTAAAAATTATTTTTATTTTTCTCTTTTTAGTGATGTTATTAATAGTGATCATATCATCAGAACTTGACCAAATTAATATGACACCATCCCTAAGACACCTCTACTAGCAAAATAGCTGTATAATTTTAGGTTATATAACTGTTATGTTGTGTTGATGTCTTATAATCGTTATTAATAACTGAGGAGCACTTATAAAACAGCAACACAACATAAAGGTTATATAACCTAAAATTATACAGCTATTTTGCTAGTTGGGACCCCTTTTGGATAAAAAGAACCATCGAAATCGGTTCATAAACAAAGAAGTTAGGTCTAAAAAAACCTAATAAAAAAGGTCTAATACCTATGAAAAAAAAATGGGACCAATCGGAAGGTAGGCTGAACCCAATGCAATTTTTTTTTTCAAAATCGGTTCACAATTGGCGGAGATATGAGGTAACATAGGCACAAAAAAAAAAAAAAAAAAAAAAAAAAAAAATTCAGTCGAATAGAGAACCTCCTCCTTTTTTGAAGTCGGTTAAAAATAAGCATATGATATACCTATAAAAAGATGATCTTCAAAAAGGGGCGAATTCCCATGGCAATTTATGATCTTATTAAAAAAAAAATCTTACATTTTTAATCAGGTGTGTCCAACCTTTTGGCTTACACGGGCCACATTTGAAGAAAAAAAATTGTCTCGCACCACGGATAAAATATTATAATTCTATTGATATTTGTTATTCAAAAAAGATAGTTAATAATGTAGAAATAAGAACTTTATGATATTTTTAGCTCATAGTAAGTTTCTAATTTTACTATTCGTAAATTTTATAGATAAAAATAGCTTCTCGTAAATGTAAATACATACCTGCCGTCCTACATACTTACAAAAAGTGATATCATGTAGAAGTATTTGTTTATATTTTTTCTGGCTAGATAATTAATATAAAATTCTAATAAAAAGACAATATTAAATTTCTTCAGATCGGTATTGTTCTAAAACATTCAATCAGAAAGTATGCAAGTAGAAAATTTATTTCTAATGAAAATGGAGTCGAAAATAAACCAAAATGATGATTATTTTTGGAAATCTAGTTCCAGATTCAAAATTTGAAATTAGCACTTTTATTTTTCGAAAACTTCTAAGTAGATTTTGAGATTTCTTATTTTAGAGAAAAAAATTATCAGGCCAAATAGTGTGTTTTCCAGTATCCACATATAAAATAAATCTCATTGTTTTAAGGAATTTTATGACTGGGTTGGATAGCCCTGGTTTAAATCGAATGGGATTAACCCTAGGATGCATGACTGTCACGGTATACATATTTACATGACATGGGTGAATTATACCCATTATGAGAAAACACAATAAATATTATTTATAAACCATATTTATTTGACCATTTTAACATTTTGTTATTAACATAACATAAACTAATTATTTTACAACGTTAAGACAATTATTACATTTATATACAGTGTGTTCCTTAGATATTGGCTTATTACAAGAAATACATTGTCTGTCACATTTTCTATATTTTTTTGTTGGACACATATAACAGCGTGCTTTTATATTTAACTAGCTGCAAGGCGCCGCCTTCGGCGCCCCTCTTGCTAGCCAGGTGGCACGCCCCCTGGACCCCCAGCCCTCGGACCCCACCCCACCACCAACCACCGCCCCACCTCACCACCCCGCACCCCAGCCCCGCACCACCCCACTACACCCATGGACCCTCACCTAAACCCTCCACACCACCCTTCAACCCCACCCCACCCCACCCCTGTACCCAGTTTTTTTCATTTCTAGCCTTCTAGTGACCCATAGATTATGTCTCCATATCCATATTATTCACACTCTCACTGCTACTACTATCACTATCAATTGCATTTCCTGGCAATGAATTATAATTTGGGTCTATATCTTCATCCAGAGCTGCATCTTCAACATCTCCATAATCAGAATCTTCACTTGATTCTGATCCAACATACGAAGTTTCGTCGAGCCATTGCAGCACAGTTTCTTCAAAATCAGGATCGGTATATTTGACAGATTACCTTTTCCTACCACGTGTCGATGCCATTTCTACAAAAGAGGCTGCATCTAAAGCTAATTTAAATATAATATAGAATAGAAACCTACCGAATTACAAATATTTTCTACGATTGAAAACACAACCACAAAACACAAAACAGCTTCGGCAGATTACAACTAACTAACGTAGTAAAGGACACAAATTCAAGAATGAAAGTGGAAAATCACTAATAATTAGTATACCAACCAAAATTAAATGAATGCACCAAATTTTAAACTAGAGAAGGTGAATTTGAATGTCACAAATTAGTTCGGGTACAAAATACCCATGTCATGTAAATAATGGTAAAAATAATAATATGTAAATATTTAAATAACAATAAATTTACGGTACACGTTAACACTTCTATTTCATTCATAACTAACCAATAGAGGAATTCATGACATTTGATTACATTTCTTACACATCTTATCAGTAAAAAACAGAATTTTATTACATAAAATACCCATGTTATGCATCCTAGGGTTAGAAGGATATGAGGAATGATAATTTATTTTTTAAAAGGGTCACGTATATAATAATCTCTGACTATTAATTATCTATTGACATGTAAGAACGTGCAAAGGTCTAAAAGACAACTCCTGACAAGTTTTAGTCCCGGAGAAATTATCAATTAATTGTGATTGTTCTAGAAAGTCCCAATTCCTTTTTCTCCTTGTACTAGAATGATAACTATATTAGAGTTGGTTAGTATCGTAGCATATAAATTACGGAAATAATAAATATTATATTTTAGAAAAATGAAAAGATGAGAAGAAGAATTTCTAAATTTTCGGGAATATCATTATTTTTTTTATATTATATAGTTGAGCTTATAATTTTGCTTTTAGTGAATTTTATTCTTGAAAAAAGCTACACGACTTGTACAAATGTACATTCATATTCTGAAAAGGGGAACAAATATATCTCTACATATAAATCTCAATTTTTTAAGGAAGTTTATGATTTTATGTTGGGTCAAACTCATTGCAGTGCTGAGTCGTTAGCGACCCGTGGGCTACGGGTTGGACAGCCCTGTTTTACATAATCTTATAATATGGAGTCTTCTCTATTTTTTTATAGTATTTTATTTTACTCCTAGTATTTTTTTAGTTTTTCAAAATTTTCCATAAACGGCTCAAAGTATTTTGATACAAATTTGAATAGAGACACAGGACTGCAAAAGTTTTATCAGAGGATATGCCGTGATAGTATCTAATAAAACTGAAATAAAGTACCTACCTGTTTTATTTCTTTCAGTTTCAGAGAGAAAAAAGTAATAGGTTTTCAAAATACATTTTTTTACTCAAGAAGACTTTGAGACTTACAAATCTGACAGCCCTGTTTTACATAATCTTATAATATGGAATTTCTCCATTTTTTTTATAGTATTTTATTTTACCCCTAGTATTTTTTTAGTTTTTCAAAATTTTCCATAAACGGTTCTAATTATTTTGATATAAATTTGAATAGAGACACAGGACTGCAAAAGTTTTATCAGAGCATATGCCTTTATAGTATCTAATAAAACTGAAATAAAGTACCTGTTTTTGTTTTTTCAGTTTCAGAGATTAAAAGTAATAGATTTTCGAAATCCATTTTTTTTACTCAAGGAGACTTTGAGACTTACAAATCTTTTAAAAATCTCAGCTTCAAATTTTTTTACCAAAACATATTTTTTTTTTCAAACTTCTACTTGTGAAATATAGTAAAAAATTAAAACGTCTCTTTTTTGATTAAATTTCAAATTATATTTGATCTTTCTAAATACTCAAAGAATTAATATACATAGATATAAAAAACGATTTATAAGTCGAATTAAAAAAAGTCTAATAATTTATTCAAGCGATTAGCAAAAGATTTCTATTAAATGTATTTCAATTTAAAATACTAAATTTATTTTTAATTATGATATGTAATAAATATTAAAAAAAAAAACCCCAATCCACTATCTTTTTCTTTAGGTTATATATCGGGCGCAATCTCTTATCAAGAATCACAAGGATCTTACGATTTTAAATTAAGATCAATTAATTATAGACTTGGGCGCGCGGTGAATTTTAAATCACTATGATATTTCTTGTTTCAAAAGAACGAGGAGAAAGAAAGAAAGACAGAAAGAAAGAAAGAGAGACATCATTACGACCGAGATTTATCTTAGAACGCGTGCGAGAAATTTTTTTTCTTTTTAATTAGTATTCAAAGCTTAGACGACTCCATATGTAGAGTGATCAAGAAAGAAACTAAGAGATTAGATTAATTCATATTTAAGAGAGACGACATATTTCAAATTATATTTTATATGCTAATGATTTTTCTTTTTTATATGTATAATAATTATTTACATGGAAATATGCGCATAAGAAAAAATAGAAAATACTTCAATGGATGAGTAAAAAATTAAAAGAGATTTTAATGCACGTTAAGGAAACTATAAATCTTTTTTTTTTGTATAATCTTGTTGGTATGTAAC
This sequence comes from Forficula auricularia, assembly GCA_024734495.1. Classification (NCBI taxonomy): domain Eukaryota; kingdom Metazoa; phylum Arthropoda; class Insecta; order Dermaptera; family Forficulidae; genus Forficula; species Forficula auricularia. Next base: position 107,388,879 of record JALMQS010000099.1, on the reverse strand, counting down.
ATCAGCAGATGTTTTTAAATATATAACAAAAATTACTTTTACTTATTATTATCATTTCCGGCCATAATGAGTATTAATTTGATAGTTTATAATGGGAAATAAGGACAAGTTTTTTTGTCTGATTTTTTTTTTATATATCAATCAACGTTAAAACTTATATTATTATTTTTGTAAATAGCCTCAAATCAAAAAACTTATATATTTTATTAATGTTTTGTAAATAGTTTCAAACCAAAAACTTATATTTTTATTTTTTTTTTGTAAATAGTTTCAAGTCAAAAAAGTTATATTTAATTTTTATTGTATATATGTGGTCATCCGGAGTTCATTGGGACTTTTATAATTTAGGTTAGAGTCCTTTTGTTTACATGCCATTGTTATATTTTGTTATCAAATAAATGTGCCTATTGACCTTTGGGGCAGATTGCGTGTGTAAAATGGAGAAATAATAAAAGAATCAACGCAAAAGTCGACGAAACTTTGGTGGATAAATAAAAAGTCACACAAAAAATGTGTCCTTATTTTCCTAATATAAACTTTCAAATTAAAAGAATCAACGTTTCGTCGACTTTGTCGACTTCTTCAGGGCTCCAAATAATTACATCACAGACGAATGTGTGATGTAACTATTTGAGGCCCTGAAGAAGTCGGTAAAGTCGACCAAACGTTGGTTGATAAATAAAAAAAATCACACAACAAAAAACGTGTCCTTAAAATTTCCCGTTATAAACTTTCTCAAATTACTTTTACTATTTTTATTTTCACTTGCTACATCTCTATATAATGGCAGTAATGAAATGCTTTTAAATGAGGGAGACTTAGTATTGTTGAAACTTTCAAGCAGTTTTAATCCAAAAATAGCGGGTCGGGTTAGGCTAGGGGTTAAAAATACCAGCCTGCTAACCTAGTGGACCCGCGTTCGAATCCGACTCGAGGCATCCGGCTAAAATCCAATCCCTGGTAGAGACAAATTAAACATAATAATAATAATAATTATCGTAAATTGGCTTATGGCTAGAAAAGGCCGAAAAGCCAAAAAAAATCCAAGAATAATTAAATGGGTGCCTTAACAGAGGTACTTACGACCTGATTTTTCCACCGATACATCCATTAATATTAGCTGATATAGAATATTGCCAGTATAGTCAAAGCTGCCCGAAATTAATTTGAAATTTATCATGTTGTTGATCTTAGAGATAAGCATTGTAACAAGTCTACCCATTGTGAAGTTTTAATCAATTTTCCAATTTAACCATGATTCTTCAAGATCATCAACTTTAACATAGCCTCAACAAAAAAATATCGCGAACATGAATTTAGGTCATTTATCAAAGATTTTAATAGATATGTTTATATTGCATGTTGAGAGGTCTTGTCTTCTCGGGAGTCGAATCCAAGCACTAGTAAGCTGACTAGTTGCCCGGAAAGCTTACTAGTACTTGGGTACGACTCCCAAGGGGACAAGGCCCTCCTACATTCAATATAAACATATCTATTAAAATCTTTGATAAAATGACCTAAATTCATGTTCGTAAAATTAATTGATTATATATCCCAAGTTGATTTTGAGAAAAAATTCAATCTTTCTTTTTCAAATAGATACTCATTTCTTTCCAAAAAAATATTGTTTCGGGCCTCTAGCTCAATGAGAAAGTAATGAGAACCTGTGTTCTAGTACCTAAACCTTTTCATTTCTGTTAACAGTTGAACTGAAGAGGATGAAATCAGCTTTCAGATTGACTACTAGTCATACATAAATATTCAAGTAGAAAATGAATCTTGTCGAAGTAGCTTTGCTAGTTTATCATCTTGTCGCTAGATAGTCAATTCATCCTGGTGCAATCTAGTTATATAAACCTCAAAATTTCTTGCTTCTCGCTAAACTAGTTCGAAATTGGCTAAAATATCTTTCTAGAACCAATATAAAAATTAAGCCTAGGTACTTTTATTTGAAAGTAATGGAAGGCAGCCAAAGGGTAGTGAGGAAAGAAAAAATTAAACCATATCCAAATAAGGTATAATTTATTGGATTCCTTCCTCCTTTCATTTCAACGTTTCGAGGATTTTTCCCTTCTTCTTTACGGTTTCAAGGGGACAATGAAGGAAACAAATAAAATGGAGAGACGAAGGAAGCAGTTTATTTGTTTCCTTCATTGACCCCTTGAAACCTAAAGAAGAAGGAAAAATGAAACGTTGAAAGGAAAGGAGGAAAGAATCCAATAAATTACACCTTATTTGGTTATGCATTTCCTTACTACCTCTTGGCTGCCTTCCATTAGTTTTAATTATTAAGCTTACTGCTAGCGAATTAGAGATTTATTATTTTATTCAGGTTTATTATAAAAAGTATGTATGGTAAGTAAAATTCTTTTGGTGTTCGCATTTTCCCCTCCCCCCATTCTATTGTATTATTTAGTTGATGATTTTGATTTGTTTTATATCCCATTTGACACCGTAACCGTAGCACAGCCATTTTTAGTATCATACAAACCAGAGTACGTAATTAGTACCTTCTCAACATTCTTCAAGACATATGAATTTTCAGAAAAGACAAACAATAAAATTAATTTGTACAAGTGTGATTGTGTTGTAAAACAATTTTATTTATGTTTGTATTGTTTTTTCTTTCTTTGTCTACTTCGATTCTACTTGAATCGAATCGCACTCTCTATCAATTCCACATCTAGTTAAGGTTAGGCTCATCATCATTTTCATATTTCTTCTGTCCTTAAATAGTGTGCAGAACAACCATCTTCCACTTGAGGCATATAATAATTCCTTTGCAAGAGTTGTTGTCTCGAGTGCATAAATTGTGCCGGTTTGTAAAAATTATTAATGCAATTAAATTCAATCGACATATCAAGTCCATGGAGTACACATCAGAGAGAGAACACACAGAGCACGTGCCCTAGCTTAGAGGGAGTTTCACTTGTCGATTGTCGACCAGATGGGATGATGGATCTTTGCGATCAAATCGCACTTGGAATGTTAATTAACAAGCACTAGGGGCACTGGGACCTGAAGGGGGATGAACAGCAATAACAGCAGTCGGCAATCCATTTTTAATCACTTCAATTGGGTGAAGCAAGGATGAGAAAATCATTTGCAAAATGATCGACGAGCGATCAGATCTTCCTCGACAAAGAGACGCTCATTAGTACCCCCCCTCCCCCCATCCCCCATTCCTATGCTTCCCCCAAAACCCCAAATTTTCCTTCTCTTTCTTTCTAGACCAAATCTATCATTTTTATATTAATATACTAGCTGGGAAGCTCGCCATTGGTGGACCACTTGCTAGCTAGGGGGCTCTAACTTTGGACCTCCACCCCCACTGGTATAAACTGTTTTTTTAAACATTTGCGTCTTAAAAGAAACCTCCATATCAAATATCAATTATTAATTGACCTCCAGTACTTCGGAACAAATCGTTATGAAAACTTGATTTGTTTTTATTTTTTCTTAAAATGAGGATTTTTTTAAAAACCGTTCTTAACAAGAATTATCGTTTTAAAAGTAATCTGAATGCAATATATCAAACATTTAAGTTTTAAAAGTAACCTCTATATCAAATTTCAATTAATTGACTCCAGTAGGTGCTTCCGAACAAATCGCTATGAAAACTTGATTTGTTTTTATTTTTCCTTTTTTTATCCCTTTTAAAAACCGCTCTCATCAAGAATTTAGGTACGTTTTAAAAGTAATCTCAATGCAAAATTTCAAGTTTTTAACTCCTGTATTTACTGAGAAAAAGGCATGGAAATGAGATATTTTTTTTTTTTGACACATTTAAAATGTGAATCTTTTAAAAATCTTACTTAACATGAATTAAATTCTTCAAAGTAACCTAAATACAAAATTTCAAGTTTTTAACTCCTGGTATTTCTTGAGAAATGGGATGAACTGTTCTTAGTAAGCATTTAATTTAAGTCTTGAAAAATTCTTTCCATAGAAAATTTCAAATTTCAAGCCCAAGTATTTAGATCCTCGGCAAAAGTAGGCATTTTACAAATTATGCGTAACACATAATATATTCACGGACAAAATTAGCAGAACAAAAAAAAATGAAGCTTTAATTCCATTTAAAGCAAGACTTATCTTATTAGTTTCTTGATTAATTTGTTAAAATATTAAAGCCATTTGAGCCTCGAAAGTTAAATAATGTAATCAATAATTCCTTAAGTTAATTCTACATATTTAGAAAATTAGTTTATTATTTTTTGAAAAGAAAAATGAATTGAGGATCTGTCGGGATTCGAACCCGTGTCTCCTTTACGCGAAGAGTTTTAAAATATTATTTTTAATCTTACTTTTATTTATTTTAATCACTCACTTAAATATTGATTTTTTTCTCAAATTTCACATTTTATTTAATTTTTATAAAATTTTCTTTATTAGGTACACTTGTCGGTAATTTTGTCCTATAAATACATTAGATATTTAAAAATGTTGTCCAACTAATAATCACAAATAGATGTATGTATTTATTAAAATTTTGTTGTTTTTTGTTGCAGGTAAATCAAGCCGCATCTTATTATCGCTGTAAGTAAGTACAAAACTTTAATCAGTGAATTTAATACTTAGACCCACCTGCTATGTGTACCGAGTAACAAAATTCTTGACACTTGCCGGAAACCGAACCCGAGACGTTGTTACCAGAAGCTTTACCACTAAATCACGCGGGTAGTTTCGATTATTTATTCTTGAATTGTTCAATCAAATAAATCAATCAAGTGAGAGTATTTCTATATGGAAATGCTTTAGATGAGAGCGGTGCTCGATCTCTGACCTGGGTGAGCAAATAGTAACCAGCGCTTTCAACATGCCAAACCTGTCGGCTAAATTATTCCAATAGGTATCAGATAAAGCGCCATTATTTTTTTAATATATAGACATTATAAGATAAATATAAAATGAACTCAACAGGATTTTATGAATAAATATTAAGAATAAGAATAGAAGCAAATTCTTTGATATTAACGTTAAGAAATCCATCCAGTTCAACTTAACCAATTTAAATTTTTTATTCCTTTATCAAAAACGAAATCTTAAATCAAATGTCTGCTATAATTTGAATTTAGTTATATATGATATGCACTTCTATTGTGTGTCGCAATAATGAATTTATCTTTTTATAACACAACCATTGGCGTAGTTAGTGAGTTTTCTTAGGGGAGGCAGCCGGGCAGCTGATTATCCACCACAAGGTTTCAATTTCGGTAATGCGTTTTGAGATCAACTAACTAGTTAGTAGAATTGATAAATTTTGGAAATAACGAAATAATTTAATGAGAAATACATAAGTGATGTCTCGTAATACCTAATGGAGTTTCCATTTTTATAGGGGTGGGGGGGGGCTGAGTTTTGTAGGGGAGCACTGACCCTTGCCCCCATGATAATAAGATAACAACAGTTAGCTCTTAACCGTCTGTAATGTAAAACTTGAATAAAACAAGTCCGTTATCCAGATTCTTTCTCCTTTTTTCGACCGACCGCCATTTTCTATTCAACCCTTCGTTTATTTCTGTTGTCAGGGTTTCTCGAATAACCATTGGCTCTTTAGTTGACTCCGCCTCCAGAAATTAGATAACGAATTGGCCAATAAATATTTAGAGGGAAAGAAAGGCATTCATAATGGCTAGAAAAAGGGCGGAAGTACCAATAAAGATAATGAAATTGCAATAAAACTTGAGTATTATTATATTAAAATGTTTCACCTAGAACCAACACCGAACTCCTTAAAAGTTAATAATGAAATAGGGCTGGCAAATAAAAGAAAAATGGCGAAGGGTCATAAATAAAAATATAATTTTAGAAATTTTTTTTAATTATGTATATAAATTTTATTCCAAATGACTAACTTTTAATTGTAAATATGGATTTTTTATATCAATTTGACTAACTTTAATTATTTAAATTTTGTATCAATTATCGATCTTTTGTGTGATATGTGTATTTATAAATAGCCTGGAGTGCGTTGATCTTGAGTGGAGTGGGAACTTTACTTCTGTGTATGTATAATGAAGGCAGGTCGAAAGACAGTATTTGAAATTGTTCTGTTGGAATAACTTGTTTTACCAGTGTAATGATTCTTAATGTAAAACGTCTGCTGGAGATAGATTTTACGTGTTTTTGTGACTTGGGTGAGTAGTATATAATCCTCATTTCCACCCTTTAAAAATTTATTATAAATGTTAAAACAAAAAATTAAAACATGCAATGATCTTTTCCAGTTGACGTGCACTGATGAAGAGCAGCGGTATAGCGCTCGAAACGTTGTTAAAATATCGATTACGTCTGCCCAAAATAAAGTAACAAATAGAAGTTGACTTTTATTTCAACTTTTTATTTTCCCCTTACTGGCCCCTTAGCCAATTCAATTTAAATAATTTTAGAAATAAACATAGAATATCTCTTTCTCCAGTTCCAAATAATATGAAATTGCTGTTGAATTGTTTTAGTATTCATTCTAGTCGAAGACTGTCTAATTCCTAATTACTCGCATAATATGAGGAAAATAGTAATTATTCTGAATCCATAGGACCTGTATCAACTAATAACATCATTTTCAACTAAACGATTTTGTTGCTTAGAGTTTTTATCTACCTACTTGAAGTAATGGAAAAAAATTCAAATGCATTCTGTATTAGAAATTCGTACATTGCTGAATACCACCCTTTTAGTATTCCGATCAAAAGTAAAATGCGACCTTATTAGTGTCGATACAATGTCTCTCTCTCCATCTATCAGAGCATATAAACTAAATAAAATATAATTGAAAAGATTTTGTTTTGCCCCTCAAATTAATCATACTTATAAAACAAGAAAACCAAGTACACTTATGGTATAATGTTGGAAAATATTGTAATATTGTTGCTATCTCTGAAAGGAGAGACAAATTGGAACGAAGTTATACTCACTCCATCAATAACTATTCAATACTCTGAAGAAGGAGAGAAAAAAGTCTCCGAAACGTCGGAAATTGAATAAAATTTAAATAATTTATGGACTATATTTAATTAAAACCTACTTATTATAAAACAAGGTTTTTCACAATGTAAAGTTAATTTTCTCATTCTTATTTCGAATGTCAACCTCACCATGATTATGATACTTAAATTTAATTTACAAATTGGTAACCTGATTAATGCAGTAAATTTAATTTATATATGTATAGGTAAGCAAAAGTTTATTTACACCAAGCTTTGGACAATCTCTTGATTTCTATTAAGATTTGTTAATTCTCATCAATCCTTGGTATCACGCTTGGTTTTGAGAATATATTATAGACCTCTTTAAAACATCTTAAACACAATAAGAGCTGAGTAAGCCATCTACTAGTGCGCGTTCAGGTATATAAAAATATAGGTATATGGTATGAGTCCTAATCAGAGTTGGCCGATTTATTTGTTGCTAGTGTGTGTTTGTGGTCATGTGCTGTGTCTTAACTCTTAAGCCCAACAGCCTTGAATGTAAACTCGAATGTGATCCATCAAAATCGGCGAGAAGCTCGGCACAGCAGCCAGCGGGAGCCCAAAAATGGACCGTGGTTGGACAGACGTAGCAAATGGTCGTTAAGACGGCGGCCTCCACTCGTTAATGACCTCCCAGGATCAATATCAATTACAGAATAGATAAACTACAACCTACACACACACAGATACACATTCGCATCCCGAGTGATAAATGTCCCAAGACAGTTCAAGACGTAAACGCGATTTGTAGCTGAAGGCATCGCATAAACGTTTAAATCGTTTTGCTATCGAGAGGAAGATAACTGTTGTTAATCGATTCCGAACTCGATGAATATATTAAGAATCAAGTATGGAAGGAATATACATGACACCATCAAAATAGCAAAATAATTAATCCCCTTCAATGTAGATTAAATTAAGAACTAAAAAAAGTGTATTTATTAACCATTAAAGTGGCAATTTTGTCTTTATTTAATCAACGGCAAACCGCTAAAATATCATAAAGCAGTTGCAGATTTTTAGAATACCTATCAATTTCTATGAGCTTGAGAAGGTTTAACGGTGACTAAATTGATGTAGGTATGGGATGATTGATCATACCACGAAATCAAAGTAAATTTAGATTATATATCTAAAATTATTGATAGCTTTACATTACGAAGAACTTAAAGGCTTAATTAGATATGTTTTATTTTATCCCAGAAGAAATCGCCCCTCTTTTGAAGACGAACCCAAGTGCCAGACGATACCTTATTCCTTCAATATATACTTATGCTTAGCTAAAAATTTTTGAATATAAAACACCAATGACGATAATAGTAGCGTTAAAATTGCTATAGAAAATCAAGAGATGGTTAAATATTAAATCCGAGTTGTTATAGATTATTTTTATTATGCCAGAAGAGTTGTTTCACATTTTGAGTAATTGAACCCGAATGACTTTTTTCTTACCCAGTGAAGAGTAACTGTGGGAGTAAAAACCCGTTTTAGTAAGAACGGGTTCTTACTAGTTAAAACGCTTTTCACGAAATACCTTATAGTGGCAACCAGAATTTACTAATGTTGGTTGAGTTTGTTTCAAGGTCTAGAATCTTCATTTTTGACCTTCCGCCTCATTTTGAGGTGTTTATTTCGAAAAAATTTTTTAAACAAAAATGTCAAAAATTACATCCTCTACAAATTTGCTTCTAATTTTTGACATTTTTGTTTAAAATTTTTTGGAAATAAAACCCAAGATGGGGAAGATTTTGAAACTTTTGAAACAAACTCAACCAACATCAGTAAATTCTCGATTTGCCACAAAGGTATTCCCTGAAAAGCGTTTTAACTATAGTAGGAACCCGTTCTTACTAAAAAAACGGGTAACCACAAAATAAACCCATTGACATTTTTTGACATTCGGGTTTAATTCACTAAGGGTGAAATAGACCTTCTGACATAATAAAAATAATTCATAACACCTCAGTTATTCATTAATAATATATATCAAATATTTTTTTATTCATAAATACATGCACAAAATACGATCACGAGTGTATATGTATACTGTATTTGAGACAAAGCTGAATTTGTCCTTGCTTAGAAGAAGAAATGAAGGAGATGTATCCTTTGAATCTGAAAATAAAACCAAGTTTTAAAAAATAGATGATGATGATGATATACAATGTTATGGTATGTAGGTAGATATTATAGTAAATATTATCTACAATAGTAAGATAAAAAACAAATAGTAAATTAACGAAAGGCAATTTTTTAAATAACACTTTCTACTTAGATATATAAAGAATAAATTAAAAAAATTTCTAAAAAAGTAAATAGAATATAATATATATAGAAATAGAGAGAGATTGAAAGATATTCTTGTGAAGTAATTAATTATCTCATAAAGGAACAGAGACTTTCTTTTGAAAAATGTGAAGGAAATTATTTATTTCTACACAAGATAGTGAGTAGGTAATATTTATTAAGAAAAAACAATATTATTGACTTTGAATTTAAATAATATTTGAAATATTATTAAATAAATCTGCGATTTGGGAAGCTATTTCATGACACTCACTTCTCATTCTTTATTAAAGAAAAAATTAATTCAATCAAAGACAAAATTCTAAAACTTAGAATTTTGAAAATTTAATCACTACTTCGCAAAGTATATAATATTTTGCCCAAAGAACAATTTTTTACGAGCATCTGTTCGTTTTTGTTTCAATCGAATCCAAATAAAGCAGCAAGGTCATTCATGTACAAGATATTTACAAACTAAATTTTCTCTGAGGGTTCTTCATTTAGCCAAGAAGCAAGCGCCCCCTTGACCCCCCCCGAACCCCACCCCCACACCATGCATCTGAGCCCCACATCACCACCCCGACACTTCCACTCCCACCACGACCCCTGGACCCCTCACCATCCGAAAAGCACACCCCGCAAATCTATGTACCCGAGTCCTTACATCACCACCCGAAACCCACCCCACACTCCTCCCCCGCTACGTCCCCCGAACCCTCACCCCGCACCACTCCCGCACACCACTCTCCGCCACGCCACCTGGACACCCCTCCCGCTATGCCCTTTTGACCCCTGAACCCTGCACAAACACCCCCGCACCCCACCACTGCACCCCACCCACTCCCAAGCCCAATTTTTGCATTTCTAGCCTTCTAGTGGCCCACAGATTATGTGTACATAATTTGGTTGAGTTTGTCTTAATAGCAAGAATTTCCAAATTTGTTACCCTCCTCCCAGTTTTGGTGGCTGTTAGTTTTTGCATTTCTAGCTCTCTAGAGGCCCACAGATTATGTATACAAAATTTGGTTGAGTTCGCTCCAAGGGCAAGAATTTACATCCCCCCCACCCCCCCCTTTGGGTGGTTTTTGGGGGGAATTTTTTTTAAACAAAAGGTTCTCAGAAATCACATCCCCTACAACATTGTCTCATGGGAAAATTTGCTGCAGAGTTAATACTTTAGGAGCTATTTGATAATTTCCATTCGTGCGCCCCTCCAAACTCCCTTTTGGGGTCAAAAAAAAAAAATATCAAAAATATCAAAATAGAAAATCGTTATAAACGTAAGTTAGAAGACATCTGATCAAATATGAAATTTCATAATAATCCCTTCAGCTGTTTTTTGACTCTTATATTTAGCGTAAACATGTGTATGTTCAGTTGCCTAGCTTTAAGGCGTTTTTTTTTTCCAGGAAAACAATCGATTGTGTCATAAATATGACAAACTAACCAATATATAATCTAATAATATTGTGTTACCTAAGCATATTACGTGATTTTGCTACACATCTGCTATCTTCTTGTAGTTGTAAAGAAAAAATGATATTTTTGCATAGTTTTTTCCAAAAAACTTATAAACGGATAAAAATTAAGACCAAGGGTTAGACCAAAAAATAGGCTTTTATAGTGATCATTGAAAAATAGAAGAATTATAGTAGTTATTACAAACAATCAAGAATACCAGAAACCTCAAATATTCTCTCTTGATTTGAGTCAAAATCTAAACAGATGAACTAAATTGTCATTGTTACTGCTGTTGTAGAAGGTTGAGGCATTTCTGGAAAAAATATGATACGGATGGTAGGTATGTAGGTACAAAAACTTTTTATGTAAGCTTTTGTGTGTTTTATGGCGGGCTGATTTGCTTGCAAAAAAGCTTGATCGTGGATCAATCCTTCATCGTACTCGGTAAGAAGGATTTGATCTATTCCGAAATTGCAAGCAAATGTACAATTATAAAACACACAAAAACTACATAAAAGTTTTTTTATTACATACCTACCATCCGTATCATATTTTTTCCGAAATACCTCAACATTCTACAACAACAATAATACATACAAACGGAAACTTTGGCTACAAGATCACTGTGGACCTTTCCCACGAGTCTCCATTAACTTATTAAATTATTTATTGATTTTTTTTCTTATTGATTTTTTTATGTAGACCGAATAAAAAATTGACCACTAACAGATTATTGATAAAATATTAATATCTC